>MEJB01000037.1:631046-801373 GCA_001752375.1 Rhazya stricta | reverse complement strand
GCCAAACACTCGAGATTAATAAATAATTCCTGCCTTCTAACTGAAAATAGCTTATTCCTATAGGACAACACACATATAAATGCCAAAGCTAATTCTAAGCGACTATTATCTTATCAGGGTTACCCACTACAATACCGGGTTCTTTCAATTTACTATTATCATTATATCTTATTTATTTATTATTATTAGGTAATTAATTTTTTTTCTTTTCTCCTCCTCTTTTGACCTACTCTTGTTTTTTTCTGGGATCCGGAGCGGAGAGTAGGAAGAAGAAAGAAGAAAGTAGGAGAAGAGAAGGAGAAGCGGCGGGCAGCACTTCTTGCGCGCACTAAAAAGAGAAGTGCGCCCGGCTTAGGAGTGTCAGGGCGACAGAGACACAAAGACGGAGGGAGCGCGCAAGCTTTTAACGAGGTCTGGGTTCGGCGCTAGCTCGGCCGCAAGCGGGTCGCGGAGACGGTAGGAAGCGCGTTTGACTGCGACGAGACAGCTATCGGCTGGTAGCGACGGGTAGGGAGTTGAGTAGGAGGGAGGTGGGCTGAGGCTGTGATGAGCAAGGAGAGAGCACCCAGAAGGAGAAAGTAAAGGTGTCGCAAGCTAAAAGCCTCGTTCCTTAAGCTAGACGTTGCTAGTGAGAGAGCGGCAGCGGAGCTTGGCTAGCATAGGGCGGTCTCGGGAGTGCTAGGCGGCGCAGGGAACGACGAGACGCCGCGAGGCTGCCATTCGGGCTCCCGACGAGTGGTGTAGTAGAAGAAGAAGGAAACGGAGCGAAACGGGAGGTCTAGACAACCAGGTGGTCGAACCGAAGTATAAAGGTAAGCCAGGGAGAACAAAGATGACAACGACCAGCGCAGTTATAGGTCAGACGCGACGGCTAAAAGCTCTTATTGCCCCTTTTAGGAGTATATTTTACCCCAGAGAATACACATATCGGGAAGAGAGAATTCAACTTCAGCCTTACGAGTACAGTGAAACCAGAATAAAAAGGTAAGATGCAGGGCCTTAACTGCAACAGTCCACAGCGATACTAAGAGCCCTTAGCCTAAAATTACATGTCCAAGCCAGTTGGCATACAAATTTCACACAAAATCTAACAATTTAATAAAGGAAAATTCGGGGTGTTACATATCATGCCACTATCGACTTGTCACAAGAAGAAGGTTATGTTTGGGCCTCCAAATGAATTACAATTCTGCTTTGTCGAGTCAAAGGTGAAGCCGTCCATTCCGATAATATCAGCAATGAAGGCTCGTTAGATGATGAACAAGGGTTGCACTGGCTATCTAGCTTCATTGAGCGATATTCCTGGAACAGAGCTTACTAGTGAACAAATTCTGATTGTTCGAGAGTATCAAGATGTGTTTCTGGATGACCTTCAAAGTTTGTCACTAGCAAGGGAGATCGATTTTGCCATTGCCTTGCCGCCTGGAATAGCCCGGATCTCTAAGGCACCATATCGTATGGCTCTTGCTGAACTTAAGGAGTTGAACGAGCAATTATAGGATCTCATGAATAAGGGTTTCAATATTGAGTATTTGTTGGTAAATAATATTATTAAGATTTGAAGTTATTTATACATGGAATACTAGAATGTTTGTTGTGGAATTTTTCGATTGTATGCAGGAAAAATATTGATATTACAAATGAAACTTTGCTGAAAATTTGTAAACCCTTTATAAATGAAATCCTTCGATCGTTTTCAACGTTAAGACACTCGAAACGACCTAACTGTGATTATAGAAGAAAAGTATATTTAGTACGATTGTCCCAACTTAGATATTCAGTATTTGTTTCAAGAATGTCATTTGCCAATTATTAATCCATACGTAGTTTCATATTAGCAATTATCACGTCTTTTAGGCATAAAATTTAAACTCCTTAGTTCGRAAATTAAACTTAATCTATGTTCTCTCACCAATTCGCTTGAGGACATAATTGTACACAGGTCATAAATTCCAATATCAAATAATAATGTTTTCATCTTTAAGTTCACAAAGTCCAAGTATCACGGAAGTGGTATTGGATCTCGAGCGTGCGCTCAGGCAGCGCCTAGGCGTCTGGGCGTTTGAGCATTTGGTGCCTGAGAGCTGGGCACTTACTGGGCGCCCGTTGCCCTCATAGTTCCCTACTCCTGGCTGAGTCCGGGATGGGAACAGTAGCTTTCTAGCAATCTGTTCCTACCTTTGGTTGCTGGAAATCTTAAGATCTGGCCGGTGAGATGAAGAAATCGACAACTGCAAGGTAAGGACTTAACCTCTGTGCTGTTGCTGAACTGATCAGGCTTCTCTGGATGGCAATCCGAAAGTCGCAATCGGTGAATAGAGGAGATCCGATCGAGCAGAGAAGAAGRAAATGGCAGATCTGGGCGGACCTCTTCATCCCGAGCGGCTATGGATTTTGGTAGACGCGGATCGCGATCTCTGGCGTGCAGCAACGCGCTATGGCATAACCAGAAGCGGCAGCAATTAGCAATGGAGGATGGACGACGCACAACAGCGAGGAATGAGGCTTGGCTGTGCAGGTCAAACTGTAGCGTTTCTCCAAGCAACTACAGATCTGATGCGAGCAGATATGGTCGCGGCTTCTAGAAATCGAGCACTGGCGATGCATACTGCTAGCGGCGTCCTTCGAGCACCGGCTTGGAAGGGACGGATCTGGCCAGATAGTAATTATGAACTAGCAAATCTGGATAGCAGCAATGGTCGTGCACTTCGTCGAGCGATTGGAGCAGAAGAGTTCTGATCCAGTCACGTTGCAGATGAATTGTGAGGGCAGCATGCTGATCGCGGCGAGGAGGGTGGCATACAACAGCGAACTGAGATGGGGAGAGTCAAGCAGTCGGCTACGGCTACAACGGATCCAATCGAGCTGCAGACCTGGGCTTGGCGAGCAGAAAACCGACGCGAACGGCGATGGCTACTGGCAGTGTAGGGTTACCAGGAGAGGAAGAAGAAAGGATTTTTTTTTATTTTTTTTTTTAAACCTTAGGTCGTAACCCAAATCCTTCGGGCCTTCCCATTCCATAACTAATCTTGTTTATTGAATTAGATTCTATGGACTTTTCTTTCAATAAAAATCTAGTTTTCTGAATGAAAACGAATAAGTCCAACAAGTCGAGCCTCTAACCAACCAAGGGCCCTAATCCGACGAACACGATAATTTTGCATTTATTAATGTATAATTAAAACATTAACCACATAGAAAATTATCCAACCCTAGTTGGCACACAAATTCACAAGATCAAACAAAATTCATAAAAGTAAATTTCGGGTATTATAATACCCCACCACATAAAACAAATTTCGTCCTCAAAATTTAGGACTCACTGAACAAGTGCAGGTATTTTTCACGCATTTCCTTCTCTCGTTCCCAAGTTGCCTCTTCAACAGCATGATTCCTCCAGAGAACTTTAACTAGCAGTATCGCCTTTCTCCTCAATACGTTTTCCTCCCTTTCCAATATTTTCACTGGCATCTCTTCATAAGATAGGTTCTCATGAAGATCCAATGCTTCATAACTGAGAATATGGGAGGAATCCGAAACATATTTCTTTACTATGGAAACATGAAACACATTATGTACACCTAATAGGGTTGGTGGCAAGGCAACCCCATAGGCTAAGTCACCTACCCTTTCGAGGATCTTAACTTCCCCTTCTTCCCAAATCTCATATTCCCCTTCATAGGCGCCATTTTTACGAAGAATTTGTCCCCAACTTCAAACTCCAACTGCTTCCTTCTCCTATCTGCATAACCCTTCTATCTACTCTGAGCAGTTCTCATCCATTGATGAATCTTTTCAATTGCCTCTATGGTGTGTTTCACTATCTCGGGACCCAACAACTTCCTCTCACCAACTTCATCCCAAATGAATTGGCGACTTACACTTCCTTCCGTAAAGTGCCTCATAAGGGTCATACCAATAGTAGCCTGATAGGTATGGTTACAGGAAAAATTCCACCAACGGAAGGAATTTCATCCCAAGTTCTTCGAAACTAAATCAGACAAGCTCTCAGCATATTCTCCAAGATTTGATTCGTCCTCTCTGACTATCCATTCATTTGAGGGTATAAAGCTATGCTAAACTTTTAATCGAGTATCTATGGCCTTATGTGGGCTCCTCCAAAATGAAGAAATAAATTTTAGGTCATGATCAGCCACAAAATGGATAGTGGGACATGATGAAGTCTGTCAATTTCCACTACATACGATTCAATATAAGTCTCCATATTATAAGTAGTCTTCACGACAAAAAGTGTGTCATCCTAGTAATATGATCCACAATCGCCCCAAATGGTATTATATCATTTCCTCATCATAGTTAAACCAACAATGAAATTAATACCAATTTGTTTCCATTTCACTTGGAAACCATGAGAGGTTGCAAGAGATTTGAAAGTCGTTAATGTTCAGCCTTATCCTGTTCGAAAGTAAGGCAATGCTGAAATAAAACATGCTATGTCATGGCTCATATTAACTTACCAAAAATTGCTTCCGTAAATCTTAGTACATCTTCAGGAGAACTCAATTAAATTATATTATGAGCTTCTTCAAAATCTCTTCCTTCAATCCCCTATCATTAGGTACAACAGTCTATCRCCATATTGAAGAGCTCTGTAAGAATCACAAAATTCAAACATTTCCTATCAGCAATTTTTGTTCAACACTAAAGCATCTTTTATATGTAAAGCTCTTATCCTTTAATGGTCTTGATACATAAACAATTACTTGGCTATGTTGCCTCAAGACTCGGCCCCAACTTTTCTTTGAGGTRTCACTATACATCACAACTCCTCACAACTGTTGGGATTGAATTGATTGTTAGCCATTTCGTAAATTCCTCAAAATTGTGTTCACAATCTGAACTCCAGTGAAACTTCGTGTTCTTTCTAGTTAATTGAATCATGATCGAGACAATTTTAGAAAATCACTCTTCAAATCTTAAATAGTAGCCAATTAACCCAAGAAAACTATGAACCTCATTGACATTGGTAGGTTTTGGCCATTTCCGAACTGTCACAATCTTAGTGGGTCAACTACGATACCTTCATTGGTCACAAGGATAGCACGCTATTCAATTAAGTTTCACACTTGCTAAATTTTGCAAAAACGTTTCTTGATCTTTAAGTATTTAAAGTATCATGCCCAATTATTTTTTATATTCTTCCCTAGATCGGGAGTAAACCAATATCTTGCCGATGAAGACTATGATGAATTGGTCTTAGTACTCCTTAACATCCAACTCAGCAAATCATAAATATAACAGATGCAGTGGTTAACCTAAAAGACATTACTAACATCTTATGATGTCCATGCCAAGTTTAAAAGTGCGATCTTTGAGATATTCCTCTTCACTGACTCTCAACTGATGGTAGCCAATTTACAGATCAATCTTAGAAAAATATATAACACCCTGAAATGGATCAAACAAATAATCAATCCTAGGCAACCAGTACCTATTCTTTACTATCACCATGTTCAACTTTATACAATTTATACGTAGATCCATTTTCTTCCCTACGAATATCACAGGCGTACCATTGATAATTCCACTAGCRGAACTAGTTTTCCAACTAAACCTCAAAAATATTCTTGAAATATTAAAAGGACATTAGATATTCAGTGGTACTTTAACTTTTTCCTCAATTAATCACATTTTGGCCATTTATAATTCTGGAAAATCCATAAACCCTATTTTATATATTGATAAGCTTACACATATCACCTCTTCATAAATTGTGCTAGATCCAACCTCCCATATTTGTTCCAATGAATTCTAATTCCTTTCCTCAAAAACATCTTAATTTCCTCAAATACAATTAAAATTAGATCAACTTCTTAAAGAATAAGATTTAACAATCTCCAAACAAAATGAAAATTCAACTCAATGTTCTTCTCATCAAAAGCGAAAATCATCAAAAGTCAAAATCGAAGTCTTATAGTCCAAAATCTAATCACAAATTTGTTCTTAATTCCTTTCAGCATCTTGAAATCAAAACCATATACCGTTTACCTCTCCTTATGGAAAAATACTTTGTTTAAAGAAATATCCCAAACAAAGTTAAACCTATTCAAATCGACCAAAAACTCCTTGAGCATTGTCAAAAGAAATTCAATATCTTATCAAGATTATCCATTCAACCTAACCAATCATCTTATAATTCCTCAATATTTACATAACAAGACAGTCTCACATCTTAAGCATTTAAACAATACATTAAAATAGATTAGGTATCCCAATTCCTAACAAAAGATTTCCTTCAGAGACTTTATTCTACAAGTACTTTTTCCTAAATTTGGCATCAAATTTATATTCTTGACACTTTTAATTTCATCTCATGGATAGGTAAGAAATGACACTTACGATTTCATTTAGATATTACAAATGGAACGTAATGTCTCTTGTCTAAATGAATCTTCAAAATTCTAAACATTATACATCATCCCTGAAATTAAACAGATATATGGACAACATATTGTAACACCTAACGTTAACCTCATTCGAGAATTAAATCAAAACATAAACTTACCAGATAGTCCAAGAAGGAAAGCTTGTGGCATTGCTTGATACCCATATACTTTTCAAGAATTTTATAGATCATTTTCTTATGAAGTTTGCAGAATCGTTTTTAAAACTATAAGCTCTTATACCAAACTATAACACCTCTAGATTAAGAAACTTTCTTTTAACCCAGGAATGCCACCATTTACTTACTGATATTAATTTGTAAAATTTTGAAAGAATAAAAATCTTCAATTTTAAAATAGAAAAGAGATTTATAAAAATCTCAACAGAATTTCTCCGTAATTTCAATGACTACCACCTGCATACATTCAAAAGATTCTCAACATCCCCAACACCCATTAACAGCATGTATTATAACGAGTGATGTGCTCCAATAAATCTTTCACCAACCTAACATTATTCAAACTGAAATTTGAAGAAACCAAGAGAATTTATAACAAAATTAGCTAAACCAAATAAGAAATAACTTATGATAAGCAAAAACCATTCTAGTCAACTACTATCTTAATCTATAAAATTTATTTAAACTATGCTTCAAGGTTGCCCACAAGCGACCTCCTCACATCACTTGGCTACACATCACCTGAAATGCAAAATGAGAGAAATGGAATGAGCTATGAAGCCCAGTAAGCAAATCTCATGCATTAATTGATGAATATGCCCTATATGTCATGAATTATAAAATTTTACCTTTTCAATGAAAACTTTCTAAACATTTCCATTTCATAACCTTTTTACAAAATCTTTCCTTTCAAAATGTATAACTTGTAAAACATTTCATTTCACTACATTCGTCAGCTCACTGAGTGTAATGCCTAGCCATTAAGCTCTACAATGGGCCACTACTCTTTGGAACCTGATTACATTCCTACCAGTAGAACCACCCAAGCAGTTAACATTACATTCCTTTTCCTTTCCTCTTTTCGCCTCCAAAGAGGTGAATATTACATTTCCCTACCCTCCAAGAGGGTCGGGTTGGGTGCGCCGGTCCCTCACGCCCCATTTCCCACTCACATGTTTCACGGTTAGGTTTACACTCCTTTTCAAAAAATCTTAACATTTTCCTGAGCACGTTACACTTATAAAACTCATTCCCTTTCAAAATCCATTTCCTAAACCATTCACTTTCTAAATATATGAACGGCTTATGCCAGGAATGATGTAGTACACTATGACTACATGCCCATGACATGAAATGCATACAACTGTATTTAACATGCCATTCGACATAATAACGGTACAAGATATGAAACACGTGAAAACATTTCACATAATCAACACATTTCATAATACAATCCCATACTGCCACCACATAACAAACAACAAAAGAAATAAGCGGGTATAGGGGTTTACTTGCATAGAATCTCATATACAACACATTAATCTACTTAAAGGAATTCAGATACATAAATTCATATGCATTAATGAAATGTGAGAATTTACTTACCCGGAGCCCTTTATGTTACAAGGTTCTTATTTAAATCGAGAAGTGAAATCCTTCGACCGCTCTCAACTTAGGGCACTCGAAATGACCTAATTGTGATTACAGAAGGAAAGTCTATTTAGTACAATTGTCCCAACTTAGATATTTAGTGTTTATTCCAAGAATGTCATTTGCCAATTATTAATCCATACTTAGTTTCCACATTACCAATTATCACGTCTTTTGAGGGTACAATTTAAACTCTTTAGTTTGGGAATTAAACCTAATCTATGTTCTCCAACCAATTCGCTTGAGGAAATAATTGTACACAGGTTATAAATTCTAATATCAAATAATAATGTTTTCACCTTTAAGTTCACAAAGTCCAAGTGTTGCGGAAGTGGTGTTAGATCTCGGGCGTGCGCTCAGGCAGCGCCCGCAATAGCCCCGGGCGTCTAGAGCATCGAAGCTGGGCACTTGCTGGGTGCCCGTTGCCCTCACAGGTCCCTGCTCCTAGTCAGACACAGCTGACCAAGATGGGAACAGCAGCTTTTCGGCAATCTGTTCTGACCATTGGTTGTCGAAAATCTTAAGATCTGGCTGGCGAGATAAAGAAATCGACGACAGCAAGCTGAGGACTCAACCTCCGTACTCCTACTGGACTGATCAAGCTTCTCTGGATGGCATTCGAAAAGTCACAACCGATGAATAGAGGAGATCTGGTCGAGCAGAGAAGAAGAAAATGGCAGATCTGGGTGGACCGCTTTGTCTCGAGCAGCTAGGATTTCGGTAGACGCAGATTGTACACCTCTAGCATGTAGCAACCCGTCGCAGCATAACTAGAAGTGGCAGCGAATAGCAATCGAGGATGGACTACGCGCAACAGCAAGGAGTGAGGCTTGACTATGCGGGTCGCACAGCAGCGTTTCTCCGAGCAACTACAGATTTGATGCTAGCAGATCTAGTCGTGGCTCTGAGAAATCAAGCACTGGCGATGCGTGCTACGAGCGGCATCCTTCGAGCACTGGCATGGAAGGGACAGATCTGGCCAAACAGCAACTGCGGACTAGCAGATCTGGAAAGCAGCGAGGCTAGTATGCTTCGTCAAGCGATCGGAGCAGAAGAATTCCAATCCAGTCACGTTGCAGACGAATAATGAGGGCGACATGCTAGTCGCGGCAACGAAGGTGGCATACAACAGCTGGCAGAGATGTGAAGAGGCGAGCAATCAGCTACGGCTGGAAGCGATCCAGTCCAGCTACTTACCTAGGATTGGCGAGAAAAATCGATGCGGACGGTGATGGCTACCGGCAGTGTAGGGTTTCCAGGAGAGGAAGAAGAAAGGACCCTTTTTTTTTTTTTTTAACCTTGGGCCGTAACCCAAATCCTTCAGGCCTTCCCGTTCCATAACTAATCCAATACATTAAATTAGATTCTACGGTCTTTTCTTTCGATAAAAATCTAGTTTTCCAAATGAAAACGAATAAGCCCAACAAGTCGAGCYTCTAAMCAACCAAGGGCCCTAATCCGACAAACACAATAATTTCGCACTTATTAATGTATAATTAAAACATTAACCACATAGAAAATTATCCAACCCTAGTTGGCACACAAATTCACAAGATCAAACAAAATTCATAAAAGTAAAATCCCAGGTATTACATTRCTATTAATTAATTATTTAGTTAGTTCGTACTAGTGAATTATTCATTTAATGTTAGGGCTGAGCCATAGAATGGTTTATCTTGTTAGGGTAATTCGAACATTTCTCGGGATTCGTGCACATCATTTTTAAAATCTCAGCCTTTGTTCAGTTACAAAATTGCCCTTTATTTGAAATTGACCAATGTATGGGGAGCTTTGCCACTTTTCATGCATGCAAAAGGTTATCCCAAATTATACCAATGCATGGCCTTCTGGTCTTTTTTGTTTTTTTTTTTTTTTAACTCTTACTTAAAATTTTGACTAACACACTCACCTTCAATCTCTTTCCCTTAGCCAGCAACCACTCATTCTTCTCCTATATGACTCCTCTAAGCTTACACTTCACACCTTCTTACTTCTTATCCTACAAGCTATTTCTCTCATATAACTCTCCTCTCACCCTAGCCGACTCCCTCTCCCGCATTTCCTTTTTGCTTTTTTATTGTTCTTCCCTCGGTTTTACCTCTCACGAACTGAAGGGCAGCAAGCTTTCACTTCTCCTTAAGGTAGCAATCAAGACTTGAATATATCCTCTTCACCCCTACTCCGCCAAGAACAAGAAAAAGGGCAAGTGTCTCTTTGATTTTAAGGTTAGAAATTCTCATCTTTCTCATTAGAAAATTCATGTCTAGGATATATGATAGAAAGCTAGCATCAAAGTCCTTTAGGAGTTGGATTTAACTATTGCTTTATGTTGATTTTGTGGGAAATTATGTTGGTCATTTAGTGTTTAATTGCCTTCAATTTTGAATTATAGATGGGCACTATCCATGTATACAATTTTGAAGCTTTAAGTTTATGTGCATTTGATGTATGTAGTTTAAGTAGATTACATGTTTAGTGTGGACTGTTTTGTCTTATAATTAACTAAGAAACTGGTTAGATTATGCCAAGCATACAATGTTTTAATTGAGGCTTTTTGGTTGCTCTTGATGTTGGTATCAATAAGATGGAAATGTTGGGTTGATGGATTATGAATTTTGGAAGATGACTAAAACTTGATGGAAAATTCTTGTTGATAATATATAATGAAATTGTGATCAGTTTATGTGGGAATTGAACATAGGAAAAGATTATATAATCTAGACTCCACTTAAGACTATGATATCTTAGAGTAATTTGGGATACTTATATGTTAAAGAAGACTAGAAATTAAGTTAATTAAACTAGAACTCGAGTTATGACCAAAACTCTAAACACTACCAATCTAAGCCCTTTGCTACCTGACTATTTATTGAAATCTGGTACTTAAACCTACACCTTTAGGTATTAAGGCCTATGGAACTATCAAACTCAGTAAAACCCTATTCTGTTAAACGTTGATAGGAGAATTTGGCATTTATGATTTTGGATAAATATTCGAATTTACATGTTCATTCTAGCTTAGGCCTTTATATGTGCATAGAAGGCTAAATTATTAGATTATAGTAGGAAATATTTAGAAGGTTCATTATGAACTTCTTTGTAATTAAACTAGGGAATTTGGCACATTGACATTGTGGGCGGCCAAGGGACTCCGCTTTGCATTTAAAGTAGAATTCTAACGTTAAGGACTTCATGTAAGTAAATTCCTCCCATTCTCATTAATTGCATTTCATAAGTTTCGTGGTTATAATTGGATTATTTTGTGTGTTATGTTTATGGTTTATTTCAAGTATGTGAACTTTCTACTTGGTGATATGTTGGGTAGTGTAAGTACAAATTTATGTGGTCCATATCATGTGCATGTAGTTTACAATGCATTACATCATTTCCTGGCATGAGTCATAATCATGCATTTTAGAAGGTAAAGGTTTTAAGAAACGAAGTTTGGAAAAAGAAATGGGATTTTAGGAGTAAATGATTTTCCAATTTAAGATTTGAAAAGGGGTATAAAGCCTAGACCATAAAAGATGTGAGTAGGAAATGAGGCATGGGGGACTGGCGCACTCGACCTAACCCTCTTGTTGGGTGGGAATTCATGTATTATTCACCTCTTATGATGTGATGTTTAGGAAAAGAATAAGTAGGTAAACCGCTTTGCAATTCTACTGGTAGAATGTGATCGGATTCCAAATTAAAAATTGCCCACCGCATAGCTTAATGGTTAGGYGATACACCAAGTGAGCTCATGATTTGAAATGAAAGTTTTTTTGGGAAAGTTTTGATGAAATGGAAACGTTTTGAAGTTTTATGAGGAAGCGAAATTTTGAAATTCATGACATATAGTGCATTATACATGCATTCATGTATGAGATTTGCTTACTGAGTTTTGTAGCTCATTCCATTTTTCTCCTTTTACGTTTCAGGTGATGAATAGTCAGATGGTGCATGGAGGTTGCTTATGTGTAGGCTTGATACTCGGGAGTTTTTATTTTGAGTAAATTTTCTTAAATAAGGAAAATAGTTGAATAGAGTAACTTTTATGCATTTGTTTACTATTTTATTGATTTATTCATTCTTTCATTAATTCTTCCAAGGTTTTCGCTAAATTTCAAATACATAAACATTTAGTTGGTAAATGATTTTTGAGTTGGAAGTTATTTCAATGCTGAGTGTTTGTTGGGTTTCTGAAGTTATTATATATTGAAAGTGTTTGGTGTTTTCTACTTGTGAACAGGGGGGAAATGTTGATATTACAGACAAAACTCTGTCGAATTTTTTGTAAAACCTCTTTTCTATTTAAAGTTTTCAATTTTTATTTCCCCCATTTTTGCAATATATGAGTGAGTAAAGTTGGTGGCATTTCTGGGTTAGGATAGTTTCTAAAATTTGAGGGTGTTATGGCTTTATATCCATCTTGTATTTTAATATTTAATAAATGATTCATTATTATATTATCTAATTTACTTATTGTAGGGATTTTTTTTTCTTTAAATGACTTTTTAATTTTGATTAAACTTTATTCTAGTTGTAAGGGACTATCACCTGTTTCTATTCTTTTATAGTGATATTTATTCATTTAAATGATATTCCCTATAATGTTTTGTCAGACTTTTGTGAATCTTTATCTATTCATTCCTAGCATTCATATGTTCCAAAAAGAAATATTTTTCATATTGTTTATATCATTCGTATGGTTTCCCTATGGACGGTTCTTAAGTATTTGCATCTATTAAACGATAATCTTCTTGTACTTCTAATTCTTTTACTTGATTATCTATATTTTTAATTGTATTGCATCACATATCTTACAACAATTCATTTTTAAGGAGAATTGTAATGCCAATCTTCATCATCGATAGAGTTATTATTGTTATAGAATCTAATAGGAACATTATCATGATTTAATACACTATTTGGATCTTTATTTTTTCATTCTTGAGCATATCTTTGTTCAAATTTTGAAAAATCTTCATCAGAAATATATATATCCTTCATTATTTAAACTTAGATTATTTAACTGAATATCTATAGTAATATCATGTGTTATTGGCTCTGATAGCAATCTGGGGGCCTACTATAATTTCTAAGTAGTCAAGATTTAATCGGTACTAGTGACCCTAGCTCATAATAGATAATACCTAAGAATATATGGGTGAATATAAACAAGAAATCTTAATATATAAAAGAAAATTAAAATAGACACAAAAAGAAAAATTTTCTCTATCTTTAATTATTCTTGATTCAAGATAAATTTATTAGAAAAACTTAGAATAAAATCTAGAAAACATCATTTGTTCTTTGAATTAAATATACAAGAAAAGACATTAGAAGTAAAGTGAACTTCTAACAAAATAATGACTTATTATCAAGAAAAGATATTCAAGATATTCTTGCTTGGGACATTGATCAATAGTCTTTTTCTTCAGTGGAAGAAGAGCTATCTATTTTTTCAAATTCAACTTTGCTATCTTGAATCATCTTATTTGCTATCTCACAGTTTTCAATCTTGGCATTAATCATCTTCACCTTTTTCCCTCTATTTTTCCTTAATCATCTATAAGGAGAAAAAATTCTAAAGGAAAATACTTTTCCCTTTCCCTTGCAAAACATTTGAACCAAACAGGGCCTCAAAGAATGCTATCTAAATACTAAAATCTGGGTTCGTAGAGATTAAATTGAAACTTGAAAGAAAACCCAGGAACTGTGCATGCAATAAATGCTTTGTTTTTTTTTTTTTTTTGAATTCGAAGTCTTATACAATGGTTTTTGGGTCTCACAGATGGAGGGGAAAAAAAAAAGAAATAATAAGATATTATGATAGGTGTTGGTAAAGATTTTTGTAGAGCATTTACATGTTTGCGCTCTCAATATGGTTCATCTTTCGTAAAGAGAAATGCGCCCAGCCCAACCCCACCCCAAAAAATAAAAGAAAAACAAAATTGAAAGATCCATACTTCAGGTACACAAAGGATCCGTGCTAGTCAGCRTTCCACAGCACAAACTCTCCACAACTGGGAATAGTAGCCAAAGCCTTGATTATAAAACCTACCACTGCAAAGACCATATCATAGGTACACAAAGGGTAGCAACATATACCTATAAACATAAAGAGGAGGTGCCTTCTCAGAGAAAACGTACAATTTATTTTTCTTTTCTACTCTTCAGTTGTTCAATTAATGCAATATTCAGTCCCCGCCACTATACATTGGCTTACACTTACAACTGCTATCTCTTCATATTATCATTGCTCGCTCAATCATTGCTTTTCAGTATCCTCTTCTACCACAGCACGGGTGACAAGAATTGTATTTGACACATTCAGCGTCAACTCGACAAAACATACAATATACAACCTTATCACTGCTGCGAGGAAGAGCCTATATGAGGTTAACTATTAAACAGCTCCTTCAGAAAATTCCCTATTTAGTTGGGATTTTGTACTTCATGATTTTCCTGCCGGGGAGCTCCTGGGTAAACTTGCCCATGGTCTCTTATATCACGAAATATAGAGAGGAATGAGTTGAGACCTTCAGAAGATGCCCCTCCTAAGATCCACAACAACAAAGAACTGAATGAATTCATTGACCCAGGGTTCCCACCTGCTTCTGGTTGCTGGATATCTGCTTGCCGTCCAAGTTGCAGGGGGTTGCCTAACCTGTCTGGGTGGCCATTATCTGATCGTCCTTCAACTTCCGAGAACCCAGTTGCACCATTTAAAGGCATTGTTGGACCAACTCCAGCTCTAAGCCCTTCTCCTGAAGGCAAGTCTGTATTAATTGGAGCTTGGTTCCTCGTGTTTAAACGTGTAATATGTAGTGTTGATGCAAGAATGGTGGAGGAAGTAATGTGAAAATCTGGATGTTGCTGAAAACGCGATCTGCGGTTCTGCACAAATCTTTGCAGAGCTGGAACCTAATGTGTGTTACATCCCATAAGAGAAAGTAAGATAAAATCCAAAAAGGCCATAAACCAAGAGAGGCCATAAACCAAGGGACAAACTAAAATAGTCTTAGCTAGTAGAATCTAGTCAGGTAGCTAAACAATCCCTTCAGTATTTCTTTTACAGATGGCCTATTCCATTCCCCAACTGCTCTTGTTTCATAAGAATCTTCTTTCCTATGATTTCAAGGAGATATAATGATCGGGTGGTCCTATTACTTGAACATGAAGACCAAGGGTGTTAATTACACATATAAAACTACAATTATCATGGGAACAGTTTCTGATTATCAACACGTTCTAGCTAATGTCAACTTGACAAGGATTGAACATGACATTGACAAGTCAAACTCCAAACAAAACCTAGAAACTCAAACGTTACCTATATCAAAGTAGGAGGCAGAAAACAAGAGTGGGTAAAAGAAACATCAGGCAGAAAGGAGTAAAACATGAGAGAAAGAAGCAGTTAAATGTTGCATATTTGGGAGAATTAGCATCAGATAAATTGGGGTCTAAAAAATTATCAGAAAGTTCCAATTGTTCACAGCAGCATAACTAAGATTCAGAAATGAAATGATCAATTATGAATTCTGCAAGAGGAGAAAAGATGAGGGCCTTTTTTTTTTTTTTTTTTTTGTGGTGGGGGGGCGGCGGAGGGTAACCCAGATGAGAAGAATAAATTGAAGGGGTAGAGAGAAGGTGAAGTCCGATCAAAGATACTTTATTTTCTCCATATGCCCCTCATGAAGATGTAGACCTCAATCTTTCTTGTCTCAGCATGGGCATCGAAAAGAATGGTCAAACTAATCAACTCCACCTAAAATAGTTCATTATTACTTGAAGGTACAATCTACAGGTAAAAATACAAGCTGTTGTTTCAACAAAATTACTATTTTTTCCCTCAAAAATAGAGGTATAGGGACTGGAAAAGCCAAGGCAAGAGATCGCTTCAAAATATAAAGCTGGGAGAAGCAAGATGTATTATTGCCTTCTGTGCATTTTGAATTCATTGATGAAATAACAGAAAAGGAAAATAATTACTCTCCACATATTAGCTCCAAAGGGAAAGAGTAGTAAGGTATCAGATCTTTTTAGAACATGAGGTGGAAATGTTGCCATGACTCATGAGARAATGCTGAAATTGGTGAAAACCATATTTCCCCATGCTCATACTTGTCCCTGGCACTAATCTCGTATCCAAAGGCATATTAAGGATATATTTTTCCCACTCCATTCTATTCCACAGAACTCTTATTTCGCCTGTTCATACCTAACATCTAGTTTTCTGTTCCCTCCTTATTTCAAAATTTCAGAGCAAAGTATATAAGAGAGAAGAACCAAGAGAAAGACTTGTGCTTAAGTTGTGTAGCCAACAGGTTAATTATTCCAGAAATTCATGATCACAACTTCCCCACTTACTTTTATTTGAACCTGTTAGTTATTTCTAGAGTGATTTTGCTAGAACTTTCTGTAGTCAAAGACGGTTTGAAGGTTATCTTCAGTTTGATTTGTATTCTGGTTACTACAGCTTCTAATGTAATGGTTGTTCTTCTCGAAGAGTCCATATAGGATCTTTCACTTTTGTGCATAAATAGAAGAAATRTAGTGCAAAACTTGTAAGGCAGAGAAACATTCAATTGATATATATTATTAAAAAAAAAATGTTGCTCAAGTTTCTGTTTAACAACAGATCCAGCAGTCTTCTACTCACCATGTTTCAATAGGATAAGAGTTCAGAAAATAATTAGGAGAGAAGATAAAATAATTCCGTAACCAATTGGGAAAACAGTTAAATAAAAAATTGAATTTTCTTTGAGGTGAAGTGTGAGATACAGCAGAAATGGTGGAAAGAACTATATCTTACCTCAAAACGGTTCCAGAAGTAGAGGATAAGATGCTGCATAAATGCTGCTGTTGTGGAGAGAGCCAGATAAGAAAAACCTGAAACAGAAAATAACATACGACATGTGAACAGGAAAAACAAAGGAAAAAGATTGCAAACATGTTAAGATATATGAAAGGGATTCAATCATACCATATGCGTACGAGAAGAAATATATGTGAAACACCAGAAAGTAAAGGAGAAAGAAGCGCGGAAAGAATTTCATTGATAATGGTGTGCGGACACTGCAAGAAAATAGCAAGCAGCACTGTCTCAGAATGTCTCCCTGGAGCAGAATCAGTTTTTGAAGAAAAAATTTCTCCTACAAGTCTGTCCCACAAGTTATACCCTCCAGACACATTATTGCATATGTGCAGTCTATTCGTCATCTGTGATGCTTAATGCSAACCAAAAATGAAAACTTAAACATAATATAAAAAGATTTCAAGTGAAAATATTTTCCAGATATTGTTCTCTTCTACCTACATAGCTGCAATCATCTCTAAGTCTTCTTAACCTAACAGCCAACAAGTTTCCCATCTCAAGCCAGAGAAGGCTTAACACTTTGCCAATCAAATGAACCCCTAAGAAATTCACCTAGCAAAAACTACATCCATACAGTTTTGTCCTCCACTGGAGGATCATAAAACCCTTAAGTGAGGTTAAAACATATAATATTATTTACTAACTAAAAGAAATTTCTGAAATTTTGTTAATAAGTACTTCATTAGAATATCATGCATTCAAAATATTGGTAAAAAATCTTTCTTAATCTGCAAATATAGAGAAAATGTGGCAGTGTGCTTTTTCAATCATCAGAGCTTAAACAGTAAGTTCTAGTCAGTTTTACCCCACACTGTGCTACAACATGCTCTTTTCACATGGAAGGGCACTATGTGTGTGCGTGTGTGTATAATAGAGAGAGTAAGAGAGATAGAGAGAGAATAGGGACCTGATCAAAGTAAAAAGTTCACAAAGCCAGACCAGAATCAAAACCATAAAAGCCAACAACTGATCATCATAAAACTCAAACAGGAAGAATAAGATGCCTATCATAATCTGCAATGAGGACGAAGTCATTTTAGGGGAAGCAATAGAAACATGAATAGAAAGGAATCAAAGASAAGTGAAAGATTCAGCACATGAACATGATTACCGGTACAAAAACAAGTGATTCAATCACATGGACAAATATCAATTGAAATGTTGGAAGCCTGTGTCGAGCATGATGTTGGAGCTGCACTGCACAATGTAGGGACAGAAGTTATACAAAAAGAAATAAGAATCCATGCTATCGCCCACCCATGTATCTCAAACCAACCAATGAGTTGACAGCCTTAATTATAGCAAATTATTCTCATTAGCAGTGTGAATACCTATTTGACAAATACCAGCAAACAATCATAATTGACCATGTTCCTGAACTYGGATTATGCATATTTGTTTTCATTGGATAAGAAAAATAATTCGGATAGGACCACCTAAAGAAATCCATACTCTGAAGCTCCCATGGTACATTGAAGGATAAACCATCTTGGGTAGCTCAAACTAATAAAAAAAGGTCGAACCAAAAAATATAATAAATAAATAAAGGAAAAAGGAGAACCTGTAAACTTCAGCATGCGTGTTTGTGTCTCTCTCAATGTAAATGAAACTGACATAGTGGTTGTGAAGAAAACAAAGAGCGACATCATGAGAACACCACACTTGGTCACAAGGTAGTCTGCAAGGATTAATGAGCAAAACAGCCATGATGACCAGTATAATCACCAAACCAATATTTGCTACTTCCTACAACTAAAGGTATAGGATTATATTGCAAAAATTTCAGACGAGAATAAAGAACATAAGTCTTTTATCACATTGCTACAGTTTCATTTGATTAGTGCTTTACCAGTTGCGTAAAAAATGAATGTAACTATTTTACTTTCATTTTTAATTCTTTTTCGGGGGTTGGGGTTACTAACTCGGGGGAAGRCGAGATGGAGAAACCCAGAAAATGTTAAAGGTGAGATTTAACCCAGACCTATCATCGAAGAACAAGGGTGCTAACCAACTCAATTCTCTTGCCATATTGTACTAGTCAACAATCAATATCTTCAAAGCAGACTGAAATTTCAAGTCACTTTCATCATGAAATTCATGGTTTCTCTTTGAAACGAAGATTGCAAGAGAGAGTATACAGAGAAGTACAAAAAACCATTAAAATAATTATTCTCCTAGGGGTACTTCTCGCACAGTTGAAGAATACCATACTTGGAACCAACTCAAGGGAACCAATATTTCTCGCACGGTTGAAGAATTCCCATTGAGGTTTTTGAATAGTTTAAGTGTCAATGGCCCCCTTCACTACAAATTGTTATGGAAAGTAATAACTCATTAAATAAATAAGGCAATGACTGAGTGCATCCCATCCCATGTATGCACACTGGTTTTCCAGAATCAAAAGCAAAAGAAGAAACCGAAGAACATCTAATTAACCCCTAGGTACAAATACTGAGATTTCTTTCAAAATGGATGAAAAGAGATCTTGAAAGCGAGTAAATTTGGCCCATAAATCAGCATCTAATGTGAATTCCTCACTGCATATACACTGTACGTAAAATCTAAAAATTGGAAAGAATGGTCTAAACATAACCAGTGGGTATATATCAATCTTTTGACTTGTGCTTTGGGATGCAGACCATCAAGGGGCTAAAGAATTGGGAAAATCTAGCTCAAGCAATGACTTAACCTAGCATTAGTCATGGAGATTGTAATTTGTAATTGATTAACTGGAAATATTTTAGTTTGATTCAGTTTTGTTAGTTATGGCTATGGTATAAAGTTGTGCTCAAGGCCTTTATCTTGAAAGCTCAACTTCCTCTTCATCTTCAATTACTAAAACATCATATCAACATTCCTTCACGCTCACAGCCATAGACTCATGAAATCATAACAAAATGTGGAGAATTTTAGCAAATCCTACAAGAAAACATGGAAAGAAAAGATGTATGGCATATGCTACCAACCTCCAAATCTTGCAGAATTTTCAGGTTGCTTGTGGGCATAAGTAAGATTATAGAACTCCTTAGTTTGATAATTATAAAGATATCCTGCAATGGAGATTCCATCGGTGGTTAAATGCTAACAAACCAATGACCAACATCCTCATAACATATTAAATAAAAAATAAAAAGTCAAAAACAAAAATTGCACCATTTTGAAATCTTAGATAAACACATTAGTCCCAAGTCAGAATTAATACCCCACTGGCAAGCTAAAGCAGGATGCTAATAAGATATATAGGAGCGAGTATTGGCTATTTCTGCAAAAATTCATTTGAAATCGGATTTGACAAAGATATAAATGAGATCAGAGTACCAGATAGAGGAGGAAACAAGAATTGTAACGTCTCATAAAGGATGATATTATAGTCAAGTGAAGTGAAACACAAATGCAACACTGTTTTTTCTTTCTTTGATTTTCTTTTTCTTTTTTTGGTTGGGGTGGGGGCAGGGTTGAGAAATTAACAGAAGCAGTTTTAGCWGGTCAGCTACTTATAAAATGCTTCAATTTTATGGCCTCWTACTGATAGAGTTCTGTGAGCGAATTAATGAAGGCAATTTGACCCTTTTCTACAGATTAATCATCAATAGTAACGATAAGCTAGAAAAACACAAGATGTAACACGAATATCTTCTTAAAGAACACGGGAAATGTAATGTGAGTAAAAGATATGCTAGAATTGAAGAATTTACTCCTACCTTGTCCAGGAGAATTCAACAAGCTGTTCATCAGTATAGTATCATATCCAACAAGTCTGTTTATCAGAAGTTGCTGCCACCTTAAAAACACAAGAAGAAAGAAGATTTTCACTCATATGTCAGCAAAGTTGCATGAACAGATTTTTAAGGAAAAGTTTATCTCCTTTCAGCTTCATATTAATTAAATGAGCAATGTATGGAAAATATTTTTGTAGCTTTGCGTATTTTAGTGAATAACATGTTACACAGAATCTGAGTTGGTAAGACATTTTGTTATCACAAGGAAATAGTGAGCTGAATTGGTTACATTTTCTTTGAAAACTACTGTTACCAGACATTAGCATCCACATCATAGTAGGGATATGCAATATTGCACGACCATGGACTTGTTATGGCTACT
The DNA here is from genome assembly GCA_001752375.1 of Rhazya stricta. Classification (NCBI taxonomy): domain Eukaryota; kingdom Viridiplantae; phylum Streptophyta; class Magnoliopsida; order Gentianales; family Apocynaceae; genus Rhazya; species Rhazya stricta. Next base: position 780,392 of record MEJB01000037.1, on the reverse strand, counting down.
CCTACTTGTTTCATATTTTATATTTCAAGCTAATGAATCAGCCATTATAAAACTTCAGGGATTGCCTCCATCTAAAAGTTTTAACAGGCAAAAGTTGTGAAAAAGCACTTCCAGGTTTCATTTCAAGAACTTCTTTACATCTTTCATTAAGCAAGCAGTGAAAAAAATCAACAGCGTAGCTTCTAACTTTATCAGAGGGGAATAATTCTAATTAACTCAGTTTATGTGGAAAAGAACAGGCCCCCGTAATGCACTACATATATCATGGTAATGCTCTATAAGAAGTACACTACAGCAACAATACCAGCACAAAATCAAATTTTGGTTCTGAAAGAAATTTAGGGGGGGGGGGGGGGGGGTTTTAAAAAAAAAAAAAATTTTTTTTTGAAAAAGGAGGTGGGGGGGGGGGGGGGAACATTTCAAAGAAAACAAGAATTTTAGCCTTTCCAAAGTAGCATTTCACCAGGTTTACACACAGGTGACTTCAGAGAGGCAACAACAACTTTCGATATAATCTCTAAATCCAAAATGCATGAGACACCAGAACTTCTTGCCTCAATATGAAAAAGCTAATCAAAATTAATTCATATCGGAAAAGTAACCACATGCATACATATTACCTATTCCCAAAGCATGGATGCCAAGCTGAAATGCTAACATTAGTGGTGCGAATATCGTGCTTCAACCTTGCTTCTTCAGGCAACAAGAAGTATCCCTAGAAGCAGCAAAACCTAAGATGTTATGAAAATGAAACTTAAACTCTCTTAAAACTCATTTTGAGTTAATAAACTGAATCAGAAGAATTTTAAAGTAATATTGTCATACCTTCTCAATAGTATATACATAAGTTGGTTCAAATAACTTGCTTCTCTTTCCAAGCCACTGAACTGAGATATCAACAGGAATCACAAACTCATAAATTGGAGGGAAAAGGATGCACAAAACTTGCAAAGTTCTCCCACATCATGTAGAGCAAAATAATATATTGTTGACCACATAATGCATTTTAGTGCATCCAATAATAACAAACAAGGAGATTGATATTCACCAAGAAACACAGCATCTAGGCATCTTTCCCTTTCTTTTTCCCTTTTTTCTTTTGGAGTCGAGCGTAAGTTCACTGTTAGAACCCTAGCTAACCAAACAGTAATTAGGGGACAATATGATAGAATCAATGCAAAACTGTATTACTCAATCTCCAAGTAACATAAGGGGTCTACAATTTGAGAGGTAGACTTATCTCTCCCAAAGTGTTTCCACTCAAATAAATTCTCACCTAAAAGAAAAACTAAACCTCCAACCCTACTCTTATATTTATTCTCCTGCTTAGCCAAATATTCACTAATTATTGGCTAATTACGAACCACCTTTCAGTTAAAATACTAATTAAATTAGGCTCTACGCCTAGCATACATATGAATAATCAGGGGTCTAACATATATTCCCCTTCCAATAAGACACCTTTTCCTCAAGGTGGAATTCATGAAACTGCTGACTTGAGGACAAAAATGACTCCCACATGGCCTCATAGTCCGACATGCCCTTCCACTGAATCAACACCCCAAATCAGTAGACGTACCCGATGGTCCCTGGCATACCCTACATAACTCAGAAGGTTCAATCAATACCTCCACATGTGTAGTCAAGGTGGGAGGAAGTGTAGCTGATGTGATATACTCCCCAATGGCCTTATGCAGTTGGGACACATGAAAATCAGGGTGAATTGAGGTGGTGGGTAGGTCCAACCGATATGCCACTACTCCTATCTTCACCGCCACTGCATAAGGCACAAAATGCCGAAGTGAAAGCTTTTCATTCCGACGGCATGCCAATGTCTTCTGGGGATACAGCCTCTACTTCAAGTACACCAAATCACCCACATCAAATTGTAGACCTTGCCTATGCCCATCGGCCCATTGCTTCATCATCTGCTGCACCTTAGTCAATTGGTGCTTCAATTCCTCTAATGTGTCATCCCGCTCCAGATACTGCTCAACCTGCAACTGGTGTCATGCTATGCCCGCATAGCACACCAATGGTGGAGGATTACACCCACATAGAATCTGAAAGGATGAAGTGTGTGAAGCGGTGTGGAAGGACATGTTATACCAGTATTCTACCCATGCCAACCACCGAGCAGACAATCTCAGGGTATCCTACACAAAGCAACGGAAGTACGTCTCAACACAACAATTCACAACTTTGATTTGCCTATCCATCTGCAGGTGATAGGCGGAACTCCTTTTTAATACAGTCCCCCACATCTTGAACAACTCTCACCAAAACTAACTGAGAAAGACTTTATCTTGATCTAAGACAATAGATTCTGACATCCCACGTAAGGTGGGCCTAGTTACTAAAACGGTCGGCAACCACCAAGATCTGTAAATCCCTCAGAGAGCAGTAACTCCTCAATAAAGTCCATCTAAACCTCCTCCCCTACCTTATTCAGGCAAAGGAAGTGGTTGTAAAAGTCCTCCCCCCCCCCCCCCAAGGTGGCATTGACAAATACTTATGGTGTTGAGAAACCTCAGAACATGCCACCAATAACTCCACATCCTTCTTCATATCTACCAAATACAATTCTGCTGCTAACCAGCTATAGGTCTTTAGTAGTCCACCCCCCCCCCTCTGAAATAGGGCACAATATGATAGAATTAGGACTAATCTTTATTACTCAATCTCCAAATAACATAAGTACATCTAAAATTCGAGAGGTAGGCCTATCTCTCCCAAAGTGTTTCCAGTCAAGTAAATTCTCACCTAAAAGAAAAACTAAACCTCCAACCCTACTCTTATATTTATTGTCCTACTTAGCAAAATTATCACTAATTATTGGCTAATTACAAAACATCCCTTTATTTAAAATATTAATTAAATTAGGCTTTATGCCTAGCATAAATATGAATAATAGGGGTCTAAGATTCACTCGCCACATATAAGCAAACACAGTTTCCTAGAATCTAGAAACATGAAAAGCATACCTAACCCTATTGTAACCCCCTCCAAAGGAGCCTGAGAAGTCTTGGCACATAACCAAAATATAAAGAACTGAACAAGTAATGAAACAATATATTCTTGGATCTTGATTTAGCATTTGCATCTTTTTTGTTCTTTATAAAGTAACTAAACTTCTTTTACTCTTGAGAAGTTATCAATACACGATAAAGAAGTAAAACTCCTATAAGCCAATCACAAAATGGAAAGACATAAAGACATGCGGGACTCAATTATTAAAGCTTCTTCAAAATTCTATGTAGAACTTATTAACTGACCTCAAATCTTGTAGAACTTATTCACCAGACCTCAAACCAATTAGATATCGGAAATCTGGCTCACTTTTGTATAAAGAAAAATTTCAGATAATGTATTAAGAAAAAAGAAAAGAACAACAATTACCTGCATATGAGTTAAGCTTGCCCAAATGAAGTATTTTAAGCCACTTTGGGACATCAAGATTCAGATGTATACCAGCAATATCCTGCAAATAACATCAAGATATAAAGATTCTTAGATCATCTTGGAAACATCATAACCATGCATATCATATGTTTTTCATTTGAATGGATTAAAAAATAGCATAATGCAAAAGAAAATTCAGAGTACATTGTCGAGAATGAGAAAAGTGGAACCATCATCCTATCCAAATGAAAAACAAAGGTAATTATTCCAAAAACTACAATATCGTACACTTTTTGAAGATACTATCAACTAAAGTAGACTACTTCATAGCGCCCAAAGAAATATAATAATATAATTTTAACGAAAAACAAAAATAGGCAGAAGTTTGTATTTGTGGAGTAATCAAATAAGGGCTAAAACATGTTCACAGGCTTCATCTAACAAAAGCTATAATAAACTTGTCCAAGAGCACAAAGGATGGAATTTACTGCTGAGAAACACCTTATTCTTAGGTGGTATCTTTTTTATCTCATGTCTGAATAAACATCACCAATACAAATAAGAGTGGTTTGATATATTTATATCCTAAAGGGTTTTTATTTCATCATATTCCACAATCACTAAAAGGGATTATCTCTAGTCCATTTGCCCTGCAGGCCACCTACAGGAGGATGTGCCTTAATTTATCTATTTTATCAAGGCTTCATCTCTTGCTCTTATTATCCTATTGCTCTTTCATGTCAGTATGCACCATGGATAGCTTAATGCAATGCAACTTGTCATTTGATGCTCTAAAGTTGGTCGGCAAGAAAGCTTTCAAGATTGGATTTTTGGTTTGTGCCATGAGCAATTGATCTGTGTGGATACTACAGTTCATGAAATACTAGATTTGAAACCAACCAAGAAAACCACAGAAACAATTGAACAGAAATAGAGAAAGAAATAGATGTTACTAGGGATGCAGTAAACAGCTGGAGAGTTACTTAGGGATAAAGTTCTCATCCTCTCTTGACTATGTCATGATATTGCTTAATCTGCTTACTGACACACCACCAATAGGTTTTACTAAGGGACTATAATGAAGTGAGTCCTTTAAATATTCAAATTTTAAGTCCAAGTTTCTAAACCCAGTCCCAGAGACAGGCACAAAGAGATAGCTACTGCACCAAAATTTTGGAAAAAAGTCACCTAGTTAGTCCCAAAACTATTCTATTTGTACCTTTTAAGATGCCCAAAGATGTTTTTCAGCCATTTAGTCCTAAACTTACTTTTTTAATCCTACATTATCCTTCCACCACCCCATGCCATGGCTCCCCTCCAAAGTTACATGTGATTGTTACACGTATATCAATATAACGGTATTAATTGAAAGGTTTTCTTTTATTTATTATTTTTCTTCCTTCATCCATCTTCTCCTTCAAGAACCACCACCACAAGCTCCAGCAATGGCCAAGTAATCTATATCCAATTCAATCAATGACTACAGGCCCAAATCAGGAAGCCAAACATAATTTGTTCTCCCAACACAAGCCCGTTTGGAACTTACAAACACAAAACAGGGCTGGAGATCTACAAGCTGGTTTCTAGTCCAGACTTTCTCTTCACCAATTATTTGTCATTAATTTTCACCAACATAACAGTCATCCTACAACCCAGACCTAACAAACAAATAGAAATAGAGAGACTTATGAATAATCTCTTTCAAAAATAAATATCTCACTGTAGGTGAATGTGTTTCATATTGTATATTCATTTCCATTTTACTTAGATTCATGTTTATTGGTCATCATTTTCCGAACACGTTTAAACATAACTGAATTTAATATTCAAACAAATTCTTCTGGAAACCGATCATTTTGCCATATGCTTCTATTTGAACGTTATTCTGCAAAGAAAAAGATAATATAGCTAATGAATATTTTCCTATCTTTAGCAAAGGAATTACAGTAATATATCAAATAAATAGACAATAACAATAAATGAACAAAACACCAAAAACATCCTTACCCATAAACCTCGAAGAATTCTTTTTGCATATCTACAAACTAAAGATATACGTCTATACCACTTTCTGCCCAGAGCAACCAATGCTGCTTTGAGTGATTCCTTKGGTGATATGGAGAACCTACTATGTGTCACATCTTTGTTTGTTTTGTGGCCAACATCATCCATTGGTGCCCCGGAGTCATCACTGCCAGCAGAACCATCCGATTGAGATTCTACAACTTCATCATGATTCTTCCAAAATTTTAATGGAGATTTACCCCTTCCAGCGCCAGAACTAATCCAATCAAACCACAACTTCGCAGAAAGAAGAGTAGGTCCATCTGCATCTGCATGAGCAACTTCCTGATTCTCATTCTTTGTTTCCTTGTCAGGAACATTTGTTGCGTCATACTCAAATTCATTCTGTGACCACAGGGCAGCACTATTAATCTGCACCAGACAGACAGTAGTTTCTTAACATTAACTCAACTAGTATATTCAACTGATTAACATAATAACAACTAGCCCTCTCAAAAGTTATTTCAGAGTGACTGAATAATGGAGTTTGAATTTGAAACTGATTATAAATGGAACCACCAGATGGACATTCATAAATATGCAGCTACACAAATAACAATACATTACAAACAAGTAAAAGTCGCAGATAGCATTCTGATTAAAATATGACATTGAGCAAGCACTCATAACTCCTTAAAGAAGACAATCTTACATGCCTTGTGTAATACTACATTATGATGACAAAAGATCATTAGTTCCACCCATCGGGGCAGCTCTTGTCCCCAACCAAATTCTCGTCTGTACAACAGGTCAACAGGATTTAATGCTGCCAGATTGTGAAAGCTAATTTCAGCACAGTTCAGAAGTGTCATCATTTCAATTTCACAATCTTGAAACAATCTCCCCCATATTTTCTGTCAATTTACACCCTTGAATTAGTTGAACTGTGACTGGACCTGTCTGATCAAACTGACCACATATGAGTGGCAGCAATATCGAAGTGACACTAAAGCTTCTCCCATATTCTGYTGCAGATAGTACTATAAAAAGTGAAAGACAACTGACMTATAAATTACAAATAAGTCCCTTTTCGTCCTTGCTAAATTCTTCATAGATGAATGCAGTTTCATTCTAGATTAGCTTCCAGATGATCCAATTTGAGGTTGAGTAAGAGAAAAAAGAGGGAATTAAATAGATCCTATGTTTGTAGTCTAAACAAAATACTGTAAGATGATCGAATTTATTAATTATCTAATCACACTGTTTTGGTGACAAATTTGTCAGCCTGAACTAGAATAAAATGCACAGGACCACAAAATAGACAAAATAAACAAGGAATTTGATGGAAATGCAGAAAACGACCGTACCTTAATCTGAATAAGCTGGGCATCTGAATTTTCAATTTCCAAAAGCTCACTTGAACAGCCAGGCTTCACATAATTCCAAAGAGTAGTTAAATTGTAAAGTTTGTTCCAATAGAATATACTAAGAAGACGTTCAGATAAAGAAAAGTTAAAAATAAGCAGCTAATTGCAACAATATAAAAAATCTAACCCCTGGTAATAACTCAGAAAACTTGACAAACCTAAGACCCAAAATCAGTGGGTAAAAGGGTCTGGGGAACCCCCAACCCCAAGCTGCCTGGAACATTTTTAGATTAGATTTAGTTTTTCCATGAACTTCTTTTGTCCACTTGCTCAAATCATTATAAAATCAGAAAACAAAAATGATAAAGTAGAAAAACTGCAGAAACTAAATTTAGAAACTTCTTTTACGCAAAACTATTTCCCCCCAACAACTCCATCCATTAAGTACGAATAGTGAGCATTTTAATAAATTGACCTAATTGAGATAATTATTCAACCACAAATAATACTATATCTCGGTCTTAAATACATTAACAATCAATGAAGTGACTATAATAAACCGAATAAATTACATCAAGACAGCCAAAAAGAAAAAAAAAAAAAAAAGCGAATCTATTTACTTGATTAGTAAATGAGAAAGAGGAGACAATCTAAAGAAATACTTAATACCTGTTGAACGTAATTGGCGTGCATAACAACGAGAATACAGAAAAGAGTGATGGCAACAAAGAGATGCAAATATTCAAGCGTAGCTCTGATTCGGGGCGTAAGCATTTCGGAAAATCGTTCCTGCACTCTTATAAAGGTTTGCTCTGGATCCATTGCGGATTTTCTCCCCTCTTTTCTGCTTTCTTTTTTCTTCCGTTCTACATGTCAATCAATATTTATATGCATATGTAGCCATTGAGGAACTGAATGATATTTAGACATTTTCTTCAGCTGCTTCAACGGCGTCTCTTGGTGGGAGCTGGATTTGGCTTCGGGGGGGGGGGGGGGGGGGGGGGGGGGGGGGGGGGGGGCGATTGGATGGGTTGCAGGGTGGGGATGAGATATGCTGTTTTTTGGCTATTATTGTTGGGGATCTTTTGAAGTCCAAATTCAAAGGAGGCGACTTTTACTGAAGTTGGATTCTGGATTTGGGGGTGCAGCGGATATAATTGTATCTCCTCGTTTGAGTGAATAACTAGTCAATTAATCGCCGAGAAGCGGTGGATGGAGGGCCTTCAGTAGCTACGCGTTCTGATTCTACATATAACTCTTGCTCGGCACTATTCCGGCGGTTTTGTTTCTTTTATATATACTATAATGAAATATCCTGCTTGATAGGGTTTTTATATCAAATGTTCTCGTATTAATTTATAATTTATATTGAATAATATTTTAAAAATATGTAATTTAATATAAATAATTCTCGTAGTAACAGAAGATATGATGTCAAAAAATTTACATTTAAATTAAAATTTGAAATACAATATTATTTGAATTAATTCTAATTTTAAGTTTCAATTTATTAGACTTATTTTGCTAAGATCATATTTACTTAGTTTTGTTATTATAAATATTTAAATTCACAGTATTTTCTTAATGTCTTAGGCTCTATTTGGACTATATTTTGAGGCAAAATTTTTATTTTTCCAATTTCAAATATCATTTGTTTTACACTTTCAATCAAGAAATTTTTTGCCCCAAATTTCAAAAGTCATTTACTTTACATCTAAGTCAAGTTATTCCAAAATCAAAAAATTTTCCTTCAATCATCACTAAAAAAATAAAAATATATAGTAACATTTCTCATTCCTCCAAAAAAAACCTAAATAGTAAAAATGATTAAAAATAACTACTCTAATTACTTTATATTGTAAAAAGTACATTAACCTAATCACTTTACACGAATTGTTTGAGTTTCTTCAAAAATTGCCTGTTGAATACTATCCTCATTGAATGGTAGTAGGAAACTATCCCATACTGATTTATGGCTGGTTGTTGAGTCCATGTTGGTCTGCAATAACTTTTATACTTCTTACTAATCACTCATCCAAATTCAACCCTTTAACTGAAGGAAAAAATCCATTTGCGRTGTTAAATTACTTGCTTTTTGGTGAGGGTGACAGGGATAATATTGATGATCTCAAATGTATAGCTGTTACATCCAAACTAGTTAGACTCCAGAAATAACCTTGCCGAAATTCGCATTTCAATGATAGATCATCATGATTTCGGTTATACATCACGGTGTCCTGCTGTGATAAAGTAGCACACAATAGTCTCTTCACAGTAGGCACCATTATGGGCGAATCCATCACGGTGGGATGCTGTGAAGAGCGTATTGGGTTATATCACGGTAGGCCGCGCGCGATGGGGATGTACATCAAGGTGGCCTTCAGTGGTGAAGGTAGCACTTAATATGCTTTTCACAGTAGCAAATAGTGATAGGTGGCCTGCTGTGATCAGCATATTGTCTCCAAGGTTCATCACAGGGGGAAATCGTGATAGACAAACCATCACAGTGTGCTACTGTGACAAGCATATTATTTGGAAGCTTGGCCACARAAGGTCACCATGATAAACATGTCTATCATGGAAGCCGTCTATGATGACTGTTTACACAAATTACAGTATATAGATAAGCTTAGCTTCTTTTTTGTACAATTACAATATATAGATAATTACCTACATGTCGATTAGTGCTTTCTAGGTACTTGGTTATTCATATCCAACCACTTAGAAATAGTTCGTGTAGTTTCATATAGACAAAAGTCATTGTCAAATGCGGATTATTGGATATAATTAATCAACCGCAAAACTAAAGGTAATCGACATTTTGCATGGGATAATCGACATTCGCATGGAGTAATCGACATTCGCATGGAGTAATCGACATTCGCAAGGGATAATCGGCATCCACATAATCGATTACCATATTAAAGGTAATCGACATTAGCAAAGAGAAATGGTTGAATATGTTCTTCATAAATATTTGAATAATCGATTATGCAAATGTTTATAATTGATTATTTGATATTTCTTGCACCGCTTGAAATCGTGAAAAGCTAGATGAAATTTACACGTTTAATTATCAAAAATCATGTTTTGTAAAAGTTAATCATTATGTTGAACAGTGAATATTTTTTGAGAAAAGATACATTTAATCATTTCTAATTCAAGTGGTTTCTTAACCAATTCTTAACTTCAGAAACAATTTTAAAATTTAAATCTTACAATTTCCCGCTTCCCCAACTTAAGGAAAAAAAAAATTTTCTCCCCTTGCCCTAAAGTCTAATCCCAATAGAGCCTTAATCAAGTTGGCAAAATGGTAAGAAAATTTAACGTGAAGAAAAAAGTTTGGAGGAAAATGAAAAAACGTATCTCGTCATTGAAGCGGTAGAATGTAATCATATTTGATATGAAGTTTAATTTCTTGTGTTACTTTGTTAGTCTAGGTTTAATGCACGTGTTTTCAATGCACACGCGATGACTGTACAATTAGTGTATATTAATTGTATATTATTTTTAACATAAAATATTTTCCTCTTATTTATTCCTTGTTGTATAATTTATTTAGTTATAGTGAGATTATGTGTAAAAACCTAAAAAAAAAGTATTATTCAAAATTCTTTTATCATCTTTAGGTGGTAACATTTCATACTCTATCTAAGTTGATCTAAAATACTAGAATTCAAATTAAACCCAATCATACAAAAAAAAAAAAAATTTCAAATCAATAAATTTCATAAATTATAGTTCCCTCTTTTATTTTTGAAAATTTAGTATTTTTATCTTGTAAGACCTTTCATATTTTGATTAATATTATTATTGGTAATATTTAACTAATAAAAGACAAAGTTATCCAAATATAATTTTTATAGATGGTGACATTTTAATAGAATATAAATATAAATAAATAATTTTTCTCATTTTTCCCCTTTTTCTGGTTTTGTGGCTCTTGGTTCAATAACATAAAAGTTTTTAACACAATATTTTCCTCCTTACAGCAAATCTCTCAATTTACCAATAAATTCATGTATTGTTATTTTTTATTTGATCACCTTCTCACAACAAATCTTTAAATTTAACAACAAATTTATCTATTAATTTTTATTTGATCACCATCTTACAACAAATCTTTAAATTTAGCAACAAAATTTGTTTTTTTGTTTCTATTTGATCGACATCTTACAAAAGATCTTTAAATTCAACAAATTTATTTATTATTTGATCATTCAGTATTCAAAACATATTGACTCCAACAATTTAGAGTTTGAAGTGAGAGGAATTCATAAAGGAGGCGGAGTCTTCGTAACCTTGTTTGCTTCATTCATAATATTTAAACTCGAAGTCTCAAAAGTATCAAACTCCTTACCGCTAGAATCAATAATCATTGGTAAATTTATTTTATTACATATTGAGTAATATGTATTTTCCTATAAAACAATAGAGAAACAATCAAAATAATACATTATAAATAGAAAAAAAAACATAATAAAAGAAATAACCTAAGATACAATTTGATTAAACAAACAGAATAAAGACCTAACGAAAATCTCAGAACATTTTATTAGAAATTCATAGTTAAGAAATGCATACATCTACATCAATGAAAATTCTATCCACCCTCAATAAGGTATATGAATCATATATTCAAAAGCACAACATTAAATATATCCATAAGGGGATGAATTTGGTTTATAAATTCTTTTACAAATAAACAAAACTTTTCACCCTTTTAAAAGAATTTTCAAATACTTGGCAGGTACAATAAATGTTATTTGATTAGTGTGAAATAAATGCTAGAGAAGTGAATGCAATACAGATCAATAACAATAAATAAGACAACATAAGCACAACACCAGATCATAGTGGTTCAATTTCCTTTGAAATCTACATTTACTACCTATGGTTACACCCTTAGAATTTTCAAATCCGCTAACAAAAAAAAGTCACATGAATTTCTACCAACAACTAGATTCACCTACAAATGGATTTTACAAACACTTTAACCTTGCAATTACCACCTCAAGATTCACCCTTTTCAATTAGGATTTAAGCATATATAACTTTGAAATCTTTATCAAAAGAATAAAAATAGAATCACATGGAATTCACTCTTTAAAGTGATAAGATAATGCAGATCTTTCGAAATGAATTTGCAATGAAAAGTTAAAGATCCTTGCACCTTTTTACATAAGAGAGTTTCAAGATATTCTTTATAAAGTTTCCTTTTGAGGTTGCAAGAGTTATAAAAAAAAAAAAAATGGCCCTACATCCTCTTAAATAGGTGATGCTCCTGCCGACCCCTAGGTATGACTGGGTCGAATGAATAGTCGTCTATCTCTACACAGTCAATAGTATCATTATAAATAGATATTACATCTAGTGTACAATCATAAAATTAAAGTTCAGTTACAGTCTGATAGGAACTAAGGATCCTAAATAGATAATACAAATACTATGTCTATTACAAACTTAGGAAATTACTTCACAATGATAATAAATCTAAAATGTCAATAATATAAGCATTCACTCTAGCATTTAAAAATGACAAGTATTTCTAAGCTCTGGTAACCAACCCACTATCCTAGTGATTCGTACTTGTTACTAAGAAAACAGAAGAAAAACTGTGAGCAATAACTCAATTAGTTATTCCAAAGTATAATTTAACAATAGTTAAAACAAATGTTCAGGGATATTGGAAATAAACTGTATATGAGAATATATCTTGTCACTATTTCATTTTCAAGCTTTCAATAAGTAATCCAATTCGATAAGTAAATAAAAAAACATTTGATAAAACTCATTAGCTTTTGAAAAGAATGAACACAGTGAAAAAACCTTTAAGGAAATGGTTAAACTCTTCGAGGTCAAGTATTACAGGCCCTATCAACTCAGGTTATGCATGTGATTTTTAACCTTATCACCTTTTAATCAATCAGTAATACTCGCTAGCTAGGTGACACGAAGTTGCCCTTTCCTCGATTAACCTCCTAATCAGGGCCAGGAGTACGACCGTCCAAATGAGTCATGGGTATTAATGGCGCAACCATCTATCTCACGTATTCTTGGTCCGCCACAAGTATTATCCACCGACTTTGACCAATTCTGGTGAACTCTGATATAACGTCCGAGCTAGCTCAAAAGGTCCTCGTGCTAGGGACTAGCCAAACATAGTACTTTGCTCACTAGACTAGTTATTCAAAGTCACTGATTGAATACTCAATTCCAATACAACAATTCTCAGCCATTTAATCAATAGCCATCTTAATACATTTCCAGTACAACWGTTCTCAATCAATCAATCAATAGTGACCTCAGAACATTTTCAAAGATCCCTTGAACAACACTCAGTCAATTATCTTTTAAAACATTTCTTTGCGAATATGAAATTCTTCACAAAGTGAGTAATTGCAAAAACATATCAAATCAATTCAAAAATTTAGATAAAAGAATTTAAAATAGATTTAAAAAAACTCAAAAAATGATTTTTGTAGAGTCAAACCGGTATGTAGGGAACTCGACCGTGGTGTGTATTCCTAGAAAACTTAGCTAGCTGTAGTTACCTAAACATGTAATAAAGGTAGTCTCAGTTGAATTATATATATCAAACTAAGATGTTAACTGATGTTAAGAATAAATGTAATACCCAAAATTTTTCCTTTGTTAATTTTTGATTGATTGTGTGAAATTGTGTGCAACGAGGGTTGGATAAATTTCTGTGTGGTGAATGTTTTAATTGTACGTTAATAAGTGCGAAATTATCGTGTTGTTGGATTAGGGCTCTTGGTTGGTTAGAGGCTCGACTTGCTAGACTTATCTGTTTTCATTCGGAAAACTAGATTTTTTATCGAAAGAAAGCCCATTGAATTTAATTTAATGAATTGGATTAGTTACGGATGGGAAGGTTCGAAAAATTTGGGTTAGGGCCCAAGTTTAAAAAAAAAAAAAAAGAAAAACCTAAAAACCCTAAGTCTTCTTCTTCCTTCCTATTACCGCCACCGCCCTCACTCCTAGAAAAACCCTAACCGCCACCCCATTCTTGAAACTCCTCCCCGCCGCACACACGCCGTCTCTTTCTCCCTCTACTGATGCCGCCGATCATTGCTGGGCATGCAACGAGCCGTCGGACCCAGCTGCTTGGAGAACTCTGCCCGCAACGCAACTAAGCCGAATGATAGTCGCTGCGTTTCTTCTTCTCTCCTCTTCCTCCTATCGACGTAGCTTCACCGTGGGAGTTCTAAAGTTGTCGCACGGATTTAATCTCCCCTTGCGGCACRGTTCARACATCGGACTTGAGCGCGAAGGGTCTGCTGCCCAAAATCAAAGCTCGCTAGTCCRGTTGCTGCCTGGCTAGAGTTCCGCGACGCCGCCTGTGTGTGTTGCTCAGCGACTTGCTCATGTTCGACCATGAGAATTCGCGCACCCGACTGGAGATCATCTAGATCTGGAGTCTCCCGAATCGGCGTCGATTCCTCTGCCTATCGAGCTGCTGTTGCCCATTGCCTGAGCTCGTTGGAGCTGCGAAACACTGCCGTACCGCTGCTAGTGACATTGCCGAACAAGCTATTCACCAAAGGCGCATGCTCCGCGCCTTTAGATCTAGTTACCATCTTCTTCTTCTTCTTTGCACGATCGGATCTGTGCGACATACATTCACTGGATCTACCGTCATTATCTCCTTCTCCTTCTCCTTCTCTGCTCGACTGGTGCTGCCATAGCCACAGCAATTTCTAATCTTTGCATCAGAACCGCGACTGCTAGGCGAAGCCTCGCCGCGCACCACTCGCTACTTGGCCGTCACCCCTACTCTTGGTCATTGCTGCTGGGCTGTTGTTGCCGGCGACCGACTATTTTGGCCGGTTAACCGAGTTTTGACCAGGAACAAGGGGCAACAACAGGTGCCAGGCGCTCAGGGCCAACACCAGTACCAGTTAGTACCTAGGCGCCTGATGCCTAGTGCCCAGCCCCCAGGCGCACCGATGCCCAGACGCCTAAGGCTGTTGCGTGCGCCGCTCGTGCACACGCTCGAGGACCCAGTACCATTCTTGGGACACTTGGACTTTGTGACTTAAAAGGTTGTTTCGAGTGCCTTAAAGTTGAGAATAGTTGAAGGATTTCATTTCGCGATTTAAATAAGAAACCTTTAACGTAAAGGACTCTGGGTACGTAAACTCTCACATTTTCATTAATGTATATGTGTGATTGTTACTGAATCTGAGTTATATGTAAGTGAATTCTCATATTCTCATTAACATATATGTGTTGTGGTAATAATTGTTCTTACATGAATTGAATGTGTATTGAGTCTGAATTCTATATAAGTAAAATTTTCACATCTTATTAATGCTTATGAATGGATGTAATTGAATTCTTTTAGATAGCTTAATATGTTGTATATGGATTTTATGCACGTAAACCCCCATACCGCCTATCTCTTTTGTTATGTGTTATGTAGTGGCGGTATGGGATTATATTATGAGGTGTGTTAATTGTGTGGAATGATTTATGTGTTTCATATCCTGTACTATTTTTATGTTGAATGGCATGTTAATTACAGCTGTACGCATTACATGTCATGGGCATATAGTTAGTGTTCTACATCATTTCTGGCATGAGCCATTCATACATTTAGAAAGAGAATGGTTTAGGAAATGAAATTTTGAAAGGGAATGTATTTTATAAATTGTAACATGTTTAGGAAAATGTTAAAGTTTTTGAAAAAGGAGTGTAAAACCTAGCCATGAAAGATGTGAGTGGGAAATAGAGCATCGGGGACCGGTGCACCCGACCCTACCCTCTTGGAGGATAGGGAAGAATGTAATGTTCACCTCTTTGGAGGCGAAAAGATGAAAGGAAAAGTAAAAGAATGTTAATCGCTTTGCGGTACTACCGGTGGGGATGTAATCGGGTTCCAAATAATTATGGCTCGCTGTAGAGCTTAATGGCTAGGCGTTACACTCTAGTGGGCTCACGAATGTAATGAAATGAAAAGTTTTACAAGTTATGAATTTTGAAAGGAAAGATTTTATGGAAAGGTTATACAAGAAAATGATTTGAAAGTTTTCATTGAAGAAGTGAGATTTTATAATTCATGACATGTAGGGCATATTCATGCATTCATGCATGAGATTTACTTACTGGGCTTTATAGCTCATTCTATTTCTCTCATTTGCATTTCAGATGATGTGTAAAATCTTTGACAAGGGGTTAAGACTTCTTTTATTTCCTATAGTAGTTAATTGTTCTATGAGTAAGGTAATGTAATATTCTCAACTTAGGACAGTTCCTAATTTAGAGGTGTTACAATAAAACTACACATCTATTTATATTTTTAAAACCTTAGCGCTTTCCTAATGAATCTGGTGGGATGTTCCTTCTGGCCTACAACCGATATACAATCGATTTTCAAGTAATTTTCAACAAGAGAATAGTGACCAAAATATTTCTAATATTTAAAGGAAAGCAATCCTATAGAAGGTTTTGGGTTATCGAAGTTATTCAAAACATAAGGAGTTAAACAAAAATGAATGATATCCATTTCTGCGAAGCCTGGCAGAGTTGAGTAATTTGAGTATTTCTCAAGTTCTGGGTTGCTATTCATGAAACATTTGTTGGAAATGACCCTAAGGTAGAGGCTTTCCATCTATACTAAATGCACCTGAATGGGAATTATGGTTGATTTGTAGTAAAGCTAAAACAGTAGGTCCATAGCTTTATCGACTAAAACAGGCAATAGTGAATGTTTTATTTGTATCTTCGATTCCACTTTGAGTCATCCTATGAATCCAGTACCATCTTATTCCTAAGAATCGATTCATATAGATTCCCTTCTTAAAAGGGTCTATTTAACTACCAAATTTGATGGAGAAACAGGGCTTAACAACGTTCGGGCATAAACTGACAGGGTCTTAAAGATTGATTCATAACTCAAGATCTACAAGTCCAAATCAAGTGAAATTGGTCTCTAATGACTCCTAAGATACTTATATTTCTAACCATATATCATATGAAATAATACACTTCCTACAAGAATCACAATTTTACCGAAACTCTAGGGTAGTTTTATGGTCCGAGTGAATCCGATTAAACTGATAGGGTCTTAAAGATTGATTCATAACTCAAGATCTACGAGTCCAAATCAAGTGAAATTGGTCTCTAATGACTCCTACGATACTTATATTTCTAACCATATATCACATGAAATAATCCACTTCCTACACGAATCACAATTTTACCAAAACACTAGGGTAATTTTATGGTCCGAGTGAATTCGGTAGCTTATGTTATTTCTTTCATATCTCTAGTTTTAGGAGATCATTTTAGATTTCCTATACACTGATTTAAACCTAATAAATAGGAATTCCCTTGAATCAAATAATTAATTCTATAAGGTCTTAAATTGAACTAATTAAACAGCATGAGAAAAACTCAAAGCTAGTTATCGTGCTACTTAACATAATTTACAACCAAATATTTTCTAGCCTATACTACAACATAATATTTTTTTTCTAGGTCTTATATTTCACCCTACAGTCCTTATGTCATAATACTAAGAAACATTATTCACCTAACATCATCATTCAATCAAATTTCAGCTTATAAACTTAGCATGCATAATCAAATATCCATCCTTTTAACTGAAACACACTACCTCATTTTCTATCATCCCAAACCTTAATTTTCTCAACTCATAACACATATAATATACTTCAAATTTCAGGCATTCATTAACATAAGAATTCAGCATTCAACCTTGAAAGAAAGAGTCATGAATGATACAAAGAATTGAACTTAATATTATTAAAAAAGATACAATAGCATGCCATCTATAAATCTCAATTCTACTCTAACAAGAACAACTTSTTCTAGTATTTTCTTTCTCATTCTTCAAGCATTTAGCATATGAACTTCCTAAACTATAGTCTAAACATGATTTCTAAAGAAATGGACAAGAGTACCTTAGTTTGCAGTAAATCAGATAGGTGTGCTTGGCCTTCAACCGTGCAGAGTACTATGATATGCTAGGAGGAGTGAAGCAGCAAGGATGAGCAGCTTTGGTGGACTCTAGAAGCAAGAAAAATTTGAAGCTGATGAAGTCTTTTGGCAGCTTGAAAATCTCGGGCGAGAGGTAAGAAGAAGAAGAAGAAAAAATGTAGTGAGGAGGAAAGTTGTAACACTCGGGATTTTACTTTTATRAATTTTTGTTTGATCTTGTGAAATTGTGTGCCAATTGGGGTTGGACATTTTATATGTGATTAATATTTTAAATCACAATTTAGTAGGTGCGAAAATATTGTCCGTGTCGAATAAGAGTTATCATTTGGTTAAAGGCTCGACTCGTGGGCCTACTTATTTGTTAGTCAGAAGTTGAGCTTTTTATCGAAAGGAAGCCCGTTATATTTAATTTACTGATTTTGGGTTAGATTTGGATGGGAAGGGCCGACAAGTTTGGGTTACGGCCCAAACTATAAATAAAAAATAATAATAATATTAATAAAATTTAAAATTATAAAAATAAAAGAAAATATATAAGAAAAGAAAAGAAAAGAAAAAGGAAAAAAATCCATCTTCCTCTCCATGAAACCCTAAGCCGCTGCCGTCGCTGATTCATCTCCGCTGCTCACCTCCACCAAACCAGACCGCCACTATAGGCCAAGCCAAGTCCAACATCCGTCTGTCGACTGCTACAATGGAATGGAGAGCTGCGCTGCAGGTAATGGAGTTTTCACTCTCTTCAATCGCAGCCTGTGTCGATCTATCGGTCGGTGAGATGAGGGGTGCCCAGTTCTTCCACCCGTAGCACTACTCGCCGCTCGACTCAACCGAAGCAAGCACAGAACAACACGAGGCCATCTCCAGTCAGTGGGGACCAGCCAAATAAGATCCCTCCGCTGAGCCGTCACCAAATCAGGCTGAAACACTATCGCCGGCGCCTATACGAATGGGATCTCAACACCACACAACCATCTTTCTCACCCACCAGCCYGTTCCACCCTCGCGACCCCGATCCTTTCTCCACCTTCTAGTTCCTCCCTTACCTAGCCCTCGGCCAGCTACTTCGAGGTTGAACCGCCAGCACTTACCCCCGATAAGAAGTGAGTCACCTAAAGCTTGACCAGTCGACTAGGTCAGGTGTTGTGCGCCATGGCCCAACTAGCTATGCGCGCTGCCTCTCGTTTGTCGACCAGACCTTGTGCCAATTCTATTTTGCTCGTCGCCGATTTCAGCATCGCGGGAGTTTGCCAAAAATTAGGCCTGCTGTAGGCCGTTCAGTGTTGGGTTCTTCTTTGGGCTGGTTGTTCGCCAGTTTCCAGAGCTGGAAATGCCCAGCAACTAGCACCAGCAAGCGCCCAAGCGCCCAGACGCTGTTGCGTGCTCCGCTTGAGCGCACGCTCAAGCGACCTATTGCCATTCCCGAGACTCTTAGACTTTGTGACTTAAAAGGTGAACATATTATTAATTAATATTGAAATTTATAACTTATGAAATTATATCCTAAAGTAAAATTGTGAAGAACATAAATTAAGTTTAATACTCGAACGAAAGAGTTAAGTTGTCCCCTTAAAAGACATGATAATTAGTAATGTGGGGACTAAGTATGGATTAATAATTGGCAAACAACATTGTTGGAAGAAACACTGAATATCTAAGTTGGAATAGTCGTACTAAATAGACTTTCTTTCTGTAATCACAAGTAGGTTGTTTCGAGTGCCTTAAAATTGAGAATGGTCGAAGGATTTCACTTCGAGATTTAAATAAGAAACCTTTAACGTAAAGGACTCCGGGTAAGTAATCCTCCCATCTTATTAACGTTATAAATGAATAAAATTGAACTCTTTTAATTGCTCTAATATGTTGTGTATGAAATTGTATGTTGATGTGTGTAATTGTGTRGAATGTTAATGTGTTCGTATCCTGTATCACTTTTTTGTCAAATGATATGTTATCATGTTTCATATCTTGCACTAATTGTCGAATGTTATGTTATATAAGGTTGTATGTATTTCATGTCATGAGCATGTAGTTAGAATTCTACATCACATTTGGCATAAGCCTTTCACACACTTAGAAGGTAAAAGGTTTAGGAAATGGAATTTTAAAGGAAAATGTGAAGTTTTGAAAATGTTAAAGTTTTCAAAAGGGAGTGTAAACCTAGCCATGAAGGATGTGAGTGGGAAATGGGGCGTGGGGGACTGACGTACCCGACCTTACTCTCGGGGAGGGTAGGACATGATTTACCTTGGGGAGGTGAAAAATGTAATCGGGTTCCAAATAAGAATGGCCCACTGCAAGCCTAATGGCTAGGCATTACACTCTAGTGAGCTCACAAATGAGAGGAAATGGAATGTTTTTACTGTAAGTGAATTTTGAAGGAAATGTTTTGTTACGAGATCTTGAAAAAGGAATGTTTGGAAAGTAGTTTTTATTTAAAGGTGAAATTTTATAATTTCATGACATGTAGGACAGGTTGATGCATTCATGCATTGAGGTTATTTACTAAACTTTTTAGCTCATTTCTTTTCTTATGTGTCATTTCAGATGATATGTAACCAGATGGAGCGAGGAGGTCGCTTGTGGGCGAGCTATGATACCCGGGGACTTGTTTCAAACTTATTATATGTAATAAGATAATTATTTTATGTTTGAATGGTTTAAATTCTTGAGGCTTCCGCTATTTTTGTTTTGAATAAATGCTGAGTTTAAATAATAATTGATTATTTGCGAGTGAATTGATGTAACATTCTCAGTTTAGGACAGTTCCGAATTTGAGGGTGTTACAAAAGTAGCTGAGAGGGACAAAAACGACAGTCTGTTGGAAGTTGTTAAGGGCAAATAGGAGAGCGATGTTGTCGGATAGGAGAGAGGTCTTATAGGCAGAGAGTCTTAATAGGTAAGGAAAGGGTGGCTTCAATAGTAAGGAGTAACCAAGGTTTCCTAAGGAAGCCTTGGGTGGATGTTTGAAGGGAAGAGGGGGTTGAGTCAAGTAGAGGTGAGAGAGAATCTTAGAAAGGAAGGGACAAAATCTGCATGTAAGATAGAATTGTGTGTAAAGTTAAATGCAAGAAAACAAATTAGAGTAAAAGAAAAAAATGAATATTAGGGAAAAAGGAATYGGGTGAGACCATTAAAACAAAGGAATCAAATTAAGAATAAAATAAGAAGACATGCAATTTACTTTTATGAATTATGGCAAGCATGCAAACATTTAAAATTTGAATCAAGGATAGAAGATTTAGACCAAGGAATTTGGCTAACCCCTTGCATACATGTAAGGTAGCCAAGAATATTATGCTATTGGTCACTATTAATTTTGAATAAAATGAAATTTTGAAATAGACTTAGAATAGGGTTCAAAATAGGCTTCTCGATTTAGCCAAGGAAATTTCTGTATTCATTCTAATCAAAGTAACCTATCTTAATTAACATTCTACTACGATTCGAACTTATCATAACTAATTCTCGATACATGATATCCTAATTGCGGGAACCACTAATTCCAATGCTCAACAACCTTAATTTTTGAGCATTCCTTATATCTAAATATATTGACTAAATTCGAAATCATGAAAAGAAGTGGTTTCATAGCGATAATCACTCGTCGAAAATTTTAGGGTTTTACAAAATATCCTCTTCGAACAACGACTAGAAATGGTAAAATAAGTAGCCATTTTAAACTAATATGCACCTAATTCAGACGATCAGTATATAAAGGGTTCGTTTGAGATATCGTCCGAAATCTAACTAGAAGGGCTTCTACAATTGCAAAAATTGCCTTAGACCAAGTGTCTGAAGTGCAATTTGGATGGTGGTACATGAGGACTTCGAAGGCTAATATACAATATTGTTGCTTTCCAGGCTTCATTGGAATGATTTTGGACTAAGTAAGTGCTAGCTTTGGACAACTGAGCTATTCAGAAATCCTAAGTCCGAAATAAGCTCAGACATAGATCTCAAAACCATTCGAAAACCAATTTCTGGCCTTGCTTCATCTAAATCTTTACTACAAGGATTCAATATTTACAAAGGAGTATCGAAATAACAGATTCATTTGTCTGAAGTGAGAAAACATTTATAACACATTTCCATTGAKACTTCAAAGGTCCTAAACACTTTTTTAAGTAGGCTAATCAATGTTTTCCTTCAAGAATAGTTTGTAAAGCACTTGAGAAACAATTTTTCAAGACATGTGCAAGGATTTTAAAGTTTATGCAAGGAAACTCATTTCAAAATCCAAGTAAGTAAAGCAATCTAATGTCCTATGTACTTAGAACAAAACCTACTTGAATGACTATCTTCAAACTTGTACTTGAAGCTTCAAATACTTCATTGATGTGTATGGGGATCTTTGTAATCTTCAAGTTGCATAGGTTTGTAAAATATTCCATCAAAATATCCGATAATATTCACATGATACAAGTTAAGATTTGTTATGAAACAACCAATCCATAGATCAKTATCAAAATACTCAAGCAAATCATCCATATGATTTACTGAAAGAACCTAAGAGGAGGGGATGAACCGGTTTATGTTGATAATTTTCCAAAAGTTTAAAGATAACCCCATACGTATTTCAAACTCTATTTGAAAAACAATTCATAGTTTTGCAATGAAAGAGAGAAAAAGTATTTGTACAATCAGTTTAAAACAAAATATGTAACACCCCGAATTTTTCCTTTATTAAATTTGTTTGATTTTACATGAAATTGTGAGCTAACTAGGGTGGACATTTTATATGATTAATATTTTTAAATCGCAAGTTTAATAGGTGCGGAAATGTTGTCCGTGTTAAATAAGAGTTATCGCTGGCTAAAGGCTCGACTTGTGGGTCTATTTATTAGTTAGTCGAAAGTTGAGCTTTTTATCGAAAGGAAGCTCGTTACGTTTAATTTACGGGTTTTGGTTAAATTTGGATGGGAAGGCCTGACGGGTTGAGTTGCGGCCCAAAATAAAATTATAAAAAATGAAATGAAAAGAAAAGAAAATATATAAGAAAATAAAAAGAAAGAAAAGAAAAGAAAAAGAAAAACCTAAAAAAATTGATCTTCTTCTCCCRGGAGACCCTAAGCCGCCGCCGTGCCACTTCCCCCTCTGCCTGACCCGACGCTGCTCGTCGTGGCTCTTTCCTAGCTTCTCCTTCTCTCTTCTCTTCATTCCTCTGTCGATGCCGCAACCAATCGCAGTCTGATCGGGGACACGCGCCATCGCTACCGTCGCTACTCATCTAGAGACGTTGCCGTCTCTCGTGTAGTTTTCAGTGCCAGCCCGAAACAGTTGCCATGTGTCGCTCAGCTGACTCGCGGACGTTCGGCTAGAGCAACCAGCGTACCAGATTTGGTAAGTCATCTCCCTCCTCTTCTTCTCTGTATGAGCGACCAGACCCGTGCGACATCGTCGCCAGATCTGTCGTTGTTACCTTTTTTCTTCTCTGTAGGAGCGACCGATCTRTGCATCACCGTCGCCAGATCTTTCGCCGTCATCTCTGTARGAGCGACCGGACCCGTGCGACACCGTCGCCAGATCCGTCGTCATTACCTTTTTCCTTCTCTGTAGGAACGACACCGTCACCAGATCTACCGCCGCAGTCTCTGCAGGAGTGACCAAACCTGTGTGACACCGTCGCAAGATCCACTGTTGTTATCTTTTTCCTTCTTTGTAGGGCGACCGATCTGTACGACATCGTCGCCAAATCTCTAGCCATCGTCTCATTCTCTATGGGAGCGACCAGATTTGTGCGACATTATTGCCAAACCTGCCGTCATTACCCGTTTTCCTGCTCGGCCCAACCAGATCAGCGCGACACCGTCACCAGATCTGCCGCTGCTGTGTTTTTCTCCCTCTGCTCAACGAATTTTCCCCTCGAACTGAAGCTAAAACCCTTGCAGTTGGCCGTCGATTTGGGCCTCTGTTCTTGCTACTCGCATCGTCGGTTGTCCCTTGCCGTCAACCAGTCGCCGGAAGTCGATAGAAACAGTGTTGGTCAGCTGAGGCATTTTTAACCAAAACGAGCAGACAGCAGCAGGACTGGCACTCACCAGTGCCAGATTTGCCCAGTGCGTGGCAAGCACAGGCGCCAGTGCCCAGCAAGCACAGGAGCCCAGTGTTCGTGCCTAGGAGCCCAGCGCTCGACACCCAGGAGCACTGATGCCCAAACACCCAGG
This sequence comes from Rhazya stricta, assembly GCA_001752375.1. Taxonomy (NCBI): domain Eukaryota; kingdom Viridiplantae; phylum Streptophyta; class Magnoliopsida; order Gentianales; family Apocynaceae; genus Rhazya; species Rhazya stricta. The sequence goes on along the minus strand of MEJB01000037.1, from coordinate 756,469 downwards.
GCCGTTGTGCGCRCCRCTTTAGCGCACGTCCGAAAATCCATTACCGCTTCCGCAACATCTGGATATCGTGAAATTTTAAGGTGAAAACACTAACACTTAATTTTGAAATTGTATGACTTGTAAATGAATATGCCTTGAAGTGAATTTATGGGAGAACATAGTTAGGTTTATATCGAGCTAAGGAGTCGAATTGTACCTTAGAACGTAATATTCGATAATATGAGAACTAAATTTAGATTTATAAATTTATGAAGGAYATTTTTGGATTAAACGCATAATACTTAAGTTGARACGATCAAACTAAGTAAACCCTCCTTCTGTAATCAACTAGGTCATTTCGAGGCCTTACGTTGAGATCGATTGAAGGAGTCCACCTCGCAACTTAAGTAAGAACCCGTTTACATACAGGATTTCGGGTAAATAATCCTCCTATCTCATTAACATTATAAATGAATGAAATTGAACGCTTTTAATTGTTTAATACRTTTTGTATGAAGTTCTATGTTGATGTGTGTAATTCAGAARAATGTTAATGTGTTCGTATCCAGTGGCAACTTTATGTTAAAGAATATGCTATTATGTTTCATATCCTGTACTATTTGCTAAACGTCATATTACGTAAGGTTGTATGTGTTTCATGTCATGAGCATGTAGTTAGAATTCTACATCACATTTGGAATAAGCCTTTCACACACTTAGAAAGTGAAGAGTTAGAAAATGGAATTTTAAAGTAAAAGGTTAAATTTTTTGGAAAGAAGTGTAAATCTAGCCACAAAAGATGTGAGTGGGAAATGGGGCGTGGGGGACTGGCGCACCCGATCCTACCCTTTTGGAGGGTAGGTAAGAATGTAATGTTCACCTCCTTGAAGGTGAAAATATGAAAGTTMAAAGAATGAAATTTAACCACTTTGCGGTTCTACCAATGGAATCGGCTTCCAAATAAGATGGCCCACTGCAGAGCTTAGTGGCTAGGGATTACACTCTAGTGAGCTCACGAACRAATGGAAATGGAAAGTTTTTACCGTAAGTGAATTTTGAAGGGAATGTTTTGTAAAGGAATTTTGAAAAGGGATTGTTTGGAAAGTAGTTTTTATTTAAGGGCAAAATTTTATAATTTCATAAAATGTAGGACATGTTCATGCATTCATGCATGAGGTTACTTACTAGGCTTTTTAGCTCATTTCTTTTCTTATGTGTCATTTCAAATGATATGTAACYAGATGGAGCGAGGAGGTCACTTGTGGGCGAGTTATGATACCCGGGAATTGGTTTTCGAATCTTATTTTATTGAATAAGATGATTAAATATTTTTGAATGGTTTAAATTATTGAGGCTTCAGCTTTTTTCATTTTGAATAAATGTTGAGTTTTAAATAATAGTTGATTATTTGTAAGTGGAACTACGTAACATTCCCGGCTTTGAACGGTTTCTAATCTAAGGGTGTTTCAAAATAAGACTGCAACTTTAGGATTTCAAAGTCTATTATGTCAGTCTGGACTTTTCCGCAGTAGTATGCCGATACACAAAAGGCTCTCCCACACATGGGGTTTTAMTTTTCACACTGACTTCAACCTTCAACCAAGACTCAACCTTAAAATGGTTTTATGTATCCTCTAACAACTTCAATATTCATACACTATTGCTTCACTCATCCACAAGAGGGTTTTACACAGCCTTGGATTTTGCAAATAAGGTTCACTCTCAAAAGAGTTGTTTGTCCGAGACAATCTTGACTCACAGAATAGATAATGCTAAGATCTTTTTCGCTCTATAGAAGTGATAATTCTGTAGTTCTAAGCTCAAATTGAAGATATGGATTTTACACACGAATATGTATTGTAAGATAGTAGAAGCTCAATTAAAGATTTTCAAGCGTTTAGCATGAAGAGCTTCAATGATGAAGTATCCAAGAATATCATGAAATCTCTTCTACGTTTCAGAAAGATGTTTTTTAGGAAAGCTCAATAATTTTTCTCACTTGTTCAAAATGATAACAACAGAAAACCATGTCTTCTATAACCTAATATCCAACATTAATAAATATGTCAAAACGGTAATGAATCTATCTGTTGGGGATTTAACACGTATATTTAGAATGATCTAAATACTCGTGATCTTCGACTGATTTACCTCTCCAAAGACTTGGAATAGATATTAGATGCAATTTCAAAATGTTCTTCGAACTGTTTAAATACGAGGAAGTTTGAGTCCGAGGGAGTCATCCTTAGACTGTTTCAGACAATCGAAAAGCCATCAAGTTGTGTCTGAACTTCTTGATGGAGTAAATCAGACTTAACTTATACGAAGGACTTCGAATATACTTGGAAGTGATCAAAAGTGCATCTGAGACATGAAAACATATCTTTAACACACTTTCAAAACCAAATTTAATTATATCTAACAAATTTGTGTAAAGGTAATTTTACAAATTGTGTTTTGATAAATATTTYCAAAATCATTTTTGAGCTTCAAATATCAAAACTTAGCATCTAAAGTACTTAATCACTATCTCCAAAAATAAGACTAAGTACTACAATCTCTATACAATGAAAAATATTGTACTTAGCTGATGGCCTATTGGAAAGCTAGAAGAATATACTCTAAGATGTCTTCTCTTCAACGGTTCAGGCAATCTTCCACTTCTTCATCAACTTCTTCAAAATATAAGTCTTAATTTGAAGCTTCATGACAGTTAATGGATGTGGGTGAAAACCCATCGATTTTACTAGCATTTGTGTGTCTATTCTTACCCTATCTTATGTACTAAAGCACTACTTTGTGCTATTTTGCTTTAAACATTGTCTAAATTCAATTAAGTAACTTTATTCTTGTCAAAGTGTGAAATTATAGAGCCCGTTCTCTTCTTATTCAAATCTAAAATCGGATTTGGAGTTCGATTTGGGCCAGAAGAAAACTAATAGATTTTAATTTGGTTGGGCTTAGTTGGTTAAGTAATAAAAATGGCCCACGAAGAATTTTAGTTAGGATTAAGTTAGCTTATAAAAATAAACTATTTAAAAATGGGAAGTTATGGTTTCATCTTTTTCCAAAGAAACTCCTAAGCCTAAAACCTTCTAATCATAGCTGTACACTAAACCGGTGCCTCCTCTTTGCCTTACGGATACCAGCCTCCCTTCCCACCCTACTCTCTCTCTACTCTCTCATCTCTCTCTCTCTCCTTCTCTCTCTATCTCTCCCCTCTTCTCTACCTATGCCGAACGCCCCACTCCATTCCTCCTTCTCTTAAAGCAACCAGGTGGGCCAGGCACCAGGTGGGCCCGACCCCCCTACGACTAGATTGCCCAGGAGAGGACCAGTGCCTCGACGCCCGACAACTTGGCCCCCAGACGCCCCGGCGACCAGGTGCCCAGGCGTCTAGTGACCAGGTGCCCAGATGCCCCATGACCAGGCGCCCAGACGCCCCATGACCAGGCGCCCAGACACCCAGGCGACTAGGCACCGTGCACTGTCCGCTCAAGCCAATAGCGCGCTAGGAGCGTATTTATTTCCCAAGCATGATTGACGCCATTACACCTTAGACTTGATACTACACTTAAAGTTCGAGATTCGAGGTGAATTCTTAGTTTCTTTATTTAAATTAATCGAATGGCCTAAGTTTTGTTTTATGTAATAATAATTATGGAAAAATATGGAATATGTTTAATTGAAATTTAAGCTAGTACGATTAAGTAAAAGGAAGATATAATTCTAGAAATATAATTTACAGTGAAATTTGGGGTTGTATGATAAAATAAGTATATTGTGATTATGATTATTATTGTTATTTTAAGAACAAATTAGGAGTCATGAAATTAAATTGTACTATTAGTAGTTCGATTTTTATTGACATGGAAATTCATCTTGAGAAATTGTTCGGTTAAGGTCACCATAGGAAAAATGATGAAGGTATTAATGGTAAACACCTGTATTAAAAGAATATGTTTGGTTAAACAAGTTTCAGATGAATATTCTTTGTGTAATAATATTTGGATACTGTGGCACACTAACGTTGTGGACAACTAAGGTGCCCCGCTAGCGAAAGTAAACAAATTTACTAAGGACTATATGTAAGTAAATTCTCACATTCTCATTAAAGTATATGTGTTGTGGTTATAACTAAATTGCTCTTAAGTGAATTGAATGTGTATTGAATCTGAGTTCTATGTAAGAAAATTCTCACATTTCATTAAACGCTTATGAATGAATGTATCTGAATTCCTTTAGGTGGATTAATGTGTTATATATGAGATTCTATGCAAGTAAAACCCCATACCCGCCTATCTCTTTTATTGTGTGTTATGTGATGGTAGTATGTGATTGTATTATGAAATGCGTTGTTCGTGTGGAATGTTTTTACGTGTTTCATATCTTGTACTATTATTATGTCAAATGGCATAATAATTATAGTTGTATGCATTTCATGTCATGGGCATATAGTTAGTGTTCTACATCATTCCTAGCATGAACCATTCATATATTTAGAAAGTGAATGGTTTAGGAAATGAAATTTTGAATGGGAATTTATTTTATAAATTGTAACATGTTCAGGAAAATGTTAAAGTTTTTGGAAAAGAGTGTAAACCTAGCCATGAAATATGTGAGTGAGAAATGGGGTGTGGGGATCGGTGCACCTGAATCGGCCCTCTGGGAAGGTAGGTAATGATTCACCTYTGGGAGGTGAAGAGTTGAAAGGAAAAGTAAAGGAATGTTAACCGCTTTGCGGTACTAACCGTAGGAATTTAATCGGGTTCCAAATAACTACGGCCCACTGTAGAGCTTAATGACTAGGCGTTACACTCAGTGAGTTTACGAATGTAATGAAATGAAAGGTTTTTTACAAAGTTCTTGAATTTTGAAAGGAAAGATTTTATGAAAGGTTATACAAGAAAATGATTTGAAAGTTTTCATTGAGAAAGGTGAAGTTTTATAATTCATGACATATAGGGCATGTTCATGCATCATGCATGAGATTTACTTACTGGGCTTTTTGGCTCATTCCATTTACCTCATTTTGCATTTTAGGTGATGTGTAGCCAAATAGTGCGAAGAGGTCTCTTGTGGGCAAAACAAGATACCCTGAAGTTATTTTAATTGAATGTTATGGATTAAGATGGTTGTTAACTAGAATGGTTTTTACTTATTATTAAGTATTTCTTTTTGGTTTAAATTCTTTTGGGTTTCCGCAAATATTTGTCAGTGAGTAAATGGTAACATACCCCGATTAGGATAAAGTTCCTAATCTAGGGGTGTGTCTTTGTTATAATTAAATTGCTCTTAGGTGAATTGAATGTGTATTGAATCTAAATTCTATGCAAGTAAATTCTCGCATTCTCGTTAATGCATATGTATTGTTCTTATAATTAAATTGCTCTTAGGTGAATTGAATGTGTATTGAATCTGAGTTCTATGTAAGTAAATTTCGACATTCTCATTTAGTGACGATGCAAGTGTGTTGTTATTATGATTGAATCTTCTCATGTGAATTGATAATTGCTCTTATGCATTATAATGGGATATTACTTCCAGTATGTGAATTTTATTACTCATTGACATGTTAGAAATTTTAAGTTAAGGATTCATGCGGTCCATGAGCATGTAAATTGCAGTAGTTGCATATTTCTTGTATTGGACATAATCATACATTCAAGAAAGGAAATGTTTTTAAAGAATGAAATTTGGAAAAGTAAATATTTTGAGGAATGAAGTTTTTAAAGATGTTATTTTTATGATGAATGATTTCCAAACATTAAGGATTTTGAAAAAAGAGTGTAAACCTAGCTATGAAAGATGTGAGTGGGAAATGGGGTGTGGGGGAGCGGTGCACCCGAACTGACCCTCTGGGAGGGTAGGTAATGATTCACCTTTGGGAGGTGAAGAGATGAAAGAAAAAGTAAAGGAATGTCAATCACTTTGCAGTACTACCGGTAAGAATGTAATCGGGTTCCAAATAACTATGGCCACTGCAGAGCTTAATGGCTAGGCATTACACTCAGTGAGCTCACGAATGTAATGAAATGAAAGGTTTTACAGAGTTCTTGCATTTTGAAAGGAAAGATTTTATGGAAAGGTTATACAAGAAAATGATTTGAAAGCTTTTATTGAGAAAATGAAGTTTTATAATTCATGACATGTAGGGTATGTTCATGCATTCATGCATGAGATTTGCTTACTGAACTTTGTAGCTCATTTCAATTCTCTCATTTTGCATTTCAGGTGATGTGTAGCCAGATGGTGCGAGGAGGTCGCTTGTGAGCAAACCATGATACTCTGAAGTTAATTTACATGAATGTTATGGATTAAGATGGTTGTTGACTAGAATGGTTTTTGTTTATTATTAAGTATTTCTTATTTGGTTTAAATTCTCTTAGGTTTCTGCAAATTTCGTGTCAGTGAGTAAATCGTGACATTCTCGGGTTAGGATAAAGTTTCTTAATCTGGGGGTGTTACAATAAGTCTTGTTGTTCCTACCTAAGTTTCCCACATAACATACCGATTCTGGATCAAAAGGGCAATTGTCAAATTCATGTCCTTCTCCATAATATACACATGATATTCCCTTCTGCTAGAACATTAGTCACTGCATCATTTTGATCATGTTAGTCAATTTAGTGCTATCACAGCGTCTACATCATATACTTCTACTACCTTTTTGCTATGGCAGATTTGTTGGATGGCCATTGATAATTTTTGTTAGTTATTCCCTCGATTATTTCATAGGCTTCATCTTATATTTTGGCTAACAGAGCTCCATTTACTAAAGCATCCACCATGATCCTTGTTTGAGCATTCAATCCATTGTAAAAGTTCTCCATCTGAACCCAGTTTTGAATGCCATGATGAGGACACTTTCTCAATAGCTCTTTCAATCTCTCCATGCTTAATTATAACATTTCATCTCTAGGCGTTGGAAAGAAGTTATGTCATTTTTCAATTTGGTAGTTTTCATGGTAGGAAAATATTTCATTAAGATTTTTTTCAGCTAGATTATTCCATGAAACAACGGAATGAGGAAGTAAAGAGTTAAACCAATCTCTTGCATAATCCCTCAAAGAGTATGGGAATAGCTTCATATGTAATGCTTCCTTGGGAACTCCTTGTAATTGAAAATAATCACTTAYCTCCATAAAAAGTCTAAGATGTAAATGGAGATCCTCGGTTGGCATCCTACTAGATTGGCCTATCGTTTGCATCATTTGGAACATCACAACACAGGCTTAAGTGCAAATTAAGCAGCTTGTATCTCTGGTCTAACAATACCTGGATGTAATTGATATAGAACAGGCTCTATTTCTTTCATCCGGTAATGTTATATCAATATTAGGGTTGTTGTCTTTTTTCAATTTACTTGGCCATGGTTTCTTTTTTAGCAAATCAAAAAAAAAAAAAAACAGACCTTAATTTGCTCGGCCTCTCTTAATTCAAAAGGAAGAAAAACGAGTAAGTTGCTCCTAAACTCACTTTGAGAAGGCAAAAAGTTTTTATATTTAGCTTCAACTTCATCTTTCCTTCTCTCGCATGTTCCTACAAGTGGTATTAGAGCCACGGTTTTAATCTTAGGAGCATGCTAGGGTTAAAACTAAAAAAAGTGGTCCCTTTACTAATTTAAAACGTTCTTTCTGCATTTGTATGGACCCCTCATATAAGAATGATTTCTAGATCTCTTGTACACCTCATAAGTGGAGGTATAGGATTTGTATATCTTGTTTGTTTTGTTTCACAAACTAGTTTTGATGTAAACCTCACGGTTGAGGTATAATTGCTTGCAAATTTGATAAGGTTTTACACCAACTTAATATATTTTATCAATTTTTTTTCATTATGTAAAGTTACTGCTTTGCTGGATTTTTGGAGAAGAACACAAATGAAGGAAAAGCTTGAAGATTGAAAGACTAGGTTGCTGGTTTTTCTGCACTTCTACTGAAATTTCAGCACTGGGCCTTGCAGAATTTGATAGCAAAAGGATGTCTTTTTCCAGGATTTTTTGTGCAGTTTTTGTTTTTTCCCAAGCCTTATAATGTATAGTTTTAAAGTTTATTTTTCCTAAAAGAGATAGGCTGGAATTTCGGAATAAAAATGCACGAAAAGTTGCTGGAAAGTTTTGGATAGCTTTGACACACTGGGGCCATTTCATGCAAGAACAAGGAAGAAACTACAAGATTGTTTGCTATGTAAATTTTTAGTTCTTAGGATTTTTGCGAAATCATTCATGAATTATGCACTATATGTATCAAGCACTATATGTCATGAATTTTCGAGTATTCATTTGCTCGACAAAACTTACCAAACATTTCCATTTCATTAAAACTTTTCCAAAAACTTTCATTTCGAACCGTGAGATCACTTAGTGTAACGCCCAACCATTAAGCTCTGCATTTGGCAATTTTTATTTGGAGCCCGATCACATTCTACCCATGCAAAGGGGTTAACATAACTTAATTTTTTCCTGAATATTACCTCATAAGAGGTGAATAACACATGAATTCCCACCCTATAAGAGGGTTAGGTTGGGTGCGCCTGTCTCCCACGCCCCATTTCCAACTCGCACCTTTCATGGTCTAAGCTTTACACCCCTTTTCAAATCTTTAACATTTGAAAATCATTCAACATAAAAATCACATTTTTCCAAATTTCATTCCTCAAACATTTGCTTTTTCAACATTCTTTAAAACATTTACTTTCTTAAATGTATAAATATGCCCATGCCAGTGAATTGTGTAAACTACTACAACTACATACTGATAATCATGAACCATATCAACTCTGAACTTAAACTTCTAACATGTCAATAAGTAGTAAATTCACACACTTTGAAATAATACCATAACATAAGAGCAATTAAATTATAACAAGTACATATGCACCACAACAAATGAAATACTTACTTGAAGTCCTTAATGAAATAAYTTTACTTTAAATGCAAAAAAGAGTCTCTTGATTGCCCATAATATCAATATGCCAGAAAATATCCTAATTTTTATTACAAAAAAAATATTCATTTAACATGACTATTCACATTTAAAGCATTATCATTTAGAATATAAGCATCACTTGCCTATATTAACCCGTACATCAATTTTCTTGTTCAAAATAATAACATTATCAAAAGTATAAATTAATTTCGTGGTTCTCACCTTCCCTTAACAATGACAATAATAAACATAATCTATGTTTTTCACAATTATTAATACAGAACACAATTATATAAATCATTTGATTAATGAAACCAAAAAAATAATGATTTCATCTTTAATTTGACAAATCGTAAGTGTACTGTATGGCGCTATGTTGTCAAACCCGCTTGGGAAGAGGTGCGCATTAGGCGTACGAACGGGCAGCGCGCAACTACCAGTGCACTGCCCTTGGTTGCCTAGCAAGTTCGAGTAAACTGTTCTTGCACTATTTTCGAACATTCTGGAAATGAATTCCGACGAGCAGATGACAACCACTGATATCTGGTTGAAGCAGTCTGATCAGCTCTCCTTTTGACCAATCGACGGAGCAGCAACACCGGCAATAGGCGTCAACGTGATGCGTGAAGATTCTGGTGCGAACTTCAGCATCAGCTTGAGCAAATGTGATCAATGAGCAAAAGATCTAGATCTGATCAAGGGATGTAGCGATCTTGAGCGGATCTGGACGAGCAGGCAGAAGCAGATCTGGAGTTCAACGCGAGTCTTGTCTTGAGGCAAGGCTTCTTCGAGCGGCCGAAATTGATGGTTTGAGCACCGGCAAGTGGTCATGCAGCAAGACCGATGAGTAGATCCTCAGTGAGAAGTGACAACCGCTGCGCGTAGATCAGCGGGAAGAAGTGCGATAAAACCAGTGGGCTCCGGTCGAAACGTCGAAGGACGAGCGGTGAGATCGTTTCTCTTCCAAGAAGCAAATTCGAGCTCGTCAAGAGGGATCCACTCCTGTGCAGATSTGGAATGCAAATGACGGAAGCTCGTGTACATTTGATGTCGAACCACACATCCCGACCACATAGTGACGGAGTGCAAAACCTCCGATGATGCAGAGACCACGGATTTGGATGATTCTCGACATGCAACAGTCCGCTTTGAGGTGCGGACAGTTATCAGTGACTAACGGTACAATAGCAGGCAGAGAGCAGAGACGAGAGAGCAGAGAGTGTGGTGATCGGCGGCGACGAGCGCGGTAACGACGTCGGAAAAATGGAAGAGAAGAGGTGCTGACGGGTGATGATTGGGGCCACGTTTCCAGATCTAGGTCTGGGATATTATTCTATTTTTATTTTTTTTAAACTAAACTTAACCCTAATCAAAATTTTCTTTTGGGGCCATGTTATCACTTAACCAAATAATTTGAAYTAAATTAAAATCTATTARTTTTTCTTTAGACCGAACAACATTAGATCGACTTTAGACTCTGAGTGAAAATAGAATTGGTTCTAATGATCAAATCTAAATCTGATTAACTAAAAACTCCAATTAATTAATAATAAAATTTTTTATTTAAATAAATATATTCACATAATAATGCACAATAAATAATAAATTAAATAAATATATAATTTCATTTCGAATTGGTACATCGAACATTATGACTTCCAAATCCTTCCATTATAAAATAATTAAAACATTAAYAATCATGATAATAATTTCATTAATGAATTAGAATATAATTTATAAAATCATATTAAATTTATAAAAATGAAAAAATAAATCTCGAATATTACATCATAGCTTCCATCAGACTTCTAATTAGAGATTGTGGGTACCCTCATGTCATTCTGAGCTTGGTCCCCTATAGGATGGGTATTTCACAAGGATCCAGATCTAAAGGAAGAGGCAAAATGAAAACCTAGGGCATGTTTTGTCATTGGCCAACCTATARTTAGGGGTGATAATGCAAGATTATCTATAGGGGATGATAGGTAGTGGCTGACCTCTAGACGGAACTATTCTTTGGATTGTTTCCTATTAAAGGAGTTTAGTTTATGGTCGTTATATACTTAACTTAGAGAATTTATATTCTTCCTGTAGAAGCTCTATTAATCATCTAAGAGCCAAATAACATATTATTGATAACAGTTATAGGGTAATCTATTATCATGATATAGTATGACCTTATGTGTAATATTTGTTTGCTATGTACAAAACTACACTAAAATTACATTATTCGCGTACTTTAAAAAATGTCTGGTGGAGATTCTTTTAGTACTCTAAGTATTATTCTCAAGGAGCATAAGCCTACGGGGCTAATTTTGTGGATTGAAAGAGGAACTTGAATATTGTACTCATTATTGACGGGAGCAAGTATGTTTTCACTGACCTCTGTCCTGAGACCGGGGAGTACTCCACTGACCAAGAATGCCAAGTTGAGAGAGACTGGAGGAGAGCAGATGAAATGGTTTGATGCTATATGTTGGGCTTCATGTCCAATGTGTTTCAGTCAAAGCACAAATAAATACCAATTGAGTATAACATGGATTTGTCATTGAGATTGTGCTTGCTGAGAAGAGCCAGCACTAGGATGGTTGAGGGGAGCATTGGTTCGAGAGCACTTGCTCAAGATGATTGCCTACTTTGAGGAAGCCGAGGTCCTAGGAGCTATGATCGTTCTTGAGAGCCAAATTGACATGGTCTTAGAAACTCTGCCAGATTCTTTCTGAAAGTTCAAGTTGAATTACAATATGAACAAAATGAACATGAATCTGATGAAGCTCATCAAAGAGCTCTAGGCGGCAGAGAAGATCATGAAGCGTATTTCAAAGGTTCTAGTTACTCGTTCTGCAGCTTCTTCTAGGAATGGGCCTAAGGCCAGAAATTTCAAGAATAAGAAGGGACAAGACAACGCAGGTAAGAAAGATAAGAAGCCTAGCGTGGGTCAAGAAAATGCTAAGCCTAAAAGAAAATGCTTCAAATGTGGGTAGAAGGGGCATTGGAAAAAAGACTGTTCAACCTTCAAGGCTAAAACAAAGTGTATTGCTCTTTATTTAGAATCCATCAGTTTGATTGGATACTCATCTTCGTGGATAGTGGATTCTGGAGCCACGAATCAAGTTTGTAACTTTTTACAATGGTTCAGGAGAACAAAGACTATAGCTAAAGCAGAGCATGGAATGCTTGTGGGCAATGGAGCAGGAGTATAAGCTGAAGCAGTGGGAGTTATTCATTTACTTTTTGATTCTAGTAGAATGTTGGTTTTGGAAGACGTTTTATATATTCCTAGTTTGAGACAGAATTTGATTTCAGTATCAAAATTATTATTTCAATGATATTCTATTGAGTTCCATTATGGTGTTAAAATAAGTGGAAGTGGAAAATTTATTTGCTCAGGAAACATATATGGAAGTCTCTTTTACATAAATCCTGTTAGAAGTGAAATAAATAATTCTGAAACTGAACCTAATAGAATAATAATAAGAAGAGATCATTATCATCTAATGAATCGTATCTATGGAACTTACAATTAGGTCATATAAAACCTAATCGGATTCTGAGGTTAGACCATGATGAGCCCTTGGATTCATTGAGATTGGAAGAATGGCCTCCATGTGAGTTATGCCTAATGGAAAAGATGACCAAAAAGTCATTTACCCAAAAGGAAGGAAGAGCTAAGGAGCCAAGAAGATACTAGAGTTAGTTCAGTGATGTTTTTGGACCGATGACTACATCTGCTAGAGTAGGTTACGAGTATTTCATTGCATTTACGGATGACCATTCTCATTTTAGTTATGTTTACTYGATGAGGTGTAAGTCTTACTTGAAACCTACTAGGGACTATATGCTAATTTGTCTTGTAGATAACCTATGTTCCAACTCTATTTTGTTTGAATCTATATAGACATACACTAATCATCCTCCAAGTATCTAGCATGAGTACTAATAAGTACTTTCTACTCCTTATGATAATAAAATATCCACCTCTAGTACCTTTTACATATCTAATAAAGTGGCATAACTCTGATTTTGGATCTACCTTACGTTCTCTAGTTAGTACATAAGCTGAACAACCCCATTTCTTGAGATGATTTAGATTGGACTTTCACCTTTTCCATATCTCATAGGGTGTCCTAGGTACAGATGTGGAAGTACCAAATTCAAAATGTATGCTGTTGTTTCCAACGCATATCMCCAAAAGAAAATAAGAAGAGTTGCATAACTCATCATGCTTCTAAAGTATCTCCATGAGAGTTCTGTTCATTCTCTCAGATACTCCATTCTACTGGGGGGTCCCATGTGAAGTTAAATAAGAGACTATCTCCCAATACAGATAGCCCTTAAACTCACTAAGGAGATACTCTCTACCGTATCTGACCTTAAGATTTTGATTACTTTACCTATTTAATGCTCCGCTTTAGCCTTAAACTTCTTGAATTARAACGTGTCAAATTAGTTTAGCATGAAAGATATGGGAGAAGCTAGCTACATTCTTGGTATAACACTTCTTAGAGTTAGGAAGCAAAAAATGTTAGGCTTATCCCAATCTGCTTATCTTGACAAGATACTGATCAGGTTTAGCATTAATCAGTGTAAAGGGGCCCTTATTCCTTTTAGACATGGTCTAACCTTATCTTCCAAAAATTGTCTTATGACAAAGGAAGAAAAGGAAAGAATGAGTAGGACTCCCTACGCTTCAACTGTGGGAAGTCTCATGTATGCCATGCTGTGTACCAGTCCAGATATTTGCTTTGCTATAGGCATAGTAAGCAGATTTCAGTCAAACCAGACTCACATTTCCAAGTTGATAAGGATGAAAGAAAATCCACTAGTGCTATGTCTTTACGTTGTTTGGAGGAGCTATCTCATGGAGAAGTGTTAAGCAATCCTGTATTTTTGACTCTTTTATGGAAGCTCAATAGCTTCAAATTTCCTTATGAAACTTAAAGTTATATTGCATATGGAGAAGCCAATTGTAATGTATTGTGACTACTCTAGAGCTATGTTAGAATGCAAAGAGCCTAGAAACCACAGAAAGGTAAGCATATAGAAAGTGGCGGATCAGATTTCATTCAGAATGACGAGATAGCGGTGGATCAGATTTCCTCAACAAAAATCTTGTGGATCCCTTCACCAAGCCTTTGGCAGAGAACGTCTTTAGCAAACATAGAGATGCCATAGGGTAGGCACTTATGCACTTTCATAGTCTTTTAGTGCAAGTGGGAGATAGTTAGAATAGTATGCCCTAAAGATAATGTATTTCTACAATTTGCAATAAAAGAGTAATTCCATTTATTCCATTTTGGTACATACATTAATTTGCATATTTCATTGGTATAAGTCCAAAAAATTAAGTAAATAATTTATGTGATCGGTCATTCTTCATATTTAGGTATAAACCATGGCTACTTAGTTAGCAAGACAAATAAATCCTTGGTCTTTTGATTGAACTGGGCATTCTATTATGATAAGATCATTATGCAATGGATTCTATTGGTGAATGACTTGCCTTAGCCAGTGGACAGTCTGTTCACTCCAATTGCACAAGCGTATTTAATTATGTAAAGTGGGACGTGTGACATTGGTTTCAGTTAATGTCCTATCCCTATAAAAACCATAATATCAGTGCTATTGCATGGACGAATATCCTAGTACTTGAGTTCTAGTTAGTGGTCTGGTAAGCCTAGAGTTATGTTCTTTGATATACTATAGGTTAGATCTTTTCGTAGATCAGTAATCTTGTATGTTGGGAATATAGTATCTAATTAACTAAGATAGACTAGTACAAAATAGTTATGTACTTAACTTTGTGAAGAATTAATCACCCTTTGTGATTGTCCAAAGGATAATCAAATGATCCAAGGCCATGGAAATGTGACTTTAGAATATTCACTTCTGTGTAGCTTTTATATTTACTTTTGCGTAGTTCTTAGTGATGAGTAAGGACTTTCGATGCTGTCATAGATTATCGGATTAGAAATCTAAGGATGGTAGATGTCATTGAGAAGGTGTTAGTACATTATTCCTCTCTTTGATGGGTGTTACACAAAAAGGTATTTTCGTCATTTCGCATGCCGGTCGAGGACTATGCTCATGGAATATTGTTCATGGTGTCAKTGTATCCATATGGTAATAAATGGAACACTTAAAAAATGATGAGATATAGCTACTAGGTAGTAATGGTATTTTGGTCATTTTAGTAGCCATGAATAATTTGTCTTTTGGTCCCTTGGGTAGCTTAATAATACTTGAGTACTGAAATGCACAATTGGGTTTCAAGAATGAATTGAGTTAATGAGACATATTATTTTATTCAGTTTAGTCCCAATTTATTGGGYTAGAATAAAATAAGTCCACTGAATATTTAATTAATTAATTACTTTGGGTTGATCCAAGTAAAAAATTAATTAAAGAATGGGCTTAGGGCTTAAAATAAGTCCATTAGATATTTTTTTAGTTACTTGCGTTGATCCAAATTAAGAATTAACGAAAGAATGAGCTTGAGCTTCAAATAAGTCCATTGGATATTTAGTTAATTCCTTGGGTTGATCTAAGTAAAGAATTAATTAAGAAATGGGCTTAGGGATTAAATTGGATATAATAGAGAGAAGGGACCAGACCTGGTCCAAGAAAAGACTAGGAATTTRGGGCTCACAAGGGGAAACCCTAGGATGGCCGAGATCTCCCTAGTCTTGGGAAATTTCAGCCAACCCAAGAGGTTTTACACCTTAGTTGAAATTCCTAGTTCCAGTAGATTTCAAAGACTTGTTATTTTAGGGTTTCAACCCTAAGATATATAACCTCTCATTGAAGAATCCTCTTCACCTAATCTCTCCATTCCCTCTCGTTGTCACACCCTCTCTCTCTCTCTCTCTCTCTTCTTGTTCATCCTAGATTCTCACAAAAACCTAGTCATAAAAGGTAGAGTCATACCCTGAAAGATTGAAAGAAGTACTTGCTTGCAGTTTCATGCGCAGAAGTGAAAGACTTGCTAGAAAGAAACACCCTCAGCAAATTAGTGGATCCGACATCCTTTAGAGCCACCACCTCTTTTAGCTCAGATTGGAAAATTGATTTGAGGGAGAAATTTGATGCCACCAACAAGAAACCCTAGCTCCTATCTTGTTTCAAGAGGAAGAAAAACAAGTTGTTCCTAAACTCACTTTGAGAAGGCAAAAGGTTTTAAGCTTTGGCTTCTGATGCATCTTTCTTTCTCTCGCATGTTCCTACATTATCATTGCTTTAGCATTAGACCAACAAAATGAGGATAAGTTGCTGACTGTTCTAAGGAGTCATGAAAATGCTTCAGATGGACATTAGAAGACATAAAGAGGATAAGCCTTACTGTATGCAGCACAAAATGATATTGTAAGAATGCTGTAGCAACGTTGTGGAAACTTCAAATGAGACTTAACCTAATCGTGAAAGAAGTTGTGAAGAAGGAAATCATCAAATGGTTAGATGCTGGAATAATTTACCCAATTTCAGATAACCAATAGATGAGCCAAATCCAATGTGTTCCAATGAAGGAAGGTGTGACAATGGTAAGGAATGAAAAAAATAAATTGACCCTAACAAGAACTGTAATTAGTTGGAGAATATGCATGGACTATCGAAAGCTCAACAAAGCTACAAGAAATGATCATTTCCCTCTCTCTTTCATAGACCATATACTGGATAGACTTTCTAGGAAAGAGTATTATTGCTTCCTTGATRGGTACTTTGGATACAACTATATAGCTATAAAACCAGAAGACCAGGAGAAACCATAGTTACCTGTCCATATGGAACGATTTCATTTTCAAGAATGCTTTTTAGGCTCTGCAACGCTTCAATAATATTTTAAAGGTGCATGATGGCAATCTTCACAGATATGGTTGAAAAGACTTTAGAAGTCTTCATGGATACTATTTTTAGTGAGACATTTAATGAATGCCTGGGTAAGCTCTTGAAAAGGTGTTGATAAGATGTGAAGAAACCAACTTAGTATTTAATTGGGAGAAATACCACTTTATGGATCAAGAAGACATTGTACTGGGACACAGATTTCAAAGGAAGGAATAGAAGTTGATAAGACAAAATTTGATGTCATCCAAAAGTTGCACCACCGTCCAATGTGAAAGGAGTCAGGAAAAGAGATTCATCAAAGACTTCTCAAAGATGTCAAAACCCTTATGCTTCTTTCTATAACATAACATACCATTCAATTTTGATGATTATTGCAGCAAATCTTTTGAACAACTTAAAAAAGCACGCGTCTCAGACTCTATCATAATAGCTCTGGATTAGACATTGACATTTAACCTATTGGATGATGCCAGTGATTATGCAGTAGGAGCAGTACATGGACAAAGAAAAAAGAAGCCGTTTCATCCTATTACCATGCAAGTAAAACCCTTAATGAAGACAACAAAACTACACAATCACCTAAAGGAATTTCATGTAGTAGTATTTGCCTTCGAGAAGTTCTAAGCTTATTTGGTAGGAACAAAAGTGATTGTATTCATAGACCACTCAACAATCAAATATCTGATCTTAAAGAAGGATGCTAAAACCAAGATTGATCAGTGATTACGTGGATATTTTTGCTACAAGAGTTTGATTTGGAAATTAAGGACAAGAAAGAAACTGAGAATCAAGTAGCTGATTACTTATCCAGATTGGAAAAGCAAGAAAAAGATCCTCAAGTGCAAATTGCTGAATCATTCCCTGATGAACAAATTTTGGCTATTTCAAATGCTACAACGCCATGGTATTTGACATTGTTAACTATCTAGTCAGTGGAATAAAACCTCCTCGACTAAGTAAGCAACAATTAAAGAAATTCATGCATGATGTTAAGCGTTACTTTTGGGATGAACCATTTAGATACAAGCTCTGTGTGGATCAAATTTTGAGGAGATGTGTTACTAATGAGGAATTCCATAGTATGCTACAACATTATCACACCGGAGCATATGGAGGACACCTTAGAGGAACTCAAACTACTGCTAAGGTACTTCAAACTGGTTATTTTTGGCCTTTATTGTTTAAAGATGCTTATGATTTTGTTAAGTCTTGTGATAGACGCCAACGAGTAGGAAACATTTCCCAAAGACATGAAATTCCAGTGAATAACTTTTGGAAGTTGAGCTTTTTGATGTTTGGGGAATAGATTTTATAGGACCCTTTCCCAGCTCCTCTGAAATACCTACATTTAGGTTGTTGTAATTCTGTGCCAAATGGATGGGGGCTATAGCATTGCCTACTAATGATGCTAAAGTAATGTTCAAATTCCTTTTAGAAGATCATTTTAACAAGACTTGGTGCACCAAGAGCTCTGATTAGTGATGAAGGTAAACATTTTTGCAACAAAATGATGGAGAAAGTTCTTGCAAGATATGGTGTGAGGCATAAAATTGCTACTATAAATCATCCCTAGACAAGTAGGTAGGTAGAGGTTTCAAATAGGGAGATCAAAAGAATATTGGAAAAATTGTAAGACCAAATAGAGGACATGTCTCTAAGATTAGATGAGGCATTATGGTCATATAGAAAAGCTTTCAAGACACCATTGGGAATGTCCCCTTTCAGATTGATCTATGTAAAGGCTTGTCAATTGCCATTTGAACTGGAACATAAGGTACAATGGGAAATAAAAGCATTGGATCTAGAATTAAAACAATTTGGTCAACAGAATGTTACAGCTTAAYGAGATAGATGAATTCAAAATTGTTGCATATGAAAATGAAAGAATGTAGAAAGAAAGACCAAGAAATGGCACAATCAGAAGATTCTGAAAAGGATCAACAAGTTATGCTATATAACTCAAGACTAACTTTACTCCCAGGAAAATTAAAGTCTTGATGGTTAGGACCTTTTGAGGTCATCAAGGTACACTATTATGAAGGAGTAGAATTGAAGGATAAAACGAATGGAGGATCATTCAAGTTAATCGTCAGAGATTAAAGCATTATCAAGTCAGAGAGAAAAGAAGAAAGAACTTCTCTAGCACTTCGTGATGTATGATAAAGCTACAACAAAGTCGAGTTGAGGACTGTAAACTAAGCGCTGAAGGGAGGTAAACCTTGATTTTTGTTTTATTTTCAGTTAATATATTTTATCTTGATTTTTGATTTTAACTCACTCTTAAATTCACTAACTTTTGAAGGGTAGAATCTAACTACACCAATTTAATGGCTTTTGGTAGGCAAAAAAGGAATCTACAAAATACAATAAAGAAATAAAAGGCCATGGATATGCCACGACACTAGAAGTTTGAGTCATCAAAAGATGAACAGGTGGTGGCATCTCATTTATTGTTAGCARAACAAGCCTAGAATGGAATTCAATACAGCCATTGCGAATCTTGAAACTCTAAAGCCATGATAGAACTAGCAAAAGGAAGGAAAGTTTTGGAGATTGAATTGGAAGGTCTAATCAGATAGACAATGGTTGGGTTTGAATAAAAAAAGAATCAACYAAAAGATATCTCACAGTAAAGCTAACGAGAGAGAGAAAGAAGAAATCTCGTAGTAAAGAAGAAACCCTCAACAATGGTGGAAAACTTGGTACCACCACAAAGAAGCTATCACCACTGCCAAGGTTCACAACTGAAGAAGTCGAGAAGTGGTTTGATGAGGTTTCCAAAAAGACACTACTACTGAGAAAAGTTTTGTCTACAATGGATGCGACAGAGATCATTGAGAGCRTGAAGAAAGGCATATCCCACCACAAGTGGGAGTAATTCTCACAACACCCTGAAGGCTCTTACCTAAAATTTGTAAGGGAATTTTATGCTAGCCTGGGAGATCTAAAGGAAGGAATGGTCATGGTGAGAGGAGTAGCAGCAAAACTGTAGTCAACAGTCATCAATAAAGCATACGAGCTCCCTAATCGGAAGTCTAAACATGAGAAGATGGTTCTTAAGGTTGATGGCAATCTGAATGAGGAAATTCTGAAAACTCTAACTATGGAAGGAACATAATGGAGCGTATTAGCCACTGGAGCAAGGATAATTCTGAGGTCCTCTCTCATCTCCTTAGAAAAAATTGGTATCATTTTACTTAAATCTCACCTCAACCGTGCTACCCATGATTACACTATCTCACATGAATGAATGATGCTTCTATATTCCATTCTCACTAGAAGATTTATTAATGTTGGTCGGATTATATATGCTGAGATGCATGCATCTGCTGAAAAGAGGGAAGGCAAAATTTTCTTTCCGTCTCTCAATACTTTGTTATGCCAATAAAGAGGAGTTCTGGTAAGCCCAGATAAAGAAATAGTCAAGAATACTTTCCCCATTAATGAGCAGACTGTAGCGAGAATTTGTAAGAAAACTGGAGAAACATCTGGCCCTACCACTAGGAAAGGAAAGGCCACTATTGCTAAATTGATGCTTGAAGATGAATATGAATATGAGGAATCGGAGGCTGAGAAAGAGACTGAGAAAGAATCTGAATCTAAGGAGGAGTCCGAGAAGGAAGAAGAAAAGGAAAAGAAGTACGATCATGATGAACTCATGGAGATTAAGGATAGTGAACTTATTGCGATCAAGCAGCAGGTAGTGAGTTCGTGGAGGTAAAGAAAATATTGATGATGCTGTAGTAGTCCCAACATCAATTGGAAGAACAAATGGCCAAGTTTTTGGCCTATGTGGAGAAAATGGATGCTGTAGACTGAGTAAACACGACTAAGGCATTGAAGGTGATAAACACATGCGACCATCAAACTTTCCTCATGGAATTGCTGCAAGAATCCAAAGTTAAGAAAACTGATAATGATGCTAGGACCCCAATAGTCTAGCAAAGCTGACCCCTACCTATGCGCCCTCTTTTTTGAAAATTTACGTGAAGTTTAAGATGAGTTTAAACAATGTTTTAATGTTTTTCTTTTAGGAATTATCTTGCTTATATCTTGATTTGTTTGAATTTGGTTTCGCATATTTGGTATTTTGGCAGGCTAGTCTAACTTTAAGTTTTTATCATGTTATCAATCCTCTTTACTATGGTAGAATCTATATTATTTGATATCATTGATTGAACTATTTGCACTAGCCTGTCTAGGGTAATTTTGCAGTTTGATAAGTCATATGGAATATGTTAAGATTTTGATTTTATTTTCTAGTCATGTAAATATCTTTATTAACTCACAATTTTTTATGGCTTAGTAAAAAAGGGTTCGAGCATTGAATTTTAAACTTGAGAAATTTTTCTGAAATTTCAATTGCAATAAGCTACCCTAGAGAAAGAGTTTTCAAAATAAGTTTAAGGGAAAAAGAAAAAGTGTCTTTAAAAAAAAAAAAACTACTCCGCTGTTTTTAGTACCTAAGTAACCAAAGGTACTCATGCTGCCCAAGTATGCCTTTGCACCAAAAGGGGAACAAAATAAGAGTATGCTATAGCAATACGTAAGATATGAGTTATGCTAAGTAACCGAAGGCACTCATACTACCAATGTATGCCTTTCCATCAAATGAAATTTTTGACACAAGAGAATACCAATGAAAAATGTTTAGAAGCAAGCTATATCAATGGAGAAGTCCCATTTTGGTCAAAATTCTAAATGCCCTTGATCAAGCTCATTTGCATAAAAAGTCTTCTAATTGAAAATTGTGCTGGACAATTTCTTAGCTACTACAACAAAACCAATGATATAAAAAATCATAGAATGATTATTGAGTTTAATTGATTTTATTTCTCCTGCTTTTGCACAAGCACCTTTTACTTGATCCTTTTGATTTTAAAATTTTACTTGATCCTTTCGATTTTTAAATTTTGCTAATTGCCTGACTACTCTTTACTGCATAACAATTGCAAGAAAGTTACCTAAGTATGAATATAACGCTATAGCAGTGCTCGAGGACTAGCAATCATTTAAGTTTTAGGAGTGATAACCGTAGATAACATTTTTTCTTTTACCCCTATTTTTGCTCAATTTTAACTAAGTTCCTTATGATTTTATGCTATTAACCTTGATTTGTGACCTCAATTTTCATATCCTTTTTGTTATATATTTGAGAATGCAAAAATAGCTATTTTGAACCTCAGAAACTTGACCTATGAGGAAGTTTTGTAGGATAATGAAAATGCTACAACTTTCATAACTTCGAGGAATGGGTTTGAGGTGCATCTTCCAATAAAGCAGTACAAGTTCCTTGCATTTAATGAAGAATTTGTATAATACTCGGGATATTGCTTTTTCATTTTTATGAATTTTGTATGATCGTATGAATTGTGTGCCAACTAGGGTTTGATAATTCGCAATGTGATCATTATTTAATTGTCCGTTTAATGAAATATGGGATTATCATGTTAATCGAATTAGGGTTTTTGTTTAGTTAGTGGCTTGATTTGTTAGGCTTATTCATTTCTCATTCGAAACCAAATTTTTTACCGAAAGGAAAGCCCGTAGAATTTAATTTATTGGACTAGATTGTTATGGAATGGGGAGGCCCAAAGGTTTTGGGCTATGGCCCAAACTAGAAGAAAAAAGAAAAAAAAGAAAAAACCCAAAACCTTTCTTATCCCTCCCCTATTTGCGGCGGCCGCCGCCACCAAGCCGCTGCCACCTCTCTTTTCACCATCTTCTTCTTCCTCCTTCCCCGCCGTCTTCCCCCTTTCTTCTTTCTAGCAGCCGCTGCTTTTCTTGCTCTCTTTTCTCCCTCCTGCTTGATCAACTTCGCTGTCGAAAATCCGGAGCTGCAGCGTAGGTCTAGATCTTCTCTGGCAGTGCTTTTGCCTGGAGGTGTTACACTGCTGTCAAGAGTGCTATTATCGCCAGGTTCGTTGTCGACCTTGTCCGATTAACTGTTGGTCATCAATTCGCGCAAGCTGCTCACAGCTTGTTGGTTCCTACTATCCGAATCGCCATTGTTGGTAATCACAGTTGGACTACTGCACGTCGCTCCCCACTTGCCCAGATCGAAGCTTGCCTTGTCCGGATCCARTTGCGTCAATCAAGTCTAGACCCACTGAACCGAAGTCCTGTGGTGGATAACCCTTCAATCGTCCACTTCTCCCTCGTGGTACGCTTGCCGTTGCCGCGACCGATGTTGTCCGAGCGCTGGAATCTGTCCTGATCAGCTGAGTTCGGCTAGGAGTAGGAGTCTTCCAAGGCCATCAAGCTCTCAGGCAACCAAGTGCCCAGGCGCCTAGGCCACCAGCTGCCCAGGCGACCAGGCACTGTGTGTGACCATGGGTGTTGCGCGCATGCCTAAGTGCACGTCCAGGGGCGCGACACAGCTTCATAGACCGCACTTAGGATTTGCAGGATTTGAGGTAAAACCATT
The DNA here is from genome assembly GCA_001752375.1 of Rhazya stricta. Taxonomy (NCBI): domain Eukaryota; kingdom Viridiplantae; phylum Streptophyta; class Magnoliopsida; order Gentianales; family Apocynaceae; genus Rhazya; species Rhazya stricta. The sequence goes on along the minus strand of MEJB01000037.1, from coordinate 733,291 downwards.
ATTTCTTCGATTTCATTAATCAAACGAATTTTGTAGTTGTATTTGATATTGACAAGTTTATGAAAACGCAAATTTTGTTTAAACATGATTTAAGGTTGTATTTAAATTCGTAGGAGGAATATATTTTAGGAATATAAAGCGATTATGATTGACACTACCTTTGTTAGAGAAAGTTTTAAAATATGAAATAATTTATACRTTTCTTATGTTATTATTGTTAAATTCGAAACATAAATACGAATTTATAGGGATAAGTGATGTCCATAGGATAAACGTTAAATGTTTTAAGGTTGAACAATTGTGTCAAATGAATTTCCTTTTTGTAATAATAATTAGGCTACTTTCGGGCAAATTGACATTGGGGATYGCCAAGGGACTCCGTTTTACAGTAAAGGAGGATTTTAATGTTAAGGACTTCATGTAAGTAAATCCCCATACCCCCCTACTTATTTCATTATGTGTTATGTGATGATTATTTTGGACTATGTTATGGAATGTGTTATGATTGTGTTGAATTATTTCATGTAATATATTTCGTACTGTTATTGAGTTGAATGGTGTTTAAATATGAATTTATGTAGTTCATGTCATGGGCATGTAGTTATAGTATTCTACATCATTCCTGGCATGAGCCATTCGTATATTTAGAAAGCGAATGGTTTAGGAAATAAAWTTTGAAAGGAAATGAAATTTTGTAAATGAATTATTATTAGGAAAATGTTAAGATTTTGAAAAGGAGTGTAAACCTAGCCATAAAAGATGTGAGTGAGAAATAGGGCGTGGGGGACCGGTGCAACCGACCTAACCCTCTTGTAGGGTAGGGAAAAAGTAATGTTTAGCTCTTGGGAGGTAAAAAGATAAAGGAAAGAGTTAAAGTGATGTTAACCGTTATGCAGTTCTGTCGGTGGGAAATGTGATCGGGTTCCAAAGAATAATGTCCCACTGCAAGTTTAATGGCTAGGCATTACACTAAGTGAGCTCACGACTTTAATGAAATGGAAAGGTTTTAAATAGTTCTTACATTTTGAAATGGAAGTTTTATGGAAGTATTTACAAAGTTTTATTGAGGAAGTGAACTATAAATTCATAATATATAGTGCATTTCACATACATTCATGCATGTGATTTGCTATTGAGCTTTATAGCTCATTCCATTTCCTTCATTTTGCATTTCAGGTGATGTGTAGCYAGATGGTGCATGGAGGTCATTTATRGGCAAGCCATGATACCYCGAAGCGTTATTTAAATAAATTTGAGTGAATAAGATAAATGGTTGATTTGAGAGTTTTATGTATTGTTTAAGATATTTCTTCATTGATTTAACTATTTGTGCTTTAAATTCTTTCAAGTTCTGAAAATTTCAATTTTGCTAAATGTTAAGCTAGTAAAAGATTGTTGGAATACTCTATTTATTTATATTGGACTTCCGTTGGGTTGGAAAGCATGCCGTCTACGAGTATTGAAAATGTTTGAGAAACTTTTTATTGTATACAAGGGTAGTTGTTGAAATTACAGAGGAAACTCTGCCAAATTTTTTATAAAACTTTTGGACAAGTATTCAGATCACTTTTGTTTCTTACAGTAGTTGATATAATTATGGGTAAGGTCAGTAATACTCTCGGCTTAGGACAGTTCCTAATTTGGGGGTGTTACAATCTGACTGAGAATGACACAAAGAAGATTATTTGCATTGACTTCCTATTACTCGAAATGGATAGACAAGGCAAAAGTATTGAGACCCACAATACCCGAATTAGACACTAAAAGATGAATGTCTGTGTAGTTAGCACTGACATGTCTAAGAGAAATGCTATAGCAATGCCAGCTCAGCTACATTTTGGGCTCTATTATAATACTCGAGATTCAGTTTCTATTTTTCTTTTGGAACTTTATGTATATATAAATATACAATTTATGTTCTAATTCACTAATTCGATTGTATTCATGATTGTCAGTAAATTGATTAATTCAAGGCGAAAGGACTTGAGGCCGTAATGTTTGATGTGCCAATTAGAAATAAATAATTATTTTAATAATTTATTATTTTTTATGMGTTAATATGTGAGTATGTTTATTTATAGCTGAAATTTTATTACTTTACTTTAATTAGAAGTCTTAGTTAATTAATTTAGACTTGACCCTTTAAAGTCCATCCTCTTCTTATTTAAATCTAAAATTGGATTTGGAGTTCGATTTTGGGGCTAGAAGAAAGCTAATAGATTTTAATTTAGTTGGGCTTAGTGGTTAAGTAATAAAAATGGCCCACGAAGAAATTTTAGTTAGGGTTAAGTTAGCTTTCAAAAAAAAATTTAAAGATGAAGATTACTATTCATCTTCTTCCCAAAAKAAAACCCTAAACCTAAACCTCCTAACCATGGCCGCCACCAACCGATGCCTCCTCCCTTTGCCCTCACCCATACTGGCTTTCCCACCCTCTTTCTCTCTTTCTCTCCTCTTCTCTACCGATGTCGAATGCCACTCCATCTCCTCCGTTCTCGTCAAGCGACCAGGTGACCAGACGCCCCGCGACCAGGCACCCAGATGCCCGGCGACCAGACGCCCAGCGACCTAGCACCCGAATGCCTGGCGACCAGGGGCCCAGGCGACCAGGCCCCATGCGCCATTCGCTTGAGCCAATAGCGCGAGGGACCAAGATAGCCGTACGCATGCCTGAAGCGCACCTAAGGTTCGGGATTCGAGGTGAATCCTTAGTCTCTTTATTTAAATTAATTGAATGGCCTAAGTTTTGTATTATGTAATAATAATTAAGAAATAAAATATGGAATACGTTTAATTGAAATTTAAAGTTAGTACGATTAAGTAAAAGAAGGATATAATTCTAGAAATATGTTGGAATATAATTTAGGGTGAAATTTAGGGTTGTATGATAAAATAATGTATATTGTGATTATGATTATTATTGTTATTTTAAGAACAAATTTGGAATCATGAAATTAAATTTTTCTATTAGTAGTTCGATTTTTATTGACATGGAAATTCATCATTATTAGTTGAGGTCACCATAGGAAAAACGATGAAGTATTAACGGTAAACGCTTGTATTAAATGAATGTGCTTGGTTCAACAAGTTGCGGATGAATATCCTTTGTGTAATAATGTTAGGATATTGTGGCATATTAACGTTGTGGACAACCAAGGCACCCCGCTAGCGAAAGTAAACAAATTTACTAAGGACTATAGGTAAGTAAATTCTCACATTCTCATTAAGGTATATGTGTTGCTGTTATAATTAAATTGCTTTTAGGTGAATTTAATGTGTATTGAATCTGAGTTCTATGTAGGTAAATTCTCACATTCTCATTAATGTATATGTGTTGATAGTTACAATTAAATTGTTCTTAGGTGAATTGAATGTGTATTGAATCTGAGTTCTACGTAAGTAAATTCTCATATTTCATTAACGATTATGAATGAATGTATCTGAATTCCTTTAGGTGGATTAATGTGTTATGTATCAGATTCTATGCAAGTAAACCCCCATACCTGCCTATCTTTTTTGTTGTGTGTTATATGGTGGTGGTATGGGATTATGTTATGAAATGTATTGTTTGTGTATAATGTTTTTACRTGCTTCATATCTTGTACCATTATTATGTCGAATGGCATGTTAATTACAGTTGTATGCATTTCATATCATGGGCATGTAGTTAGTGTTCTACATCATTCCTAGCATGAGCCATTCATACATTTAGAAAGTGAATGGTTTAAGAAATGAAATTTTGAAAGGGAATGTATTTTATAAATTGTAACATGTTCAGGAAAATGTTAAAGCTTTTGAAAAGGAGAGTAAACCTAGCCATAAAAGATATGAGTAGGAAATGAGGCGTAGGGGACCGGCGCACCCGAACCGACCTTCTGGGAGGGTAGGTAATGATTCACCTCGGAGAGGTGAAGAGATGAAAAGAAAAGTAAAGGAATGTTAACCGCTTTGCGATACTACTGGTGGGAATGTGATGTGGTTCTAAATAACAATGGCCCGCTGCAGAGCTTAATGGCTAGATGTTACACTCAGTAGCTGACAAATGTAATGAAATGAAATGTTTTTACAAGTTATAAATTTTGAAAGGAAAGATTTTGTGGAAATGTTATACAAGAAAATGATTTGAAAGTTTTCATTGAGAAAGTGAGATTTTATAATTCATGACATGTAGGGCATGTTCATGCATTCATGCATGAGATTTACTTATTGGGCTTTATTGGTCATTCCATTTCTCTAGTTTGCATTTCAGATGATGTGTAGCCAGATAGTGTGAGGTGGTCGTTTGTGAGCAAACCAAGATACCCTGAGGTATGCTCTAAATAAATTTTAAGAATTAAGATAGTAGTTGACTATTTCTTATTTGATTTAGCTAATTGTGTTTTTAAATTCTTTTGGGTTCTTCAAATTCCAGTTTGAATAATTGTTGGTTCGATAAAAGATTTGTTGGAGCATATTACCCTTTACGTTGGTTGTTTATTGGGTTGGAGTGTGTGTTGTGAATAGTGTTTGAAAATGTTGAGAACTTTTTGAATGTATGCAGGGGGTAGTTATTGAAATTACAGAGGAAACTCTATCGAAATTTTATAAAACATTTGACAAGTATTAAGATTTCTTTTATTTCTTATAGTAGTTGATTGTTCTATGAAGGTAATGTAATATTCTCAGCTTAGGACAATTCCTAATCTGGAGGTGTTACACTATATAAGGAACATAACTTCAAGAAGAAGATAGTTAGTTTTTGGTTTTAGATATCAATTCTTAGATTGTAGTTTAAGGGTTTCTTCAATAGAAGGAACCATTTAGGTTGTCTACATTTTTGCTATAATTAGAGTTAAGAAAGGGGTGAAAATCACCTGTCTTATAGTGTATTCCATCTTCATTTCTATCAAAAGCTTTCTTATGCTTTAATGCAGATAGCTCAAAGATTCGGCAAGGCAATAATAGTTCTGTGTGAATTCTGGATCCCTTCTTCTCGAAAAGTTGTGCTTTTATTAGCCCATTCAAGGGCAGAAAGCTTGAAAAAGGTAAAAACCTAAGATTAAGGTTGTTCAAGTTTATATCGAGTTTACTCTTTGAGAGACTAAAGGTATTAGACCAAGATTAGGAGGTCATAAGCCTAACCTACGCATTTTTAATATCAACAAAGAAAGTGACTAAGTATCATGGCCATAAATATATGATTTATGTACTAAGTGAAATCTGCAAAACAGTTACCAAGGGTTAAGAAATAACGATCTTTAAATCTTCAACAACTCATTGCTACAACATTCTTGTGCACGACAGAGATAAGGACACTTATCTCACCACTAAACGATCCTACGACATTATGGAGATGTTGGGAAGATTACCATAGAAATGTGGTATTGTCTCCCTACATCTTCTACAATTGCACTACGGATAGCTTCATGTAAGATATTACGTGATATTGCTCATTAGTGCAATAGCATCTAGAACTGACTCTAAGCTCTAATTGTTGCCATTGACTTTCTTTATAGCTTTTTGTCTTATTTTCATTTACACTTACTTCAGTCATTTTACATTTATTTACTAGCTTTCAGTCATTTACTTTTCAATCATCCCCATCAATTCTTCCTTCTATTTCTATAGCATTTTTATCACTATTATATAAAGTTTACGCAGTTTTTATTCAATTTAACTGTCCTTTTAGAGGAAACTTAGTCAAAATTTCTATCAATACTCTAGGTTGGAGAAAAGGAGTTTGGTTGGGCTATAGACTCTTTTAGGTCTATAAATATTTTGATAGGTTTATACTATATTTTACATTGGCAAACCTGTGCTATAAATTGCAATATTTGCAAACCTAAAAATGAATTGGCCCCGAACTCATTAGACTGAAATTGAATATCTGTACATTGCAAATATGTTGAATTTTGATCTTTGCTTCCTTTAATACTCATACATGATTATAATTGAAAATCCTAAACGTGATCATGACTTATTCCTTTGTGTTGAATTATATGTGAAAATAACCTATCTAAGGTCTTGTGCTATACATGTCATATTTTAAGACCTTGCATATATTTAGGGGGATTTGTACTGAAATTCTATATATGTGATGTACCGCTAAAAGTGTTTCATAAACAGTTTSCAATACAAAATTCTTAAGTTGTTYGTCATTATCAAAAAGGGGTAAATTATTAACTCAAAAGGGTTTAAAGGTCCTAATATTGTTTTCATAATGACATACCTTAATATGATTTCTAACTTGCATTATTATTCCTATAGGTTTATGCTATACTAACAATAAAGCCTATAATCAATTGTCTCAAAGCTTCAAGGACTTATATTTTCAAGAAGTTGACAAAGAAGTGAAAGATTTTCAGGAAGCATTAAAGAGAAGACATCTTACAACACATATTTCTAGCCTTCTAATAGGCTATAGGCTAGGTAAATGCTTTTCATTGCATAGGGATTTCTAGTACTTAGTCTTATTTCTGGAGATAGTGATTAACTACCYTAGATGCTAAGTTTTGATTTTGAAGCTAAAAAATGATTTTCAAAACATTTACTGAAACATATTTTGCAAAATGACCCTTACATGAATTTGTTAGATATAATTGAGAATGATTTTGAAAGTGTGTTATAGATATGTTGTACAGATCTTGGATGCACATTCTAATAACTTTCAAATATACTCTAAGTCCTCTATATAAGTTAAGTTTGATATCCTCAATTGAGGAATTTAGATGTTTGATGGCTTTTTGGCCGTACGAAATAGTCGGAAGTTGAGTCCGTGGACTTAGACTTTCACTTGTTTGAACAGTCTAAGGAACATTTGAAATTGTGTCCGATATCCATTTTGAGTCTTCACATGGGTAAAAAGGACGACGGTCATGGGTATTTCGGCCATTCTAAATATACATGTTAAAGCCTCAATAGATAGATTCATTACTATCCTGACATATTCATTAGTCATAAATATTAGGCTATTTAAGAAATAGTTTTCCAACCTGTAATTTTGAAAAGATTTGATTTCAAATAAAAAATACATAGAAACCTGGGCTTCTCAAAATGCTTTGAACTCCATTTTGAAAAAGGCTCTTCATGCTATTCTTTTGAGAATTGTTTAGCTGAGCTTCATCTATTCAAAACTAAATATTTGAGTGAGTGAAATGAATATTTCTACTTAAGCTTAGATTTACCAGAATACCTAATTTAGAGTGGAACAAATCTAGACTGTTAACTATTGAAAATCTCAATGTGAGTCAAGGTTATCTAGGACATAAAACCCTTTTGAGGTAAGTATCAGGGTCTACAAACCTCATATTGATAATTCTATACTTGTACTATAGATTTTGATAATGACTTGTACTCACATGTGTGTGCATACTTTTAGGAGCACAAATTCAAGTTTAATGGACTTTAAGATCTCTATGGAGTCAAATTAAAGTTGTTCAGCTACTCAAGAAGAGATCTTGATGTTATGTAGGTTTGTCTTTAAGTACATAGGTTATTTTGTTGATCTATTATTGTCATTAGATTCAGATTTGATTTCCATGATATGGTTTTTGATCCATGCACAAAAATGTTTTCAAATGGTTTTAATTGATTTATTTATAGGAAAACATAGGTGTCTGACTAGGACTTTAGAAGTTTCCGTGGAAATGAATCTAAAGTGTTCATAGATGYTGGGGTCTAATTTGAATGTGATTAAACTAACACAAGCGCAAGTAAAAGCTACCTAAAAGTTGTACAGATGAGTAGAGTGTCAATCCTATGAGGATAGTATATGAAAGGAAAAAATGTGGTGAAACTTTGGTTAAAGAAATAGTAATGATGAAGCACCGGCAAGTGTATTTGAGTGATATCTCACACAAAATCACCTATTATGCAATTGTAAGAAAAGTAATATTACTTACCCCTAAGTCTATGGTAGTCCTCACACCCCTAAACCTAAACATTGCTAGTCCTCTATCAATTACTCAAGGAAAAAGGACTCTACCAAGGTTCTACACCTAAATCAGAATGCAATCATAGTCTCAAAACCAGATTAGGCAAAGCAGAAGCAACACAAAAATCACTAAGTGTAGTAGTCACTTTGGCAAAGTGTGTRGTACTAACCATGATTGATTATATATCAAGTATAAGAGCCATCTTAAATCAAAACATATGACTATCGTGATTCCCAAAATTTTTTATAAATCCCCGTCCAAAAAAACAAAAAGATTTGAATCCCACAAAATTAGAAGTGATAACAAATTACAGAAAACAGGTTGGTATAGGGGTTCAAAACATTATTCTAGCATTGTATCAGCTGATACAAATACTGCAAATAAGCATGTCTCTTTTTTTTTTTGCAATGTATTTTTTTTATACGCATAAACGTGCAAAACTTTACTCTATAATGTTAGAAGAACTATTTGACGTGAAAGTCGATATTTTGTGATGAAGATTCCCAATTATTAGGTCCAAATCACAAAAATGAGAGTTGTATGAAAACCGACATTTTGTGATGAAGATTCCCGATTACTAGATCCAAGGCACAAAATGAGAGTTGATGTGCCTACTCTTACCTAACATCGCTTTTTGACCCAAAATTACACATGGGTAACATGCATAACTCTAGTTACTAGGCAATTTAATGCATTGAAGTAGTTACTATTATTGCACAATCAAGTGCATTAGTACATAAATCAAACCAAAAGACACCCCAAACTTGTTTGGAATTTTATTTTAAAAACAAATGCACTCCATTATCAAGACTAAGAAAAGGTTTTTGCATTCTAGAGAATTTGCAAACTTAATTAGAATCACAGCTGTGCTTTCAAGGAATTAGATAGGCAGGTACTGGTCAATAATAGTCATAGCATGGTCAAATAGGGCACTAAAAATCCAAAGGAATATACACTTAATAAAATTTGGAATGACGAAATCTATAATAATGCTACAATATTACTACTGCAGCATTGGACTAATTGTAGAACAGGTAAAATAGGGTATCCTCAAACCATATCACATTCAGAATAAGACTAACAGAAGAGTATGGATAGAATGAACCCAACAACATCAAAATAGAATAAAGTAAACAACTAAAAGAAGACAATACTAAACTGAATATATATATATATAGTACACATGATTAGCATGGCAAAGAAAGCATATGTCCAAAGGCCCTTCAAGAAAGAGCTAAACATGTAATAACAACCCTAGCCAATTGAACGTTCGATGCTCAATCTAAGTAGTGATCCCCTCAAGAAGTCAATTGGTGGCTTCTAAAAACTTAAACATCCAAACAGAAAGATCCCAAAAACAGAATTAGCATGACATCAAAGCTTAAGCTAAAAGGCCCAAAACAGATAAACTAATTCTATAACAAAACATAGTTCAATTTACCAACTAGAGCCCAAAACAGTTTAAGCTAACAGTATCAAAATTCTAGATTGAGCTAACAACTATTCCAAAATCAATAAAATAGAAATACTTCAAATTAACACATCTAAGGTATGCATCCTAAAATGAAATAATAATCCACGAAAATTGAAATTAAACATTTCCAAAAGCATAATAAAAACTAAGTGTACTCCCCTAGTGAGTGTCCGGCTTTTCTCTCCAAAGGTTTTTGATCTTCAGGCTGTGTATTGGAGAAGTTTTTCTTGGTCTCCACTTACTTTGCTAGATCCTTAGATCTTGCCATTTCTTAATTTTATCTTTGTCCACATCGGCATTCTTATTTGCGATCCTTCTACACTACTTGATTAAGTTGCATCATGCCTTGCTATCCAATTGCTACTCATATGCAAGCCGAGATAAAATATAATCTCACCCTTCTAGTTTCTTGATCCTTGCTTCTATTCAATTAGATTGTTTACCCTTCTGGGATTTATTATGTAATTCTAGAAACCTAAAGAAGCTTAAATCTCTATGGCCTTATAAGCTAAACCTATATTCCTATAAAGTTCATAAAAGGGAAATCCCCAAAACTTACATCCTCACAAGCATCCAATCTTCAAGTAGTTCAAACATTCATCATAAATGATCAGTAAATGGCAAAACTACAGCAATAAATAACCTTATATGGAGCATGTAAATAACTGCACTTTGCATAGATAATATTCCTCAATCTATTAAATACTCAGGTTCATCAAGAAGCCCAACTTATACAACTTAGCTCATGCTCTTAGATATACAAAAGATATGGAATTTACTGTTCAACATCTTTAAAGGATAAAATGCAAAGGTTTAAAGAAACAAAGCCTAAAGTAGAGTAGGCCCTTTTGTGAAGAACACTCAGTTATTCTACTCAAGCTTAATTGATGGCCTTTTCTTTCTTTTTGCTATATTTCACCTTTTCTTCTCTGCAACTTCACTCCTCAGAGGCTCCACTCTGTGTTCTCTTGTTCGAATTTCTTTCACAAAATGCCTTATAACTCCTTTTTGTCCAAGCTTCCTTTAGAAGTTTAAGGTCAAGTGGACCAAAAAGTATGACACTTTTCAAACTCCAATTGGTTAAAATTCCACTAAGCACTTTATGCTTTTTTTGCTTTGTCTTAGATAGTGGATTCTACATGGTAGCACCTCGTTAGATATTGCTTTTCTTATTCCTGCTAGTTTTACTCCTCAATACAACTGACAACATTGCAGATAATGCTATAGCATCGCCATTGACTCTACTATATGACTTTGACTTTTCGTCATAATCCTCAAGTAACTTGATAATATAATTGCACTTTCATATTCCTACAAAACAAAGAATTTTTAGTCAATAAAAGCTTATGGAACCTACAGTTGAACACTTTTTCACTCATGAAGTTACTTTATTGGATTTAAGCAATGTTTAGGATAAATGAAATAGATAAGTGCTTGAACAATTAAAAAAGAGTGAGACTAAGCCAATAATCACATATGAAAACAATGTTATTCCAAAACTATGGGTCCCAACGAATGCTAATCCTCCAACTCTTAAATAATAATCTTGCAAATTCACTTAGAACATTAACCATATATTATAGCAATCACTCTTAGCTACTCCCTAATTGTTGTTGAGTTCCAGAAAGGGTGAAATAAGCTTGTAGCTTTCTCAACCCTTAACGGATTCTTCTTATTTCTAAAAAGGTTTTACTCATTGACATCAACCTCTAACCATTGACATTTAGCTTTTTTCAAGCCTTGCTCATAGTTAAGAATTACGAGAATCAAATTCAAGATGAATACGAACTGACTTAAAACATTTAATAGATTGTAAGAGCTTAAAGGCTTTGTGGATTAAAATGCTAACAAATTACAACTAAAAGCAAGAAAGACTTTCATCTTGTCCTTCCTAATCTATGATTAAAGTAACTTAATTCAAACTAAGTGTGGTTTCTTCTGTCGAAGAGTACCTCAACTGACTATCTTCTATTTTGTGTTCTAAAACTTAGACTTCTCACTTTTTTTCTTCTGCATTCAACCGATCCATTCAATGACCCAAAACTTGGTTGACTTGGCAATGCTGTAGCTTTCAACTTCTGACAGCTGGTTGCTGACTCAATCAACATTCGTCTAGTAGTGTTCATTTTTGTTAATATGGTCTCATTGGTTCTCTTATGCTTCAGTAATTTTGGAAATAACATGAAGTCTACTTTGATATCTTTCTTTATGTTGCTTTCAATATGATTCCTTAATAAATGCCAAAATTTTTGCACCTTGTCCTTGTTCTTCACTTTTCATGACCTTGCCTCATAGTTTTGAATGCTAGCAACCTTCTTTATTCTGAAAACATCCTCAAAGATCATGTTTTTTAGTAATATCAAAGTACTTTGTGGAGTAGTTTTATCTTTGAGCATGCTATCCCTTAGTACATCTAAAGTGGAGATACTTATCACAATATAAGGCTTAAAATACTAATAGATTGACGTAAAATGAAGAAAAATGAGGGTAAAAATTAGAATATTTTGTAAGGTTATTAATACACTTGAGACTCATAACCTTGTTACTTCGGACATCCTGAGTATAGAAATTGTAAGTCCAAAGTCCTTTTGTGAAGGATCGAATAGAACATAGCTTATTCTAACATCCGAAGTGTCAAGCATTGTGTCTGGACATAGTTTAGACTTAAGGCTTGTGCTTATCTTGGCCATCTGAAGCTGGTTAATGTTAAGTCCGAATACCTTCTAATGAGGCCTAAAAACTGTCATGTTTCGTAASACCCCGAATTTTTCCTTTATTAAATTTGTTTGATTTTACGTGAAATTTGGTTGCCAACTAGGGTTGAAAATTTTATATGATTAATATTTTTTAAATAGCGCATTTAATAGGTGCAGAAATGTTATCCGTGTCAAAAAAGAGTTATCGTTGGCTAAAGGCTCGACTTGTGGGACTATTAATTAGTTAGTCGAAAGTTGGGCCTTTTATCGAAAGAAAGTCCGTTACGTTTAATTTATGGGTTTTGGTTAGATTTGGATGGGAAGGCTTGACGGGTTGACTTGCAGCCCAAAATAAAATTATAAACAAAGAAAAGAAAATATATAAGAAAAGAAAAAGAAAAGAAAAAGAAAAACCTTAAAGGAACCCTTCATCTTCTTCCTCCCGCCGCCGCTACCGCCGTTCTCCCTCTGCCTGACCCGATGCTGCTCGTCGTGGTTTTCCCTTGCTTCTCCTTCTCTCTTCCCTTCCTCCACTGCCGACGCTTGAAGTGGCCACTATTTGCCACGACTTGTTATCAGCCGCTGCATTAGAGCACGCCGCTGCTCGAACGCTACTCGCAGCATGCGTCGCGGTGGCTGTTTGCTCGAGTCGCTACGAGGCGTACATGGGAGATCTCCTRTTCCTCCTTGAGTCTCTTCTCCAAYTTCCCTCTCTTGCTCTCGGACTCGGATTGACGATCTGAGGTTCGCGCTAGCACCAACCAAGCGCGAAGCGGCTCGCCTCTAGATCCGATAARCCATCTTCTTCTTCTTTTTCTTCCCAGCGAGATCAGATCTACCACCGTTGTCTTCCATCTATGTAGGAGCGATCGATCTGTACGACACTGTCGCCAGATCTGCTACCGTCGTCTCCTTCTCTGTGGGAGCGACCAGATCTGTGCGACACCATCGCTGGACCTGCCATCATTAACCATTTTCCTGCTCGGAGCAACCAGATCTGTGGACGCCATCGCCAGATCTGCAGCCGCTGTGTTTTCATCCCTCTGCTCAACGAATTTTCCCCTCAAAATTGAAGCTAAACCTTTGCAATTGGCCGTCGATTTGGCTCTCTGTTCTTGCTGCCCGGGTCGCCAGTTGTTCCTTGCCGTCAGCCAGTCGCCAAAATTAGACAAAAACATTTTTGGTCAGGTGAGGCATTTTTGGCCAAGACAAGCAGACAGTAGCAGGACCGGCACTCAATGCCAGTCCTAGTGTACCAAGCGCCCAGAGGCACCAAGCGCCCAGCAAGCACACAGTGCCAGTGCCAGGCTCCCAGGAGCCCGACGCCCAGATGCCCGATGCCTAGGCGCACCGACGCCTAGACGCCCAAGGCTGTTGTGCGCGTCGCTTGAATGAACGCTCCAGAATCCATTACCGCTCCCGCAACATTYGAATATCRTGAATTTTAAAGTGAAACGCTAACACTTAATATTGAAATTGTATGACTTGTAAATAAATATGCCTTGAAGTGAATTTATGGGAGAACATAGTTAGGTTTATACCCGAGCTAAGGAGTTGAATTGTACCCTTAAAACGTAATATTTGATAATATGAGAACTAAATTTGGATTTATAAATTTATGAGGACATTTTTGGATTAAACGCATAATACTTAAGTTGAGACGATCGAATTAAGTAAACCCTCACTCTGTAATCAACTAGGCCATTTCGAGGCCTTACATTGAGATCGATCGAAAGAGTCCACTTCGCAACTTAAGTAAGAACCCGTTTACGTACAGGACTCCGGGTAAGTAATCCTCCCATTCATTAACATTATAAATGAATGAAATCGAACGCTTTTAATTGCTTTAATATGTTTTGTATGAAATTCTATGTTGATGTGTGTAATTGTGAAGAATGTTAATGTGTTCGTAGCTAGTAGCACCTTTATGTTAAAGAATATGCTATTGTGTTTTCATATACTATGCTATTTGTTGAACGTTACATTACCTAAGGTTGTATGTGTTTCATGTCATGAGCATGTAGTTAGAATTCTATATCACATTTGGCATGAGCCTTTCACACACTTAGAAGGTGAAGGGTTAGAAAATGGAATTTTAAAGGAAAAGGTTAAAGTTTGTTTTTGAAAATGTTAAAGTTTTCGGAAAGGAGTGTAATACTAGCCACAAAAGGTGTGAGTGGGAAATGGGGCGTGAGAGACCGCGCACCCGACCCTACCCTCTTGGAGGGTGGGTAAGAATGTTATGTTCACCTCCTTAGAAGTGAAAGTATGGAAGTTAAAAGAATGAAATTTAACCGCCTTGCGCTTCTACCGGTAGGAATGGAATCGGGTTCCAAATAAGATGGCCTACTGCATAGCATAGTATCTAGGCTTTACACTCTAGTAAGCTCACGAATGAAAGGAAATGGAATGTTTTTACAGTAAGCAAAATTTGAAGGAAGGTTGTAAAGGAATTTTGAAAAGAGAATGTCTCGGAAAGTTTTTCATTTAAAAAGRCGAAACCTTAAAGTTTYATGATATGTAGGACATATGCATGAGGTTACTTACTAGACTTTTTAGCTCATTCTTTTTCTTACGTTTCATTGCAGATGATATGTAACCAGATGGGGCGAGGAGGTCGCTTGTGGGCGAGCTACGATACCCGAGAACTGATTTTCAAATTTATTTATGAAATAAGATAAATATTTCTGAATGTTTTAAATTATTGAAGTCTCTTTGTGATTTTTGTTTTTGAATGATTTAGAAAGGCTTCCGCTGTATTTCTCTTTTGAATAAATTGTTGGGATAGTGAGGATTTGTTAAAATGTATTTTTGACTCCTTTAGGTATTGTTGAATAAATGTCGAGTTTTAAATAGATAGTTGTTTATGTTCGAGTGGAATAATGTAACATTCTCAGCTTAGAACAGTTCCTAATCTAGGGGTGTTATATGTTTGGCATCGGATGTCCAAAAACCTCCTGATTAAATGTTCAAAGAATAGTTTAGATGCACACTTTAGATGTTAGAATAGTCCTATATTGTGTCCAATATCCTTCCAGTAGATGTTCAAATGTTGGTTCAGATAGTCCCCTATTCTGATTAGATGTCCGAACTAGATAGGCTTTTTTGAAAAATGGTCCTTTTTATCCGTTACTAAGGGGAGTATTTAAGGATCTAGGGATTTTCAAAGCACCAATAATTATGTGATTCAAAGCTATTTTACTTGATAGAACATCTTGAAAAGATCACTTTGATTATTCTATTCGAAAACTACAAGGAATCTCTTAGCAAATCTTTGTGAAATAAAATCCCAAGATCTTCATTTTCTTATCCTCACTTTCAAGAGTGAAARAGTGTAATAAAATGTTCTCTCCTTTTGAGAATATATTCCAAGGTTGTCTAGGACTTAAAACCTTTGTTGAAAGGTGAAACATTAAGGAAGTTAAAGGGTTATTGTGAGTAAAACTCATTTGTTGGTGAACCCTTTGTATATTTTGTAAAATTCTTTCTGACTTTTGTTAGTGGACTTGAAAATCCTAAGGGTGTGTCCCTAGTTAGTCGATGTAGATTTCAAGGGAAATGGAACCACTATAAACCTGGTGTCTTTTGCGGTTGTTTCTCTCTTTGTTTTACTTGTTATATTGGATTGTGGCTTTTACTTCTCATAAATACACTTAGCATTTATTGTACCTACCAAATGTTAGATTCAAAGGGTAAAACTCTGCATTTATTGGATAAAGTATTACAACAACCCAATTCACCCCCTCTTGGGTGCATTTCAATTGGTATCAGACCAAGGACTTCTACCTTAAGGGATTAGTATCCTAGAAGAAATGATACATGGTTTCTTCTTCTTTAAACAACCAAGAGGGCTTTTCTACTAATCGGGCACCACTTTTCAATGACACCAACTATAACTTTTGCAAAACTCTCATGCGTATTATATATCTTTCGTGAACTATGACTTTTGGAGTATTGTTGCTAATGGGCCATTTGTGCCAATTAATTTTCTTGATAGTTCTGGGATTCCTAAATTTGAGGATGAGTACAATGATGATGATCTGAAGAATAATTACTCTCAACTTCCAAGTAATGAACATCTTATGTTTTTCTTTAAACCCTAATGAGTACAATAGGGAGTGGATGTGAGAATGCACATGCTCTATAGAGGATGATTGAGGTTACTCATAAAGGAACTAACCAAGTGAAAGAATCCAAACTTGCTATGCTACTAAGGAGTATGTTACTGATATGTTCACTAGGTTCACAAACATTGTGAATAGATTAAAATTCTATGACAAAGTATGTTCAAATGGAGACCAAAATAGAAAGATATTAGATGCGCTATCAAAGTCTTGGGAATCCAAATCCTTGGCTGCTAGAGAAACTAAGGACTTGAAGGTGTTGCCTGTTGACGAACTTATTGGATCACTCTTAACTCATGAGATGAAGTTGAAGAGAAGACGTGACCAAGAAAATTTAGAAAGAGGAAGAAAAGGTAATGCACTAAAAGTGGTTGAATCCACTAAGGAAGATAAATGAATCTCTAGTGAAAAGGACATGGGTGATGATGAACATGGAACGGTAGTAAGAAGATTCAAGAAAGCTTTTCAAARTGGAAACTGCAAGAGATCATTTGAGAAGCCTATTCATGTAAACAATATCAGACGAAGATGTTATCAATGCACAATCACTGAAGTTTGGCATCCGATTGTCCCAATCCAAAGAATCCAAAGAAGAAGGATGCAAAACCCTTCAAGAAGAAAGGTTTTGTGACTTAGGATGATGATGAGGAAGATGACCATTCTGATAAAGGTACTAGTGAAAGAGAAAATGTTTGCCTTATGGCTAGAGAGGATRAGGTAACTACTTCTGTCCCCTCACTCCAAGTTGATGATAAATATGATGCTCAACCATTGCTTATTGACATGTAATATGAAATGAGAAAAAATAAGCATAAGAAACAAAGATATTGAAGACAAAAATTGATAATTTGTTTAATGAAAATGAAAATTTACAATTAGATAGCAGTTCCGTTGTTGAATCCATGAAATCTCTTGAATGTGATAAATTCAGCTTATCTATGGCTATTGATGTGACCGCTACAAAAAAGCATGAACTAGTGAGAAAGGTTTCTACTCTTGATTCTGTGATAATTGAACTTGATTCCTTGAAAAGGGAAGTTGTTGATCTAAATGTTGTTTGATCAAGTGCAACAAAGGGAAGAGCTATCWTGATAAATTACTTGGTATTCATAGATCTTCCTTTTGACAAGAATGGTATTGGATAGGAATACTCACACAAGCATAAACATTACCCCTCGTCAAGAGAGTGTTCGATACTAGATTTTCTTATGCTTCATCTTTTACATCTTCATATTATGAAAGAAAAGGACATAATGCTAGTAGATGCTTTTACAAGAAGAAAATTGAAAGTGGCATGACATCCATTTGGGTAGTTAAGGCTACCAAGACCAACCTCAAAGGACCGAAGAATATATAGGTACCAAAGGTCTCATATGTTTAAATGTTGCAAGAATGTTTGAAGATCTAGTCCAAAGAAACAAAGTGGTACCTAGATAGTGGGTGCTCAAGGCACATAACTGGTGATTCTGCAATGCTTGTCAACTTCCAAAAGAGTTAAGAATGATTTGTTACCTTAGAGACAAGAAGAAGGGTAAAATTCTGCAATGGGTTGACTTGATAAAGACACACCATCCTATCATCAAAAATGTGATTCGAGTTGATGATTTGAAATATAACTTGCTTTAGCATTAGTCAATTATGTGATAATGGCTATAAAGTGTTTTTTTGTAAAGATACTTGGCAAATTGTTGATATCAGTAGTGACAAAGTTATAGSTATTGCAAATAGATGTGGAAGTGTGTACTCTCTTTATTTGGAAGAATGYGTTGCTCAAGATGTTAAATGCTTAGCTATTACAGTTGACGATTCATTTCTATGGCATAGAAGATTAGGACATGATAGTACGGATTTGCTAAATAATCTTTCAAAATATGATTTTGTTAAAAGGCTTCACAAAATCCATTTTCAAAAGGATAAAGTTTATTATGCTTGTCAATATGGAAAACAAATCAAAACCTCTTTCAAAAAAAAAAAAAAAGAAAGATTATTTCTACCTTCAAAACTCTTAAACTTATTCATATGGATTTGTTTGGTCCCTTAAGGACTACTAGCTTAGGTTGTAAGAAATATACTTATGCGATAGTTGATTAACTCTAGATTTACTAGGGTTTTATTTTAATTAGCAAAGATGAGGCATTTTGTGAGTTTCTGAAGCTTTTTCAACATATTCAAAAATCCATTTGCAAAAAACCTTGTTTCTATTAGAAGTGACAATGGTAGAGAGTTTTACAACAAAGTTTACTTCCTTGTGTGAGGAACTTGGTGTTACTCAACTTTTCAATGGCTAAAATCCCACAACAAAATGGTTATTGATAGGAAAAACTGTACTTTGCAAGAAATGACTCATTCAATGTTATGTAAAATTACTTTGCCAGAATACTTTTGGGATGCCACATGCTACGTTGTATATCGAGTTTTTTTGAAACCCTTTATTCGGAAAACTCCCTATGAACTCTCTTTTTGGAAAAACACTAAACATCTCATACTTCAAAGTTTTTGGATGCAAGTGTTTTCTATTAAATGATAGAGATAACCTTGGTAAATTTGATAGCAAAGCCGATGAGGCTATAGTTCTTGGTTATTCTTCAAATAGGAAAATTTTATAACTTACAATAAACATACACTTGTTGTTATGGAATCTATGCATGTTACCTTTCATGAATCTACTGTTCGTTCTTTTTGAAAGGATGATGATGAAGTTGGTCTTCGTATGATCTATTCAAACAAGATCAATCCAGAGAAGAATTAGTTGATCAAGTAAATCATAAAGAAAAGGTGGAAGAGGATAGTAATGAGGATGTGCCTAAGTTTAAAATGAGGAGAATCATGATCAACTAGAAAGAACTTGCCAAAGGAATGGAGATATAAGCGATCTCATCGAAAGGAACAAATTATTGGTTATCCCTCACAAGGTGTAAGAACTCATAGGCAATTCATTAATAATTTTGCTTTACTTCCAAAATTGAAACTACTTGTATTGATTGTGCTTTGAATAATGAATTTTGGATTATTACCATGGAAGAAGAGTTGAATCAATTTGATAGATCACTTGTATGTAATCTYATTCCTAGATCTCCAGAGCATCCAGTAATAGGGACTAAATGGGTATTTAGAAACAAACTACATGAGGATGGTGAAGTTGTCAAGAATAAGGCTAGATTGGTAGCTCAACAATCAAAAAGAGGGTATTGACCAGGATGAAAAGTGATTTCTTAAAAGGATGTGCATGCTTTAAAGGTTTAATGATTTTCCAAATGGATGTGAAAAGTGATTTCCTAGATGGCCATATTGAGGAGAAAATGTATGTTGAATAACTTTTCGACTTTATTCATGAATTGTATCCAAACCATGTTTTCATTTTAACAAAGGCTTTGTATGGTTTGAAACAAGCCCTAGAGCTTGGTATGAGAGATTAAGTGATTATCTTGTTGCAAAAGATTTTTATAGATGAAAAGTGTATACAACTCTCTTCATAAAATCAAATGATTTGAAAGATTTCTTCTTGTGCAAATCTATATGAATGACATTGTACTTTCTTCTACTAATGAATCTTTCTGCAAAGAGTTCTCGATATGCCAAATGATTTTAAAATGAGCATGGGGGAAACATAGGTGTGAGACTTACAATAGTATTTAGGACTTTAGAAGTTTCTTTACAAATGAATCCAAAAGTGTTCATACACTTTGGACTTAGAACCTTGATATTTCGAACATCCTAAGTAAAATAATAGTATGCCCAAAATCATTTTTGTGAAGGTCCAAATGAAACATGACTTCTATTCGAATGTTCGAAGGTCTCAAGCACTATGTTCGAACTTAATTTGGACTCAGGATCTGTGCTTTTCATTTGTAACGGTTTATGTTAAGTCCGAATACCTTCTACTAAGGCTTCGGACAATGTCATGTTTGATATTGGACATCCAAAGGCCTCCTRATGAACCGTCCAAAAGACAGTTCAGATGCTCCCTTCGAATATCCTTCTAGTGGATTTTCGAGCAATGGTTCGAATGCTCCCCTATTCTAGTTCTATGTCCAAATTAGACGGGTTTTAGTTCAAAATGTATCATTTTATGAACATTTACTAAGGTGTTTATGAAAGGACTTTTAAAGTTTCTTTAACACTAAGAAATCCGTGATTCAAATTTATTGACTTGATGAGAGAAGATCTTCAAAATCTTGCATTGATATTCTATTCTACAAGTGTAAGGAATCAATTAGAAAATCTTTGTGAAGTCAAATCTGAAGATCTTCATTTTCTTTGTCCTCATTTTCAAGAGTAAAAAATTGTAACAAAACTTTATCTCCTTTTGAGAAAAGACTCCAAAGTTGTCTAGGACTCAAAACCTTTGTTGAAAGGTAAACCTTGAGTTTCTAAAAAGGTTATTATGCGTAAAACCCATTTGTTGGGTAAGCCCTTTGCGTAAAAGTCTTTGTGACTTTTTTTAGTGGATTCGAAAATCCTAAGGGTGTAATCCCAGGTAGTAAATGTAGATTTCTAGGGAAAAGAACCACTATAAACCTCGGGTACTTTTGTGGATGATTGTCTCTTTGATTTGCTTGTGATTTATTGGTTGGCAATGCTATATTTCTCATTAAATATACTTATCATTTATTGCACCTATACCAAGTGTTTGAGATTTCTACTGAAAAGGTGAAAACTTTGTATTTGTAAGAAAACGTTTTAAAACCCAGCTGACCCCCCTGCTTGGATACACTTCATTTTTTTATAAATTTATAGGAGATATATATATTTCCTACTTGCCTATGTGATTTTACATTCTTATGTGCTTGAAATATATCTGATCATATTTTGACAAAAGCAAGCTTAGCATATTTGAAAATACCTTATTGTTTATTCTTCATAGGCATTGTTCTTAAAAGGACTACCTTTGATGATTATATTGAATTGTGTGATAAATGATTAAATGATCACATTTGATATAACTCAAAGTAAACAATACTAGTTCTTATGTGAATTTATATACTAACTCAAATTGGACTATGTTGCAATGGTACAGAATTAAATGCTTAATGCTATATGTTAAGCTGCAAAGGTACGATTTTCTAATCTTTTGCTCCTACTTACTTTGGTATATTCCTTCATATTAATACATATATGATCTTTTGATGGAATGTTACAATCAATGACCAATAGTCTTAATGCCTATTTTCATTAGTCATAAGTTTCCTGAATTGCAACGCCTTTCTAAAATTAAAATTGATCTATCTTTAATTGAGGTGCTAATTCCATGCTCTTACAAAGATGATATCATGTGAGAAAATAAATGTTATCTATTTCTTTTAAAATGCTTTCGTGGCCTACTTATATCAATTCTTGATCTTACTTAGTGGCCTTGATAGTTTTATAGTCCTATGCTTATTGAAATATCTTATGACTGCTTCCTTCTGAATATGCATCTATGATTGTGCCCTAGTCCTCTGTCATAGTCTATTTGGGAGTATCACAATGGTTGTTCTTTTGACTCTTGATAGACCAATGATTTATCTTGCTATTGGTTTGGTTAAGAATGATATTGAGAGATGCATTTGGTTCTGATAGTTATACTCTGTTTATTCATGATTCTTACTTGAGTAATCTTTGGGCCTCATTGGGATTGAGATTCATATAAAGATAGAAGTTGTTTTATTGCTCTATACAACACCTCTATCAAGTTTGAACTATTTTGTGTCTAATTGTTACACAACTTGATGACTATATTTTTTATCCTATTATCTTGTAAATTCTAAAAGACAGTAAAAAATCAGTGTTATTCATGCTCTAATCTTATATACCCTCTACTATACCCCGTCTGAGGAAAATCCTATCTCTTATTTGAAAAAAATGGGCTTAATCTTTTTTGGATAGTGCTAAAGAGGGAGAAAATAGAATTTTGTTATGAAAAGATTAGATTGGTGGAGAAATTTAATGGGAAGTGAGGAAAAAGAAAGAAACAGGGTGAGAAGTGATTTTGAGAAAAATAAAAATGTGGTATTATGAACCTCACCTTATCTTCACCAAACCTTCTTGTATCCATTCAWCCAAAATTACTTGTTGAATCTTTGATATTATTGTTAATTTTGGCCTGGTATCCCTCATACTCCTGTTTATTGCTAATACTCTCTATTTAAGTATATTAGTTGGAGTTTCGATGAATCTGATATATGCTATTACATGCTCATATTTCAATTCARTTAATCACTCAATTGAGATCGATTGTTGACTTAAATTAATATCAGATTGGTCCCTAAATTGTGGAGGATAGTATGGAAAATTTCTACCTAAACTCTAGACTAGAGGAAAGAATGCCGGTCATATGTCATTATCAAAAAGAGAGAGATTGTTAACTCCATAAGTTTTAAAGCTCCACAATATTGTCTTGATAATGACATGTACTTCATATGATTTCTAACTTGCATTGCTGTTTTTTTAGGTTTTAGAATACTATGGAACAAATAGAGCCTTCACATTTGGCATCAATGTACAAGATCTTCATTCTTCAAGATGAACAAGACATATTCATAAAAATCAAGGAATATACCTGAAGGATTACTCTATCAAAAGCCTACATGATCTCACAAGACAAGACCATCCATCATGAATAATGCTTGAAGGTATTCAAAAGATGTATATAGGGCTGAGGTTAGTGGTTTCATCTTCTTTGTAGTACTCCTTTTGATTTTGATTTCATTATTTTAAAGTTTTGAAGTCTTAGAAAAAAAAAGTTTCCATAAAACCTATGTTTGAACTCATACATGCTTTTCTTGATAAAAGGTTTGAAAATTTTGTTAAATCATGTTGAGAATGATTTAGCATTGGATATTTGGAAATTGGGAGGAATGCATGCTTGAAATTGAGTTTCGGATGTATGCCCCTGAGTTCAGACTTCTAAAGCCTTAT
Organism: Rhazya stricta; assembly: GCA_001752375.1. Lineage (NCBI taxonomy): Eukaryota > Viridiplantae > Streptophyta > Magnoliopsida > Gentianales > Apocynaceae > Rhazya > Rhazya stricta. The sequence goes on along the minus strand of MEJB01000037.1, from coordinate 710,187 downwards.
TAGAGAAGTTTAGGACGATGCCGAAAGCTGAGTCTAAAACTTGAGTACAAAGGATTTATGACGGTGCTAATTAGCCCGAAGCATGAGTCTAAACTTCAGGTCCGAAATTTGAGTTCGAACATCAAGTTTGAACTTAATTTTGATAGCTGAGTCTGAACATCGAGTTCGAAGACCGAGTCCAAACCTACAAATGAAGTCTGAGTCCGAACCTACAACTAAAAGCTGAGTCCGAATTTTGCCCTCATTGGTAGACTTGAATCTATTTGCATCATACTTACATTTGCTTGCTATAAAGATTTTTCTACTTGCATTTTCTTGCTCTAAAGGTTTTTCTACTTGCCTTTTCTTGCCTAAAKGTTTTAAGCCTTTTAAAATGGATGCGGWAAGTGTTTTTCTTAAATGGTTACATTGAGGAGGAAGTATATAAGGAACAACCTCCTAGTTGTATTCATGAATTGTATCCAAACCATTTCTTCAGATTAACTAAAGCTTTGGATGGTTTGAAGCAAGCTTCTAGTGCTTAGTATGAGAGACTAAATGGTTAGTTATCTTGTTTTGAAAAGGTTTTTCCAAAGGAAAAGTAGATACGAGTATTTTTATAAAATCAAATGATTGAAAAGATTTATTACTTTTTCAAATTTGTGGATGACATTATATTTGGTTCTATTATGAATCTTTTTGCAAAGACTTCTCCAAGATTAGGCAATATAAATTTGAGATAAGCATGATACAGGAGCTTACCTTCTTTCTTGGATTTAAAATCAAACAAACCCCTCAAGGACCTTTTAAAATAAACATGCCAAGTTCAATGAAACATTCCATGTGTAGCATAGAGTTAATAAAATCAAACCTCAACCRTGAGGGTTTTACTCTACTAACTGTGCCGCGCTAGTCTAACAAAACTTCCGACGGAATACTCGTTTTATTATCACAAGGAACCATGCAAGATTATCCTCAAGAAATTCTCATGAAGATTTCCCAAGTATCAGGATTATGGAGTTCAAGTCCATGAAGGACAAACTAAGGTAATTGTGCTTTTCGAGTCGTGCAACTTTTGAAAATCTCAAAAGCTATTTCTTTTGTTCGAGTATGAATAGTAAGGATATGTATAATTCATGCCTTAAATAGCAAAACATTGTAAAGCATTTGATAAATCCAGATTTACAAGATGCATTTTCTTGGCAAGATATGAAAATAAACACTGTTGAAACAAGTATACGGTTTCAAGAATTCACAGTGAATATTTGAGAGGACTTGAAACATATTTCTAAAGTACAGAACCACATGTATTTGAAAGTTTTAAAAGATGAAGGAACTCACTTGGTTGCAAAAGCATGTCTAACTGGCTAGCTTTCTTGGTTTTCGTTTCCTAAAACAAGTTAGGAAATATTTATAGTTCATCCTTTGGAGTAACTAAAAATTTAAAGCTCAAGTGCTAGGGTAGGTTGTGAAAGCTATCTGAAATAATCCTACATTACCCGAGTTCAGAAAAATAGCCATATCTTGACTTTTATCTATCCGAATCAAGTGAAATCAAATTCTTTGAATTCCTAAGTTCTAGAATTTTGTATGTAGTAGCTGGTTCAAGAATGTTTTTTCAAGTGGAAAAAGTTCTCAGAAAGACAGACTCTTGTTTAGAAAGTTAGTAAATTGGCCTTAACTACCAATTTATGCAAAAATAAAGTTCCAGGATTAGTTTCCTTATGAAATTATTGGAAAATGATCCTAAGACTTTAAGGAATTTAGTTGAATGTATTAGTTGAGTAATTCCCATATTTTATCAAAACACTCTAAAGGAGAGTAGAATAAGGCAAATTTCGATACACCAATAGTGTTTATTGTTTTAGTCATATCTCAGGTTCTAGGAATAGATGTTAAATGAAATCAAGCTTAAACTAATACTCAGACATCCAAGTTTTCACTCTATAAAATTATCTCAGTTTCATTTTGTAGATAAGCCATAATTACGGCAGAACAATCGAGGGTATGATATTGCACTCAATTCAGGTAGTGATCAATGTTAAACTTATAACTTTAGTTCTAGATAGAGATTTCTTGTCAAATCAAGTCCTATACATTCGTAAGAAGCTAAGGAGTTTGTTCATGTGCATTAGTTCACTCGTAAAGACCAATTGAATTCCCCATAATTTCCTTACAATTATCATGTCGTGACTTATGAAATCCATGTTCATGAATGTACTTATAACATAAAACAATTCGTTTCATAACTTAAACATATAGGAATTCACATAGTTCAAATCAAACATAACACTTAAAGCACTTCACATACAAACAACTCAATCATAGTACTCTTACACATTCATAAACTAATCATACGCCAAAATGGATGAAAAAGTGGAAGTTTACTTAACTGAAACGCTTAWGGGATTAAACTTGGTTTATAATTAGCGATTGAGTTCCTTAGCTGTCTTTGATGTCCAAGTGGCCACTTCCTAGTTCAAAATAAGGGAAACATACTTAAAAGGGTCTTAGATTGTAAAACTCTGAGATACCCTCCGAGAAATCTACTAGGAAACTTTCTAACCCTGAAGGTCCCTAGGAAGCTAATAATTTCTCAAATTGGGTGCCATGGACGGTGCCCATGACTGAAGGTTCCATCCTTAGCATTGTCCTTAGCCACGAACACTGATCTACATCCTTACTATCATCCTTAGCTCTGCAAGTGCACAAAAACGAAATGTTTTAGTCATGCATACATTTGTGAGCATCCAGAGAGCATCCAAATTGACACAGATGGAACCAAGGAAGATCCTTTTCATCCATGCTTGCATCTGGGCATGCAAGTAAACTCAAAAGTCATGAATTTACAGATAAAAATAACAGTAACTGATTTGATCTAAGCCTCTCTTTGACTACCCTATGTTCATTTCACTCCATACAATTCATGTTATATATATATATATATATATATAAAACACTTAATCATACTTGTAAGAACATCTTCCCTTTAACCTTAATTAACAAAAACTCCATAGAAATAATCTAGAAGTCATCATCAATTAATATTAGACTAGCGTAAGACTTACCTCAAATCACAGGGATTACATTTTCCAATGATTTCCAAGGTTGTCCATGTGATTTTCTCCTTCCTGGCTTCTTTTCCTTTTTCCTTAGTTTCGTAAGATGGGGTATATGATTAGCTTGATTGTTTCTAATGTAAGATTGATTTTGGGTGAGATGGACGGGATATCCACAAGTTGTGCGTCAAGTTAAACCCAACATTGACCCATTTCCCAACTTAAACTATTTGGGCCACTTTAACACAACTAAGCCAAACCAATCAATTAAACATGAATGGGTTCCATGACATTTTGAATTTCATTAGTTTAAGGTCCAAATAACATATAAACTGGCCATGCAAATTCTCATACATAACAATAATAAATTAATTTACATAAAATTCTTAAAACAATGAAAAATATTATTTTGGGTATACACAAATAGATTCGAATTTCATCAAATCCCTGTATTCTTATACAAAACAATTTCTGGGCATCATGCATAAGTTTGCTAGTTCATACGTCATTCATTATTGATTCCATTCTATTTAACGTTAGAAACATCTAGCTTTGACACTCCCAAATCTAGATACCAGTAGGTCTACTTAAAAGTATAATAAAATAGCACAAACTTCTTAACGAGTTTCATGTGTTCTATCTTCCAAGCTATGCTATGGTTCATTCATAAGTTCTACGTTCATAGCTTGTATTATAATATACCTTCCTAGTTTTATATTATTTTCCAAAACTCAAAGTTTTATGCTTCCTATATATGTTTGCTTTCATACTCTCAAATAAGTAAAGAGAAAAAATAGAAAAAGGTGTATGAAACTTATCTTGTTTAAGTCGAGAAGTAGGAAGGAGACAATTGCTCGCCCGGTTAGTTTGCAGATAGAGAACTYAAGAAATTCAGTAAGAAAATTGTCGAGAAACCATGCAAATGAGAGTATGAGTGAAACAAGTGGTTTTTTGTGAATAGAGTGAGGAATAAACATATGATGATAGGAGGTTTTATAGAGATGGAAGACGCATTACAAAGTTGCATGTGAGATGATGGACAAGTGTATAGTTGGAGATTAAGAGAAGGACAAGTGTTATGGGGATCTTTAAGCAATTGGCAAGAATAGAAGTAATGGAATGGTGCATTTCCATGTGCATGTTGGCGGATGAACCAAGGAAAAAGAGAAGTTTTCAACTGAAAATGAAAAAGAAAATTCGGATTTGAATTCTTTGTTGGCAAATGATTCTTGCCACTTGTAGCTAATGTAAGTTGTRTGGTTCCATTGTCTAGAGGATGGAACTCAGTTAAGGAAGAGAAATTAAGTCTTAGGTAAGATAAAAGAGTTTAACTAGGATAGAGTAGTGAAGAGAGCTGAGAGGTAGAGTTGATAATCTTCAAAAGCAAATTAATTTTTTCATATAGCCTATATGCTTCGTTTATTTAATAGATTCCAAAATGTAAGTTTACAGATATAAATAAGGGAGCTATGATGTTCCTAGAATCTATTAAGAAGAGATCAAACTATATTTCCCATAACAACATACCGAGGTGGCCGAAATTAATATGAGGGCAAAATTGGTAACTCTTGGTTCATTATGCTATGAATTATTCTTATTATCTGGTCTAGTCTAATATTTTTCTAATTTTGGCTAAAGTGTCTATAATGTTATTAGACCAAATATCAAGACATGCCCTACAAGAGTCTATATTTGTAATAAAATGATAGCTAGTCCTAGGGTTTTACATCTTTGAACGAGACTTAGATATAAGTTAAAATTTCACCAAGTTATATCTGGGTATTCTAGGTTTTAAATAAGACCTAGATCATGCAAATATCATAACAAGAACTTAAGATATGATTACTAACACTAGAAGCTACCAGCTTTACCCATTTGACCAACACCCTTTTATTTTGGTTAATTTGTGACCTAGTTATGGATATTTAAGAGGCATTGGATATCGGGTTTGAAATCTTATTGCATTAGAGACATTTTAAGACTAATTTCAACCAATTTGGATATTAGAGCTCAAGTTATGATCAATCATGGAAACCCCTGTTGGTTTAAGATTGCCGCTACTACACCCGACTGTTGTGGTGAAATCTGATATTTAACCGCACACTTTTAGATGCTGAGGTTTACATGGATGTAATTTGTGATGTAGGAACAAAATGATACACATTTTATAAGGATAGGCCTTGTAAAACTTGAACTATGGATCATACAAACAACATTGCTCGTCATTAAACAAATTGCACTACTTGCTGTTTATTGGACCATACTACACCTAACTGTGCCTTTAAATTAGGAATGATGTATAGAAAATACTCATTTCTTATGGTTAATATGAGATGAATGTTTCTAGGTAACTCACTGCATAGCTTGAGCTATCAATGAAATACATAAACTAGTTAGTTTTAGTTAGTAGACACCGAACCCTATTTTCTTAGAAAAATTGCAATCGATTCGGGACTTGGAATTTAGTATAATGTATATGAATAGCTATAATTTTGTCTTGGGATCATTTCCATATAGGCCTTGTCAGGAAACTCAATCTAGAAGTGATTTTATACCCGATTTACTCGACACTGCCTTTCTGGACAAAAATGGTCATCTTTAGTTTTGTTCTTTTGAACTTAGTGAATTGACATAATTGAGGCATGACTTAACTACGGAAATATCAACTATGCGTTTAGGCTCTCCTAATCCAAATATTTAGATGAGTTAACATAGGAAGATTCATGTGCTCAAGTGAGTCCTTCCGTCTTTTAAACTTTAAAATACGTGTGATTTTATTTATCATACTCTAGATGTAGATTCAAGTATTCTCAAAAGTTTTAACATAAGCTCCCCCTACAAACCGTTCTCTCTACAAATTGCATTTTTCTATGTCCTTCATCTTTTAAACTCTCAAATATGCGTAATTTTGTTACTCTAGTAATATATTTTCGAGCTTTCTCAACTATTTTAATATGAGTTCTTAAAACTGCTTTGAGTACGATTACATGGAATTACTTTGTAATACGATTTCTAAATGATGATTTTATTATGCTTAAGTTATTTCCTTTCAAGTGTGCATTTGTTCTTTCAAAGTATTGATTTGGAATGACATTCCAAATTCGGCAACTCTATTGATTTGATGTTGTAGTTGGAATTGATTGTGAACTTGTGATTGTGGATCCAATTGTGAAAGACAAGTACAATGTCGGTTTTCTCGAGAAACTAGTTCAACGAGCAAAGTACTATACTTGGCTAGTCACCAGTAAGAAGACCTTTTGAATAGTCAGACATTAGTTCTCGAGATAGCCCCATGGCCTACCCAGTGGTGATATATTGTGGCGGACCGAGAATGCATCAAAAGGTTGGTTGTGCCCCACGTACCAGTCGTGGATTTTGCTGGACCCTCGTGCCTTTGGTTAAGAGGTTTGGCATGGTCCGATCGATCCGCGTACCCTGCTAGTGGGTACTTTTGTTTTGTTGATGTGAGCAGTTGAAAGTCACATGTGCATAAGAGGTAGTAAAGCTGGTAACTTGACCCCATCGAATCAAACAGGTGGTTGTTGATTGATATTCGATGTGCTTTGAAACTGGTAACTTTTGATATGACATCTCGATTGTTCATCTCACATTTGCATTACTCTGATCTTTGAAATATTTGATTAGATTTTCAAGCTTTCGCATATTTGAATATATTCCCTAATGAATTTATGCTTTTGATTACATTTCCAAAGTAAAAATTACGCGTACTTAATTTGTTACTTATGACTTTCACAATACACCTATCCAGGACTCACTGAACCTAACTCACAATTTTCCTCACATGTTTTTAGTGATAGGCATAGTTCATTAGAGTTATCAGGAAATTCTAAGCTTAGGAATGTTTTGCAGGAATATATCTTGTGAAGCTCGGAGTTTTGTTATAGCTTTAGCATCTATGAAGTTTTTGAGGAGTTGTAATCTTGAATTGTGGATTGTAATACTTGGACTTTTAGTTCTGTATTTATTTTGAGGAGTTTTTGAGATTATAGGTTATGGATTTGATGTTGGACTTTGTATTTGATTTGTGATTTGTAGATACTTTGATTGATGGACTGTTTCGACAGGTGATGCCCGTACAGCCCCAGCGGGACCTAGGCGAGGACGGGTCCTGGGGGCGGGTCGTCACAAGAACTCAGCTAGGTATTCTTGATTTGTGTACTGAACTTTAATCTCCTTGATTATCATGTCCTATGGTCATACTATAAGAAATCATCTTAGTCTATGTCTTGTAAAAAGGCTACGATAATCATAGTTAAGTAAATAATGCCTTTATTGTTATCTGATCCTCCATGATCCTAGTGAAACTAGATCTGGGGCTTTTGAAGAAATTGTTCAGATAATAAAACGGTGTATGTGTTAGAATTTCTATTTTATTTTACAAGAGCTGAGAGTTTTTTGGATTGAGTAAATCCTACGCACATACAATAAAAATTGAGTAATATTTTGATATATGTATTGGTTGCCTTTGTGATAATTTATGTATATATAATAATAGTAACATTTTATTGTATAGAACAATAGTACAGCTATGATGTTGCACATTAATGTGCTAAATAGCTCAAATGATCATTCATTTAACAATTACAACTTATATAGCCAAATTGTTTAACTAAAAATAATTAATGTCATAGTGTTCAAGACRCTAATTATATGTGTTCATATAAATTAAATGTAATAATTATACTGATTATGTTTCTTGATAAACTACTAAATGGAAAGTGTAGATGTATAGGTTTAACTGAACTTCTAGCTTCTCAAGGCAAAAAAGGAATTTTAGATGTGCCAGATGTTCAAAACATGTATCTCATATATAGACATATATGTTAAACTTAAGATTAGCCTTCTCAAGGCAAGAGAAGATATTTTACATTCGAGGATGTTGGATATAAAAGCATATATTTCTAGGTATACGTACAAGCAAATATATGTATACAAATATCCAACAATGAAAAATATTAAGGATCTAAAGGCATTAAATGCAAAAATGTCTCGCCAATCTTGGAGACTTCACAATGACTGTGTTTCGGGTCCTGGCATTTGCTCAAATCCAACCTATTTTCCTCTCTTTATTTTATTTCCCTTTTACTTTTTCCTCCTTTTGTAAAAGTTCAAGGTGATAGATCAGTTAAGATAGAGAGAGAGCTGGCATTGACCTAACCAGCTTTTTGAGTTCGCTTATTTTTCCATTACTCACTGACCATTACTTTTTGGGGTTCCAGATAAATATTGGACTACCAACCACTCATTGGCCATAAAATTCTCAAGTAGTGAACATCCTCATTGTAAGAATCACACAATGCATTTTAGACCCACAAATAGGCAGTCGTATTTCTTTAAAAATACTTCAACATCGGCATTTCAGAAAACCAAATCTATACAAACAAGAGAATCGCATTCGAGGAAGTTATCAGAGAGCACTAACTCTAACTCAAAACTGGGGCACAACAAATTTGGAGGAATACAGGAGATTATTTAGCTCTCGTATACTGAAATGGAATTGCTACTCATTGTTCCATCTGCATAACCAAAACATACCATTTCCTCAGTTGAACTGTACAATAAAAGACTATATATATATATATATATATATATTGTAACACTCCCAGGTTAGGAACCGTCCTAACCCAAAAATGTTACATCATTCCGTTCCAAAATAAATAACCATCTATTTAAAATTCAACATTCTCCAAAGAGTCAAATTAAATCTTAACAAACCCTCACCCTTTCAACAATCATTCAAAAGAGAAATGCAGTGGAAGTCTTTTTAAATCATTCAACAATAAAAATCACAAATTTTATTTCAGGAATTTAAAACACTCAAAATTATTGATCTCATTTCATAATGAACACAAAAACCAATTCCTCGGGTATTCAAGCTAGCCCACAAGCATCCTCCTCGTCCCATCTAGTTACATATCATCTGCAAGGAAAACATAAGCAACAGGAATGAGCTTAAAAAGCCCAGTAAGTAACCCTCATGCATGAATGCATGAACATGTCCTACATATGAAAATTCAAGTTCCTCCTTTTCAATGAAAAACTTTCCAAAAACATTCCCTTTTCAAATTTATTTACAATATTCCTTTCAAAATTCACTTACAATAAAAACTTTCCATTTTCATTCATTCGTTCGCGAGCTCACTAGAGTGTAAAGCCTAGCCAATAAGCTCTGCAGTGGGCCATTTCTTATTTGGAACCAGGTTCCATTCCTACCGGTAGAACCGCAAAGCGGTTAACATTCAAAAAAAAAAGTTTTTTTTTCCATCAAACATTCCATTCGTACCTACCCTCCAAGAGGGTAGGGTCGGGTGCGCTGGTCCCCCATGCCCCATTTCCCACTCATATCTTTCGTGGTTAGTATTACACTCCTTTCTTAAAACTTTAACRTTTCTAAAACTTTAACCTTTTCCTTCAAAATTCCATTTTCTAACCATTCACTTCCTAAATGCGTGAACGGCTCATGCAATGACATGAAACGCATATAATCTTATATAATATAACGTTCAATAAATAATAATACATGATATGAAAACACAATAGCATTCTTTAACATAAAGTACTACTAAATATGAATAATTCAACTTTCATCACAATTCTACACATCAACATAAAATTTCATACAACACATATTCCAGCAATTAAAAACGTTCAACTTTATTTATTTATAATGATATGAATGAGAGGATTACTTACCCGAAGTCCTTTACGTAAACAGGTTTTCACTTAAGATGGGGATTCCCGAACGTGAGATTTCAAGCGACGTGCACAATGGCCTTGGGCGTCTGGGCGTCGGTGCGCCTAGGCATCTATGAGGCGCGCGCATTGGGCGCCTGGTCACGCGCTGGGTTTGGCATTGTTGTGCCGGGCCCTGTTCTTGAACAGAAATTGCCTCAGCCGATCACAATGTTTCTGTCGACTTCCGGCGACTGGCCGACGATAAGGAAATAACCGGCGACGCGACTACAGAACAGGGGCTTAACCAACAGCCAACTGAAGTAAAACTTCATTGAGCAGAGGGAGAAAACACAGCGGCGGCTCTGGTTGCTCCGAGCAGCAAGGGTCGATAGCAAGAGGTCAGATTCTGTCAAAAAGAAAACGTTGAGCAGAGGGAGAAAATATAATGACGGCAGATCTGGCGATGACAGCGCAGATCGGATCATGCCGAACAGCAGACAGGTAACGAGGGCAGGTCCGGCGACAGTGTCGCACGGATCTGGCCATTCCCACAGAGAAGATAACAACGGCGGCAGATCTAACGATGATCATTCAGATCGAATCACGCCGAAAAGAAGAAGAAGAAAACGAAAGGAGATGGCTAGCTTACCAGATCTGGAGCGGTTGGTCGACGTTGGCGAGTCCGAGAACGAGAGGGAAAATCGGAGAAGAGACTCAAGAAAAACAGGCGGTCTCCCGTGTGCGCTGGTGGTGTCGAGCGGCAACTGGTGCAACGACTGATCGCGAACCGTGGTTTCAAGCGCTGGCCGTGGTGGAAAGGAAAAGAGAAGGAGGAGTTGGGAAAGCTACGATGAGTAGCGTCGAGTCAGGTGGCAAGAGAGTGGTGGCGGCGACGGCGGCGGTGGCAGTAAGTTGAAGAAGATGAAGGGTTTGTCAAGTAGAGAAGAAGCGGATCTCTTAGGGTTTTCTTCTTTTTTTTTTAATATTATTATTATTTATTTTGGGCCACAACTCAACCCATTGGGCTTTCTCACTAAAACTCATAATTTAGCCGTAACGGTTTCCTTCCGATAAAAGTCCAATTTCATACTTAATAAATAAAAAGACTCACAAGCCGAGCCTTTAGCCAACGATAACATGGCCAACCTAGTTGATACACGAATTTCACGTAATATCATACAAATTTAATAAAGGAGAATTCAGGGTGTTACATATATATATATACACACACACTCTTACATATGTGTACCTTCTTTGCGCAAGGGTTAGAGGCAATAGCAAGTAGATAAAAAGAAACAAAGAGCGAGAGGGAGTCGGCTGCTTGAAAGAGAGAAGTAGAGAACGTGAACCAAGAGAAAAGGAAATATTAGAGGGAAATAAAGTAGTGTTCCAGTGCCTTCTAGTTAGTGGAAGATAAGATGATACCAGATGATACAAGATGGAGATTTACAAGAGGAAGAATGAGGCAATGGTGAGGCAAACCAAGCAGGTGAAATTTTAGATGAAAAAAATGAGAAAAATGATAAGAAAAGATGGCAGTGGTGACAAGGGACAAGAGAAAAGCATAAAGAAAAGATAACAAATGGATAATAAAAAAATTCTTGTCATCATTATTATTATTATTATTTATTTTTAATCAAGAAATGGCTTGTTTTCTTCTAAAAAAACATTAATGTCCTGATTCCTTCTAACAAACGAACCAAATTACRACTCAATTATTTAAAGCAATTAATAAATAATAACTAAATACATAATCAAGAAAATATTCTAATTCGAAATTTTCTAATTTTTTTAGTCTCTCAACTTATCCCATAATCACGTTTCACAAGATTATATATTGATGAATACTAATTGGAAAAGTTTAGGGTTTTACACAACCCAAACTTGAGTCATATATAAGCAGTAACTAACTTTTCTAGACTATGTCCAAGCAATTCTTTGTTCGGGGTACGTGATTAAAAAATAAATTGTGAACAATGTAAAAGCTGGTTCTAGATGTCTAGAAAAACAATTACAAGGAGTGAGGCATCATCATCATCACATTMGAACCTCCGAAAAACCTCTAGAGCATCACACTCTAGTATGAGAAAGGAGTTTCCTTGTTAAGAATCGCACCATGCAAAGAAGCGAGGGCATTTGCTTGTAATGCAGTCAAACACCTTGGCCCTAGAGCTGTCCATGATGCCATCACTTCTCCCCCTCCATTCCAAACGATCGCACCCAATCCAATAGTAGATGGAGTCCATGATGCATCGACATTAAGTTTATAAGTAGGCACTTGAGGTGTCTCCAAACCCATCGCGCTAGGGATCCTAGAGCATGGCTTATCAAGTGTCGTTATGTCAATAAACTCATGTGCCATGCATGAATTAGCCCAACAATCATAGTAGGTACAGTATCTTTCCCAGTGAAGGAATGTGCATTTCGTGGAAGCCAAAGTGTCTAGAGAGTGAAGCCCATAAAGCTCTAGCTGCTCCCAGCTGTGCCTCCATGTAATCATCATGAAAGTTCTTGGCGTAGCTTTCAGGGTGATTTTTCAAGCGATGTAGCATTGATAGCAAATCCTAGATTTTGTTTGAGTAGGGGCAATCAAATGACATATGGTGGATAGTTTCCCTAGGATGAGATCACAGACAGCTAGAGTTTGTACTTAGAATTCACCAATCAATATTAGCTATGGTCTGTAGAATGTCATGATCACACTTCTAAAGAAAGTTCTTGACTTTTAGGGGAAAATATGCCCTTAAAGATAGTTCCAGAACCCCACCATCGCTTGAGAGCTATCTCGTGAGCCAATATTCTCCCTTTCCTGCCTTTCCATAATAGCTCGATACAAAAATTTAACTGAGTAAATACCATTGCTAGCATGACCCGGACAAGCCTATCCGGTGGTCTAGCAGCACTCAATTGAATGCCCAGAATCAGAGCCACATCTTCCTYCTTTAGAAGCCTGTGGTGCATATTTCAGCAAGAATGTTGCCAGTTGATTAGGACAGAAACCCAAAAATCATGAAATAACTCAGAGCATGGTGGTGGGGTGATAAGCTAGAACATATGTGGCCTAGAGATCCTATGCTCCCAGACCTTAATCAATCAGCCATCCCCCACTCTCCAAATCAAGCCTTTTCCTAGCATACTTGCCCCAACAAGAAGGCTACAACAAAAGTAGTCGAGTACCTAGCCTTGGCTCATGCAAATCACAATTAATGTAATATTTCCCTTTGAGTACGTAGGCAACTAGGGAATTTTGTCACTGTAGAAACCTCCAACTTTATTTTGCCAATAACGCCAAGTTAAATGATTCAATGTCATGTAACCCTAAACCACCCTTGCACTTAGGCTTGCAAAGTTCAAATCAAGCCTTCCAGAAGAGCTTCTAGGTGCCGTCTTGCTCCTTCCTCCCCTGCCTCCCCCCAAAACCAAAACTTCTTAATCATGGAAATTATTAAGTTGCTCATAAAGTATGTGGGGATCGCCTGGAGCATAGACTTTCTTAAGGTTTCTTTCAACAGGGGACAAGAATTGTTCCTTCTAGCCATTGATATGCCGTCATATACTTTAGCAGTTACATAATCAAAGATATCTTTCTTCTTTCTTCCTATCAAATAAGGCATGTCGAGATACTTACCAATGCCATCTACTTCCATCATTCACAAGTAAGGATGGCTTCCTTCTCATCAGGCATTACACCTTCACTAAAGTAAATTGAGGACTTCGCATAATTAATACATTTGCCTGAGTGAGCGTCATAGGCTTGCAGAATCCCTTTGATAAGCCATAGAATTGGGTAGGTCCATCGTCATCATCAAAAAGGAGGTGGGAAACCCTCTCCTCATTATTCCCAAAATGAAAACCATGCAGGCATTGGCCTGTTCAACCTATCGCATTAAAGCTAAGAAGCCTTCTAAACAATATGTAAAGAGGAAATGAGAGAGAGGATTGATTATCTTATGCCTCTAGATGGGTAGAAAAACCCTAGAGGGAGTGTCGTTGACCATGACTGAAAAACAAACTGTCTGAATACACTGCATGATAAGTGCTACAATTAGATGGGGAAGCCCAGAACATGCATAATGGACTCAAAATAGTCCTATTCAACCCGATCAAACGCTTTGCTGATGTCCAATTGAAAGGCAATATAAGGTTCTAATTCCAGCCTTGAATGGAGGATATGGAAAACCTCGAAGCTTATGATGGTATTATCTGTAATTTGCCTACCTTGAAGGAACACGCTATGTGCCTTATCAATGATCTACTGCACTACCGCCTATTAGTTATGGACTTGGAAACAATTTTGTACACAACATTACATATACTAATAGCTCTGTAATCAAATAAACAAGTATGGCTTGTAACTTTAGGAATCATGAGAATATGAGTATGATTGAGGGATGCAATATCCATACCATCATTGGGATGCTAAAGGGCCAATAGCAGTAATTTGGGCTCCCAAAATATGCCAGAGCTTTTGAAGAAAATAAGCTTGCAAGTCATTTGGCCAAGGGGCCTTTCTAAGAGCCATTAGGAAGAGGGCTTTCAAAATCTCAGTAGCAATGAACGGTCTATCAAGCACGCTAGACACTCACGGAGGAAGTTGGTGAGAAAATAAAGGTGAATCAAGTCTTGATTAACTAGGTTGGGTGTGCGCAGAGCAAACAATTAGGAGAAATATTCAATTCCCTTTCTCCAAATTGCCTCTTTATACTCCAATTAATGGTTTGACTCAGCCCTTTAATCTACCTAAGAACATTATTTCTTTTCCAACCATTGCAGTGATGGTGAAAAAAACTTGGTATTTCGGTTGCCATCTTTCATCCAATAGACCTTGGAGCATGTGAATCTATGAGTTTCCTGCAAGTCAATAAGAAACTCAGAAGTCATGAAGTAATTGTTTCACCTCCAAAACTGCGCATGGGCTGCAATCGTAAGGATAGTATAGCGTTTTCTAATTTCTTAATTCGAGCGAGGATGTCACCACGTATGACTCTACTCCACTTCTTCAAGGCAATTCAGGAGGCCTATATATTGCGAAAAAACCCTAAAGTGCTTGAGTCGTGCTAATTAGTCCAGCCTCTTGTTCAAACCTCTTCGTACTCCTTCAACCTAGGTAATTTCTTGCCCTCGTATGATCTCCCATCATTCACAATATGTAGACTAATCAAGAGCGGCAGCTGATCTGAGACATCATGGGACATATGGAGAACCTAAAATTCCTAGAAAGCAATAAACCTGTCAAGGTAAAAGCCCTACTAGGTGCTCAAAAATTGTGTTGGGGGCGGGGGGCATCCCTTCCGTTATTCCATGAAAACTTAGGTACGACAAATCCAATGTAACGGAAGCCTGTGTGTTGGATAGCATCCCGAAAATCAAGAAGCTGAGATTGAGGACTAGCAGCATTTTTTATTTTTCATCATGATTGAGAATTTTGTTAAAATCACCTGTACAAAGCTAGAGGAGATCTAATAATGAACCTAGGCGCTGCAGGAGGGCCCAGCTTTCATGTCAGAGGTCATATGTCGGGTGGCCACAAGACCCAATAAAGCGCCAAGGAAAACCATCTGGGTACAAAACCCTACAATTGGTACGCCCATTTGAATAACTCAGCATCATGAGATCAACGTCCTCAGCCCACAGCAAACTTAGATCACTATTGTGGTGGACACAATCAACAAAGAACTCACAACAAAAATCTAGCTCCATTTGAATCGGTTGCATATTAAAAGTGTGTAAAAGAGTTTCAGACAGAAATAGTAATCATGGATAGTAGCTCGGATAAGACTACTAAGGTTGCAAACTGCGCAAGGACTGCCCAACTTCCACTAGTTGCAGACTAGGATATTCATTGTGTCTCATTGGTGTACAGAGTTTCTTCGAGGATGGTGCAGCAACGGACATGGACTCCTCCAACCACCATTTGAGAGATTTGTAATCTTGTGGGGAAGGAAAGGTAGCTGCCAGGCTCGATGAATCTAACCTTGTTACTTCCTTAAGGACCACACAAACCACTGTGGCCAATTTCTTCTTGAATCACATCACTGCCTCACTTGACGTAGCAGCCTAGTCCAGAGGCAAAGGAGTGTCCAAGTCCTCTGCAACAGGGTTTGTAGGCAACACATTTTAGTAGGGGGCGTTGCCTAGGGCAGAAATACTCTGCACAGGGAGGAGAACAGAGTTGTACGCAAGGGGGAGAACCATGTCATGCATCAAGGAGTCTTCTGCATGGTCCGATTCTGAAATCCATGGCATAGTTGCAACCACATAGTCTCCAGTCAATGAGCCTTCCTATGCATCACCTTCAGTAAGAGAGCTACCATTGTTTTGAGAAGAGGGTGATAGGAAGGGAAGGCTCACTATGTTGGATGACCAACATACTTTGGATCCCATCAATCCCTCCCAACCACGACCCGTAAGGTAGGATTTTCTGGTCGAGCTTGTCAGGTTTAGATGGGCACTGTCGAAACCAATGCCCAATGAGGCCACAAGCAATGCATATTTACGACAAGCAGTCATATTAAATGCCTGCCACAATGATTCCTTCATCTGAGACATGTAACTGAACGAAATGCCAAGGGGTTTGGAGATATCACAATCAATATGTAACCGAAAAAACTTACCACTATCCAAATCAATACGCTCCTAATTTTGCAACTCACTGCAGCTTGGGAATGTAAGACAAGTCTTTGCACCCACCTCTTGCGTGTAACGATGTCTAGCAAAACCTACCACATGGGTCCAGCATGATTTCATGGCAAAGTCTTGAGCACTTATTGTACAGTGAACCCGCCATGTACGTAGCAAAAAAGGTCTATTCTCTAAACTTCATAGGCCATTATTAGGCACAAACTGAACGGTGTTATTAGTGCCACAGAATAGAAAATGGAGCCACCGAGGAGCCGCATTCAGAAGTAACCACGCTTCCATGAATGGACGATGGCATCTCTATACCTCGTAAGATTGAGATTAGAGGCACCAAGAAAATAAGCAAACACACTCTACTGGCACTTCAACAAGCCAACACGAAGATCATGTAAACCAACATCAACAAGAACAGCTTCCTGATCCGAGAGTCTGAAGGTATGGTAACTTCACCCAGTGGTGCTAATTCAGATTTAGTTCATGTTGCGTCCGCAGAGTCTAACAAATCAAGCAACGATCGAACACGTAACCTCTTTTTGACTTGGCAATTTGTATACCAAATACCTCAAGTTGACGGATTACAAAGTTTTCATTGTTGAAATCTGCAAAATACCACTGTTGAAGATAGAATCAAGACCTCGAGCATGTCAAGCTCGAGACCAAGTCCATCTAGTACCAGAAGGAAGGTGTTGTTGAAAATTAAGTGGGGCGTGCGCATAAAAATTGGTTGCAAAAGAAATATTATCCATACATGAAGAAATTTGGCGGTTTTTCTTTTTGTTCTCTTGCACATGTTTGGTCTTTTATGTGTAGTGGTTATTTAGGTTGATGTGGTCCTTACCTTTTGTTTTTCTCTCTGTCAAGAATTACTAATTTTCTAGTATCAATATTTTGTTTGCAGTGTATCACAGTCAAATACTTGAGTGTCAACAACAACGTATAGATGGACGTATGACTGATTCAATGGATATTGGAAATATTTTTCATCGTTTCTTTCAGTATATGCGGAGCAATAGCAGACAAGAAACAAAATATTGAAGGACGGCAACAGTAGCAGACAATGTATAGATTTGTGGATGAAAATAATAGGCAAAAGAAGTATGGAATACGGTTGATTCAAAGACAAAGGAAACTTTATCATAGTTTCTTCAATTGAAGACAGGAGCTGAAGCTCGTCTCTCTATTGGTTTGGTGGAAAAAATATGGACTATTATTCTAGATGGGTTTTCACAGGTCTGGTGACCGGAATTGTTGGCCTCTACGTTGTACTACGGAGGCTAAATGAGTGGATATACGTTGGCAGTTTGGGCAATCTGAAGTTTATACTACCTCCAGGCCACCTGGGCTGGCCTTTGATTGGGAATATGTGGTCTCTTTTCAGAGCTTTCAAGTATGGGGATCCCGATTCTTTCATTTCCTCCTTCACTTCCAGGTATTATTTACATGTTGCATCTAATTCGATTTAGTTTATGAGCAGATTATTTAACTTCCTGCGGAAAAATGATAAACTCTCGTTTTTGGATTATAAACAGATATGGCCGTGCTCCTATGTACAGAGTACTGCTGTTTGGGAAGCCAAGCATTATCGTTACGACTGCTGAAGCATGCAGGAAAATTTTGACAGATGAACGATTCATACCAGGCTGGCCTAAATCAGTTTCGGATATACTAGGAAAGAAAGGACTCCATAGGGCATCTGATCAAGAACGAAAGCGCCTGCGCCAGATGATGCAATCTC
Source organism: Rhazya stricta (assembly GCA_001752375.1). Taxonomy (NCBI): domain Eukaryota; kingdom Viridiplantae; phylum Streptophyta; class Magnoliopsida; order Gentianales; family Apocynaceae; genus Rhazya; species Rhazya stricta. The sequence continues at coordinate 692,079 of MEJB01000037.1, read as the reverse complement.
CAATTGCAGGTAAGGAAGCGCTATCTTCTTTTGTAGATTATATCAAGGATGTCGCAGAAACTTCGTTTCAAGAATGGGCAAACATTGATCAGCCAATTGAGTTCATGACTGAGATGAAGGAAACAGTGTTCAGATCATTTATGAAAGTGTTTTTGAGTACTGATCAAATCGATAAACAATCACTACACCACATGGAAAGGGAATTTACTCTACTGATTGGCGGAGGAATTTCCATGCCAATTAATCTACCGGGCTTCGCTTACCACAAGGCACTCAAGGTGATCATTTTTCCCCTGTTTATGGTTAGAACGAGAATGGAGTCAGAGATTGAATTATCGAAGCTTTTTTTGTATCTTATTTTCCTCTTTGGACTTTGCTTAAATTATCTGTTTGGTGTTAGGCTCGGAAAAATTTAGTGAAGATATTTCAAGAAATTCTCTACAAGAGAAGGGCTAAGACATGGAGCGAGGGATCAAATACTAAGAAAGATTTATTAGGTCTATTGATCGAAGCTTCTGACGACAATGGATATAAATTAAGTGAYGAGGAGATCGTTGATYTAATAATCATATTTTTACATGCTGGTTTCGAATCGACAAGTCTAGGAGTAATATGGACAATTATATTCCTAGAAGAAAATCCACATATTTTAAAAATGGCTAAGGTACTTTTGTTTTTTGTTTTTCATTATATATTTTTGGCAAGGCTAATTTACTTGCCACTTTCAAAAATTTCGAGGTGATTTTGTTTTTGTTTTTCCCCCCCCCCCCCCCCCCCCCCCCCCCAAATAGGAGGAACAAGAGGATATTATCAAGAAAAGAAGGTACTCTGAAACCGGGTTGAGCTTCAGTGAAATTAAGCAAATGAAGTAYCTTGACAAGGTATATAGAGATCCATCTTAGCCGTCTTTATGGTATTCTTTATAATGACTTTGTTATTTTGTATTTGAATTGAAGGTGATCAATGAAACACTGCGGTTGGCCAGCCTAGGATTTGCAGTTTATCGAGAGGCAAAAATTGATGTTGCCCTCAATGGTACATTTATTTTGCCTTTGTTTATCCATTTCCTTTATATAGTTGACCTATAATTATAAGTCTTGATATTCATCAAGGTTACAGCATACCCAAAGGATGGAAGGTTATAGCTTGGATTAGGAATGTTCATTTAGACCCTGAAAACTATGAGAACCCAAAGGATTTCAACCCAGTGAGATGGAATGTGAGTGTTAACGAAAACTATTTCCTTATATATTATTTGATGCCATACATGTTTCCCTTATCTATACTTCGAATATGATCTGCAGGATGACCGAGTGAAAGGTGCCTTTCTTCCATTCGGAGCAGGCAGTAGATTTTGTCCTGGAGCAGATTTGGCCAAGCTTCAAATATCTATCTTTCTTCACTATTTCCTTCTCAACTACAGGTGACTTAATTGTGTTAATATTCCAACATTTTCTCTAAAAACCTGGAGATGAAATATTTGAAGTTCATCATAGTATAAACGAATGCTTTACTTTGCAGGCTTCAGAGAATTAATCCAAAAAGCAAAGTGCAATATTTACCGTTTCCCAAACCTGCTGACAATTGTTTGGCAAGGATAAACAAGTTGTCCCTCACCGATTAGGATACATATACATATATGATATATGTTTTTGTTTTATTTGAGATAGTATTTCTTATTCACTAAAATATTTTTAACATTTATGTGGTTGGAATTTTTTAATATATTTTTTTATTGCATTCCATATTTCATTCTCTAACACCAACACGACGTGTATATATACTATCTCAATACACCTCCCTTTCTCTATATTAGGAGTTAAAAATAAAYACGTCGATTAGAAAATATTTTATATTTTATTAATTGGACTTTGGGATTCCTTATAGGATTAGAAAATTTATTTATATTTTACTGATTGGACTTTAGGATTAGTCCTGATCGGATTACGATTTATGTTTTCTCTATTTAAGCAATATTTATAGAACGTTACAGGTGAAGACATTTCATATAGGTATTATTATTAATGCTTGTAAATTTGATTACTTTCTTGACTACATAACATTTATTGGTATGAGAGTTATATTATAGGAGAGACAAATTTTATTAGTCTATTTTTGTTTAAGTGTTTGAGTATTCATTTAGTTGGTTAATATTGTYGTATCTTTTTACATATTATAAATTATTTTTTATAATTTAAAATTTTGAAAATGTTAAATAATAATATTTATAAACAAAAGTAAATGCCACTTATTTCTGATGATCCTCTAATCGTTTGATATATATCGTCATAAATAGTTCAATTATTTTTGCCAATCTTCAAACCGTGATAAATAAGTGATTATTTACGGTGATTTGTTCAGAATCGATGCAAAATATAGCGGTTATCTATGAACTATCATAATAATAACTTATTTACTATATATTTGAGGGATGACGTAAATAAATTGTTATTAATGGGGGTTTCATCGTAAATAACCACTATTCGTGACAATTTTTGAACTGCCCAGTAGCGATGTTTGGCTAACAAACTGGCAGGGTGATTTCATATATTAGAAATAGCTTTATTTGTTCCTAAAAGTAGGAGAAATGCTATGCTTATGCATTGAAACAATTAGGAATTATGACCGGCACGGGTGTCGATGTCTGACAAAGTCAATGACGCCTTACTATAACAGTAAGCGGGGGAGACCCTTCAACAGAGAGGTCGGGGGTTCATCTCAACCTTAATAGTTAAATATTTTTCTCACTTTTTGCCCTTTTTCAATGAGTTTCTCAAAATCAATTTACCTGTAGATGTTTTTAAAAGGATGCCACTTCTAGACATATCACAATTGAGATTTTTGACATAAGAAAAAAAATGATTTTACGACATAGATTTTTCATTTATACCAATTTATTTTTTCGTTTTGGTCTAAATGCACAGTAGATTTTCATTCTTTTCTTACTTCTTCTTTTCAATTTCTTAGGTATTATTCCATATTCCATAACAGCAATTACTTCTTTCCACATAACTTACTACATAATAAATAGCTTTTGTAATATATAATTGTAATGTCGCCAAAAAATGAGTTGAGAAACTAGCTGTCACAACCTTTGACATTTCTTAATAGTTGTAGTAAATGAGAATTTTGAATAGTGTAATTATATGAGTATTATTTAGTCAAAATTGGGGATTGATGTTCATTTTGAGTAGTGTAATTGAATGATTATTGTCATATACTCATTGAAGTAGAACTAAGTTTAGGAGTATACCTAGGAAATGCAATGTTCTCTTTCCATTTCAAATTGTTTTTTTTTAAATTATTTGTCATTTTAGAAAATTAAGAACGTATTCAATATCTTTTTCTACTTTACACCTAATTGATTTGCCTTATTTAACTCTAAAATATCATTTTTCAATGTATTAGATAGACACATTGACCAAAGTATTATATATCTATAATAAATTAGAAGAAGACTAGAAATGTYATTTTATTTAAAAGTTTATAAGAGTCRATACTTTCTTATTAYGCATAATTCTTGTCCAATGCTATTTGTGACGTAATAAGTTCCAAGTGTCCTGGTTTTCTATAGATGTGCTTGGCTAGTATTGATAGGGTTTAAGTATGTGTATATACTTTTGAGAAACCCCAATCATGGTTATAGTTCTAGTTGCTACTTGTGTTTTATACGGATTATGGGGAGAAAGAGTTGACCATCTCTGGCTGCTCGTTTACTGCTCAAATCTGGAAACAAACTCCGTGTGCATGACCTTTTTAGCACTATGCTGGTAGATGATCTTGATTTGCTGTGACTGAGAATGATTAAGGAGGCCATATCTAATGGAGTCAGTTTCATCAAACTAATGCTCATTGGATCCGACTAGCTTGTTATAAGTTCTTGTTAAGTAAGAGTTAATGTATAAAGGCCCAAACGGAATGGTTTTAAAGCTCCCATTTTGGACTTGTTTCTGGTGTAGAAAACATACGAGAGTTGTGAGAGGGGGAAAAAGAAAGGACTTTGGCCACTTTTCTGGGCAGCTTGGATGGCAAATTTCAGATGTCTGACCTAGGGTCATTTGTGACCCAATCTACCTGAAAATTTAACAGGTAATGGAAGACACGTTATCCTTCATTTTACCGTGCAGATCGGATTCTAACGGCATCCAAGATGTTTTTCGGTCTTGTTCTTTGTTACAGTGGCCCTTCGTTTTTGAAATATGTAATCCTACTGTTATTCATTCAAAAAATTCATCTCATTGCCCAAAGAAAACAATATTAAAAAAATAAAAAGACCATATCTTGAAGGTATCAACCTTACTTTATACAAACCATTCCTAAAGATATTGAGTTCATCGGCAACATCTTTAATATTCTTTCTTTCGCTGGTCGATTCTGAAGAGCATKAAAGTCCAATAACGAACAGTTGATGAAGAATTCGTCTGTCGGGCGTCGTCCTGTGAACAGCTCTAGCAAGAGGATTCCMAAACTATATACGTCTCCGAGAGCTGATGCTTGGCCTCCCAGCCCATGCTCTGCAATAATGCCATCTTAATTAACGGTAATTGAAATTGAAAAACACTAAATTAATTGTATGACTCCTTAATAATGTTCTCATTTATTATGATATATTATAGAAAAAGAATAGTATCTAGCAGAATCTGATTGATGAAATATGCAGAATTGAGGAAACAGTTGATACCTGGAGCTGCATAACCAAGAGTTCCTTTTATCCCAAAGGAACTACTTTTTTGTTGAGAAGGATTCTTAGTGCTTCCGCAAAGGAGCCTTGCCAATCCAAAATCTCCAATGCATGCAGTCAATTCTTGATCAAGAAGGACGTTTGATGGCCTCATATCACAGTGGGTGTTCATATCGCTCCAAAGCAAAAGCTACGTCAGTAGCAATGTTCAACCTCTGCAATCAAATTATTTCATCCCAACTCTATGCAACCACATATCCAGATTGCCATTCGACATGTACTCATAAACTAGAGCTTTGAATTCGTTTCCTTGAAAGTCAGAGCTAGAACAGCAAGTCGTTAGTCTGATCAAATTTGGGTGTCGAACATTTCTTAATGCTGTGCAGTCAGCCACAAAGCTCTTCGAAGCCCCACCCTTTTGTAGATCAAGCACCTCCATGGCTACTAATTTTTCGTGCTGCCAACTCAGTATTCCTCTATAGACAGCCCCAGAACTACCGGAACTAATCACATTTGTTGGGGAAAATCCATCTGTCGCTCTGTGGAGATCATGATAAGAAAAAAAAACTCTGTTTGAATCAAGGTGAGCTCTTCCTGTTTCTTATAAGAATCCAAAACGAAGCCATTGCAGCAAGAATGGACGCTAGACCTACTATTGGAATTGTTATCCAGAGTGCTAGATGCTTTTTGCTTCTTTCCTCCCCCCCCCGGCACGTAGGTAGCAGCAGTTGAGGAACGCCACCACGAAGTTCAGGATTCCCAACCAATGATATTGAGCTCGCATTTCCATAAAGTCCGTTGGTTGGTACCTCTCCATCGAGGTTGCTGAAGGATTGGTTCACAAATTGTACAACAGGAAGTGCCTCTAGATCTTTGGATGTTGCTCCTGTTAACTTGTTTCGTGAAAGGTCTAACACTTGAATACCTTTCAAAGTCGGCTGTGGCGGAATTGTTCCCGGGAAAAAATGGCCTTGCGTATTAATATACTAACTTCATACACTGACCAATTGCTCCTGGAATTTCTCCAGAAAGTTTGTCATCTGAAATGTCCAGTGTGTAAATACTCTCCCAATTCCCCAATTCAATAGGAACTGAACCAGAAAGGAAAAAACACTTCGATAGGTCCAGGACTGATAAGGTAGGGAGACTAAAAATCTAGAGGGGTAAAGTGCCATTGAGGTGGTTTTGAGAAATATACAGTTCATGTAATGATTGGCAATTTCCAATAGCAGGTGGTATATTGCCTTCCAATCTGTTATCAGATGCATAGAGGCCATTAAGAGAGGTCTTGTTGAATAGGGTTGCAGGTATCTGGTTGGAGAATTTGTTATTATTTAGAAACAATTTCTGCACCTTATATATACCCAAAAAAATGTTATAGTACCCGAGAAAAGGTTGTGATCCATCCCTCGTAAGTACAAGTTAGCTAGATTTTGAAGCCCTGTTGGTACTCCTCCAGATATCTGATTGAAAGCTGGATCTATTTGTTGAAGGTGGACCGATAGATTTCCATTTGAATTTGATAACTTACCTCCAAAATTATTTTGACTGACTAGAAGAGATATTAGCTTACTGCCGTTTGATAAGGAGGCAATGAAATCCAAGTCACCAGTAAAATTACTACGTAAAGAGTTGCCTGCAACATTTAACCATTGCAGATTTGGCAGGTTCCCTAAATTAGTTGGAAGCTGTCTAGTGAAATAGTTGGCGACAAGGTCAAGTTTTGTAATCTGTGAAGCATTGGCAAGGGAAACTGGAATACTTCCCTCGAATTTGTTTCCACCGATCATAAGCTCTTGAAGATTTGGTAGAGTAAACCCTATGTCCAGCTGGGAGGCTCCCCTCAAGAGAAATATTGTTTGCTGAAATTCCAGCAAGAGATGAAATGTTGTAAAGAGATGGAGAGAACGCACCTGAGAAAGCGTTTGATCCAACTCCTATAGAAAATAACCTTGTCAATTTGCCCGGCTCCTCAGGCAGTTGTCCCTCCAAATTATTATAGGCCACTTAGATTTTTGTGAGGGGTGTAAGGTTTCCAATAGATCGAGGAATCTCGCCTGTCAAATTGTTATGACCAAGAAAAAGTTCTTCAAGCTGGGTTAAAGAGCCAAGCTCAAAGGGAATTTTTCCCACTGGGCTGTTCCAGAGAACACTTGTGATCCTCAGCTCTAAGCAGTTCCCTAGACTAACTGGAATTTGTCCTCCCAATGAATTATTTGTGAGATATAAATATCTTAGCCGGCCATCTTCTTCGTGGATTTGACCGTAAAATCTGTTGCTTGCGAAGCTGATCATCAAGAAATCTGATACCGTCCCGAGCAAGCTCTGTCCATAGAGTTGAAATTGCACAAACTCTGTGATGTTGACTATAACAGGCTACTCCTGACCAGTGACAGTGGTTTCGCGAATCAAGACTTGAGGATCCCATTTGGATCATCAGAAGTTTGATTCTTGAAGGTTAGCAGCGCAAGGTGGTCGATTCATAGCCGGAATCTATTACAGCTGAATTTCCTTCCGGAAGGTTCAGTAGAATTAGGAGTAGCAAGGAAATCGTTGAGTTGATATTTTGAATATTCATCTTTAGTTTCATGACATAAAATTTATTGCTTCTGGTGACAGATTATATATAGAGGGAGGTTGAAGGTTCCCCAAGTTGTCGTCTCTACTTGGACAGCAGAATTGCATACTCTATCAACTTGAAATTAAATGCCATTAATTATGAATTTGTAATATTCCATTTAAGTCGAACGGGTGATGAGAGCTTCAAAGCTCTTGGGTACTGACCTGACTCGATTAATTGTCCTTATTTTCATCCTTAAACAAAAGAAAAGGAAAAACATGTCCACAAGCATGGTTTTGATAAATAAAAACTTGCTATAGTAATTTTCATTAAAAAAGTAATTTTGATTTTTTAAAAAAAACTGGCTATAGTTTCGGAATATCTCTTACTGATAAAAAATAATAATTTTCATTAATAAATAAAAAATAAAAAACTTGAAACAGAATTCTAGGGATGTATATAAATTATAAAATATTACAAAACTAAATCTTAAGATTTTATCAAAATCAAATAAATGACAAATTAAAATACATATTTACTAAATACAACACGTCAATTATTTAAAGCAACATAATTTTTATGTATATTTTCAAAAGTCCTCCTCGCTTAATACATGTTTGCTCAGCAGGCTCCATGTAGAGTTGATTTTTCCTTTCTTTAATGAATTATGTTGCAAAAATTTTAAATTTTATTTAAGAAAATTTTTGTTTTCAAATTACATTAGTTATAGTTTAATTTGTTACTATTTGTCTTTTATGCTTTAATTTGTTTTCGATTATTAATAACTTTTAATTTTTCTCTTTAGCTCCTATACTATTAATAATTAAATATTAGCTCAAAAAATTATCAAATATTAATGTTTTCTAAAAATAAATTTAGATCTCATAGAAYAATAAATTAGAGTTACCATAGGGTTTACAGGTACATTTAGTAAATAACGTCTAATATTTTCAATTTAGGCCTTAGACTGTTAATAATTGTATGTTAACTTAAAAATTGTACAAATTACTAATAGTGTTTAGAAATAAATATGAATTTTAGGATTACGTTCATTACATAATTTTAGTATTTATATTTTAATCGCTAAACTTATAGCAATTGCATTTTAATTCGAAAAAATTCATAAAATTAATGAAAATGTCTAGAAATAAGTATGAACAGAGTTCAAGTACGTAATTTTTAGTAATTGTGCGTTAGTTCGAAAAATCTCATAAATTGGTAATATTGTCTAGAAATAAATATAAATTTATTATAGGATTACAAATACATTCAATACATAATTTCAAGTATTTGCACTTTAGGACTTAATTTTTAAAATTATTGCATACAGAAGAGCCTAAGGCCATTTCCTGAACACAAGTGAAAGTGCATTAATCGGTCGGTAGAGCAAACCCGAAGGACAAGGAAATGGAGGCAATTCTGGCAAAGACGATTAAGAATGGATTCGGTCCAAATAACATGGCCATGGTCAAGTGCTTCCAATCGAGTTTAGTCCTAGTAACCGCAAGTGCATGTGGTTGATTACATCCTCTCAATGGAGCAATCCATGACAGAGTTGGTCCTTCTAGAAGTTGGAGCCTCAGCGTCTTCTGGAAAAGGATGTTACTGCAATTTGTCCAAATGACGAAGGATATGTTGAACCATAGCTTGAAAATTTTCATAAAYAATAATAGTCCTTATAAATAAATATAAATTTATTGTTGGATTCAAGTACGTTTAGGAAATAACTTTCGGTATTTATATATTAGTCTTTAAACTTTTAGTAATTGCATATTAACTCAAAAAATTCATAAACTGATAATAATGTCTAGAAATAAATATGAATTTATTGTACGATTACAAGTACTTTTGTGTATAATTCTCTGCATTTTGCATTTTAGGTCTAAACTTTTAGTAATTGTATATTAGCATAAAATTTTTTGTAAATTAAAAATAGCATCTAAAAATAAATGTGTTATAATTGGAGAAGGAAAGAGATAAGAAATTTAGAGAGAAAAATGTATACTAATTGTCATTCATATTATATAAACCAAAGCCCTCTATAGATTAAGCCCTAGGACTTCTAGGGTTTCAAAGGATAGAAACGTTATTCACAATTATTTACAACACTCCCCCTTRAATGGCTATTTTATAGAATAACTGTCTTATAGAAAACTTGTTTGGAGAAAACTCAGTGGAAAAAATAAATCAAATTAAGAATAACATTTCAAGAGTGAAAATGTTATTCACAATTATTTACAACACTACCCTTGAATTATTAATTTATATAACAACCACCTCATAGAAAACTTATTTGGGAAAAAACTTGTTGGACTACTAATGGCTGACTCGTTAAAACCTTATTAGGAAAACCCAATGGAACAAAACCTAAACGAATGAAAAATAGTACAACTACGCTCCTTAATATAAATCATTTAAGATCTTTGAATCAACACTTCAATATGATGTATCAACTTCTAGAATATAGGGATTCACAATTCCTTGGTAAATGAGTYTGCCACATTGTCATTTGAGCAAATCTCTTGAACTTTAATGTCATCAATTTTTTGAAACTCTCGTGCATAGAAAATCATTGGGAAGATATGCTTTGTTATGTCTCCTTTAATGGAACCTCCGATGGGTTGTACCACAAGCTTACGAATTGCAATAATTCCTGAATTATTTGAGCATGTAACTCTTACAATTTGCTTAACAGATCTCCAGGACATAGCAGTCCTTGAAAACTATATATTGTAAGGAAATTTATAGAAAAAGTTATTTCAGGTCAAGTGCAATTTACAAGACAAGTTAATGCACAAATTGCACTAAGGCATGATACTTCAGGACTAAGAATCTTTTCCCCATCTTTAAGTGCGTGAAAATGATCTTTATCAACTTCAAGTGATTTAATGACCATAAGTGATGCCAATGGATGTGCAATATCCATCAAAATTATTTTATTACTTTTTCTGTATGTTGAAATTGATAAACAAATAATCCTGTAGGGAAATGTTCAATTTGCAAAGTAAGACAATTTTTGTTTTTCCTAGATCTTTCATCTCAAATTCGTTTTCATATAATCTGCAATTTTGTTGAGCTCTTTAGGAGACTCAATTTTATTTAAATCAACATAAACCATGATGATTGCGAATCTAATATCTATTTTTTGTAATAAAAATACGAGGATAGACATTGTTATTTTTATTTCCCTCATGCAACAGATATTTACTAARACGATTATTTTATCAAATATGTCCAAATTGTTTTAATTCGTACAAGAATTTTTGCAATTTGATGGAATGGTTTTCTTGTGAAAGTATTTTCAAAAAAATAAATCCTTCAAGAATTTTAATATAAATGTCACTGTCTAGTGATCTATATAAATATTTGCATCCAGAGGACAACAAAAAATATTCACAGCTTGAAAGTTCATAGTCATTCTTTTACCATCTTCACCAAAAAATTCCCCTTCTATCTTAGGTACTTCCACACCATTTTCATGTTTGCTAGGAATATAAGGCCCATTAGTGAGAATACTCGATAGACTAAAATATATGGATGAAATATAGATGTGCATGCAGSATTTCCAAAAAATACAATTTATGCCATTAAAAAAAGGTAGCCTATTTGAAGAAAACTGCTCTTGGTTATTGAAGAAGATGCTGTGTACCTTTTGACTTTATAGGATATTAATCCTTTAGATAGAAGTCTAGGTTTTGATACTAATTAAAGGAACTCAAAAGGAGGGGGGTGAATTGGGTTATGACTACCTTTTTAAAAGTCTAAGAACCACCCAAGTTATTTTTCAATTCTCTTTTAAATATGTTCATGGTTTAACATAAAAGAGAGATGAAGTATTTGTGTAATTAGTTTAAACAAACCAAACACACAAGAATAAAAAATGCACATAGAAACAAGTGATTTATATATAGTGATTCGATCCCTTTCCCAGATCTAAGTCCAATACCTAAGACACAACCTTAGGACTTTAAAACTTCACAAGTTACTATGGACTTTTTCTCAGTAGTATGTGAATACACAATATTCACAAAATGGCTCACCTGTACATGGATTTAATTTGTCACATAGACTTCAATCGTTCAAGCTATGCTCAACCTTAAAGGATTTTATGTATCCCGTAAAACTAAAATATTTGGACATTACTACTTCAGGTCTCACCTATAAGAGGGTTTTTACACAATATTGGCTTTTAAAAACAAGATTCACTCTCAAGACAGTTTTATGTCCTAAACAACCTTGACTTACTCAGAGTTCTATAAATAAATACCCAAATTTATTTCACTCGTCAATAGTGAGGATTTTGACARTTTGATATTTAAAGTAGAATATAGATTTAAGTAACAAAGATATTTTGTTAGATAGAAGAAGCTTACTTAAAGATTTTCAAAGGTTTATCCAATGTACCCAAGAGAGGGTGAATTTGAATTTTAGAACTTTTCACAATAAATGCAAACTTTTCACCCTTTGAGAAAAAATATCAAATACTTGGTAGGTGCAATAAATGCTAGGTGTATTTATGAGAAATGAATGCTATGAAAAGCAAATATAGCGCATGCAAATAGTAAGAGGAAGCAAACACACAATAGATACAAAATTAATAGTGGTTTGATCTCCCTTGAAATAGACATCCAATACCTAAGTCACACCCTTAGGATTTTCAAATCCACTAATAGAAGTCTCAAAGACTTTTACAACCAACACAAGGGTTCACCCACAAATGGGTTTTACAACGCAATAACCCTTCAACTCCTCAATTTTCACCTTTCAACTAAGGTTTCAACTCCTAGATAACCTTGAAATCTTTTTCTCAAAAGTAGAGACAAAGTTGTTTATAATATTTCACTAAGATCTTGGGATTCGATTTCATAAAGATACATTTCCATGCAACTATGGCCACATTACTTAACAAATCCCAATAGATAACCTCATATAGTATAAGTAAGGGTCTTCATACTTTATTCATGATATCAAGAGTCATAAATAACCATAGCATATAAAAATCATGGCATTTTAAGTTCATATGCAATGTCACAGTATGATAGATATTTAAAGGATGTTTAAAAGCTAATAAGGCTAAATAATTGTCACTCATATAACCTTGAATCATAAGGTCATCCTTATAAAAAGCATATCTATCAAGTGTCAAAGATAAGAAGCTCAACTCAATTATACACTATACAATGCATTTTCTATCCCTTTGGAATTATAAAAAAGGACAAGAGAGCATAAATTTGGATCATTGTAAGATACACACACTCTTATATATGCAACTCATCCAATCATTGAGGTGTCATCTTACTGAAAACATAGACTTGTATGATATAAAAGATTTAGTTACAATGGTAATCAAGTTAATACAAATAGAAGTAAAAAATAGAAAACTAAATGAAACACTTAACCTTTTGGACTTGAAAAATCCTCTTGCAATATACTATTGATTTTTCCTTCTGTGATGCTTCTTAATTTCCAAGTTTCGTTTCTATTGCAGCTTTTTTGGTAATTGAGCTTCGCTTTTGTTCTTCATCTGCTAAAATTGAACTTCATGCCAGCTTTCCATCTTCTTATCAAAGGTGTTTCCTCCTCAGATTCTTGTTTGATGACCAATGCTTAATGGATTTTCTTCTTGATCACATGCTTCTCCACTTTTGGCACTTTTCCACACATTAGAGCTTCTTATCTTTCTTCTAACAGGATGGACTTTTGCCTTTTATTTTGTTGCTGACTTCCTTTTATTTTGTATTTGTTTCCTTGTCTTCAACTTCCCTGATTTCCTTTTTTGCCTTTGAGGCAGCTTTACTAGGATTAATTTTTGATAGAGCAGCCTTTAAGTTCAAGTCCTTATTTATAGTCCTTTCTGAATCACTTTGGGAAATCTTCTTGAATTGATAGCTTTAAAGTTTTCTTGGCTTCTTCCTCTTGAGCTTTTGCAGCCTCTTCAATGCTTACATTACCTTCTTAAATTTGTGCCTCAGCTTCAATATCAGCTTCCTTTTCTTGCACTATTGCATATCTACGAAGCTCGCATCCTTCTCTTCTTGCTTTCCATCATCCATCTCTCAATCTTTTGCAATTTCATCTTCTTGAGTAGGTGCATCATCTTACTTGTCATGCTTACTTAATTTTCTTCTTGCTTTGCATCATCTTCACTTATCATAATAAGCTGCTGAGACTTGCTTGTTGAACCCAGCAAATCATCTAACTTCTTCTTGATTCCTTGCTTGGGTGATGTCATGTCTTGCAAAGCACTACTCTTCTCCTTTGTCCAAGTTTATTTTATGTTTAATCCCATGTAGCATTCTCTCYACTTGCTCTTGATTTTCAGCCATCATCTTGATAATCCTTCATGTTCATCATCATCCAAAGCAACAACTAGATTTTGCAATCTCTCTTCTTCCTTTTCATTGAGAATGATCAATCAAGTTTCCAAGTTTTGTTGCAGCTCATTGATACTCGTCTCATGCTCATTTAGCTTTGTACCTACAAAACCTTTAAAAGAGGTAATGTTATCAAGAATTAAATCGAGCATGATCTCCATAGCATCAAATCTATCATGAATTGAGAACTTCCTAGTTGATTTAGCTTCCAATTTCTCCATTTCTTCTTCTCACTTGTCTTCCTCTTCATTAGAAATTCCTTGATCACTTCAGATTAATCTCCGATTCCATGTTTTCACTCTTAGGTTTTTTTTTTTTTTTTTTTTTCTAAATCTTTAGCTACTAACTCCTCAAGTAAGTTTCCTCTTNTGCCATTCTTTTGTACCTCTTCCCCACTTCTCCCTCAATCCAATTTGAATCCCCTCTTTCTCCATTGCTCTTAGGTTTTTTTTTTTTTTTTTTTCTAAATCTTTAGCTACTAACTCCTCAAGTAAGTTTCCTCTTATGGAATCCTTTGCCACAGTTTCTGACACTTGATCAACCTTCTCTTTTTGCTATTCTTTCCCTTGCACTTTCTTGTTCCATGTCTTCTCCCACTTCAAGATCATAACAGAAATCCTCAATTTTCCTTAATCTCATTCTTTTTAAGCTTTATCATTCAAGCGCATCATGATTTTTCACTATATCATCTAAGGGTATATCCCCATCCCTTAAACAATTTAGTCAGAATCCTTCATATGGCAAGCTTTTGTTCTTAGTATCCTTAGCTAAATTCATGTTACTAAGCATCAAGCAAAATTAATCAAATGTCATTTCTCCATCATATACATGACAGATATATGCATAAGACTAACTGAGGTTTTGAGGTTTTGTGTCCCCCGTTTGGTAGCAATGTGGTTCTCACAATCCTATGAATATCCTGTCCTCAACACTAAAAGCGTTTTGTTTCCTTTTCTTTTTCTTTCTCAAAATTTCTCGCTTTAGCAAAAATTCTATTGAGTTACTTCGGGATTAAACTTAGCCAAAGGACATTCCTTATTCAATTCATAATACTTAATTCTGACAAAAGGCACATTCAAGATCATATTTACTCTATTAAAGTCCAAAATCATTTCTCTATGTTTTACATGGCTAACCCAAGTGATATCCTCTRTTTCCTCATTAACAAACTTAGTAAGGTTACCATAAAACTCATGCACCAAATTATAATAGGTGTCCTCATCTACTATAAGCAAATTATGTCATCCAAATTCATTGAACATTATTTGTAAATTCGGAAAAGAGTTGAGTATTTCTATAGCCACTCTTCTTCCTGGAATAAGGTTCTTGTTTTTAGACTTGGATTTTTGATACTTTTATCAGCGAGCATAGCTAAGAATTGTGGATTACCAGCCATTGATCTTCTATTAGTAACCACCTTCAATTTCCCTTTCTCAAAAGCAGTAGCATGTGTGTTTTCTTGCCATGTCTCGATTTTAAGGTTATAAATTGTGTAGTGTTTCAAGATAATTGAAGGATTTTGCTCGAAATTAGGGTAGGTCATAGATTGAGCTTAGATATTTGCAGAAATTAGAAAAATGGTTGAGTCAGTGATTTCAGATGAAATAGAGGCTAGTTCGGACTTTGAGTAAAGGTGAGTCTGAAGTAAATATGACCATTGCATTTTACAATATTATGAAAATTTGACTCACTCAGACAACCGAGTTGAATTGGTAGCGTCCGGGTCTTGCATCAAATGTCCAATATGACCTTTGCTTCAGATTATCCTATTCGGACTTTTGATGTAACCAAAATTTGCTTTTGAACTAACCAATTTTTGACATAAAGCTATCTTAACAAAATAAACACATTGGTCATGGAATTTAATAATTCTTAATGATCTTCTAAGCAAAGAAAATCATTCCTAAGCCAATGACTTTGTAAGTATATTTGTAATTTGATCATTTGTACCAACAAATCTAACACAAAAGTCATCTTTCTATACATGATTTCTAAGGAAATGGTGTTTAATTTCCTCATGCTTAGTTCTTGAGGGTTGAATGAGGTTTTTGGTGTAAAATTTATTGCACTAGTATTATCACATAAGATAGGTACATTCACAAAATTGAGATCATAATCAATCAAAGTATATTTCCTTCAAAGTATTTGTTCACAACAACATCTGATAGAAAAATATTCTACTTTCGCTTTGATACTAAAAGACTATTTCATTTCTTACTATACCATGATACTAACGAGTGTCCTAGAAAATGACAAGTCCCACTAGTACTCTTTCTTTCTACCTTACAACCCACATTATCCGCATCTGAGTAATTAATTAAATCAAATACATCACATTTAGGATACTACAATCCATAATCATAAGTAGTAACAAGACATCACAAAGTACGTTTCATGACATATAAATGGGATTCTTTGAGGCATGATTGAAATCTAACATATATGCATAATACATAAAAATATCCTACCTACTAGCCGTCAGATCAAGTAAACTACCTTTATACCTCTATACTAAGTCTCATCAACCTTTGTAACTTTCTCATCTTTGTCAAGCTTCAAGGTTCTGCTCATAAGYGTGCTAATTTCTTTTGCATTCTCAATTCCAAATGTTTTGAGACATTCTTTGGCATACTTACCTTGATTCACAAATGTTCATTGAATGCTTTGTTTATTTTGGAGGCAAAGAAAGAATGCAAGCTCCACCATCATGCTCAATTCAAACTCATCTTGCATAATCTTGGAGAWCTCTTTGCACAAAGTTTCATTAGTAAAACCACATATAATATCATCCACATAGATTTGCACAAATAGTAAATCTTTTCAATCATTGATTTTATAAAAGGAGTTGTATCCACTTTCATCTAGAAAAACCATTTGAAACAAGATAACCACTTAATCTCTCATACTAAGCTCTAGGAGCTTGTTTCAAACCATACAAAGCCCTAGTTAATTTAAAGACATGGTTTGGATACAATTCATGAATAAAATCGAGAGGCGACTTAAATATACTTCAAATGCCTAAGAGGGGGTGAATTAGGACTAAATAATAATTCCTACCTTAATTTAGAATTAGGCTAACCAAACCAATCCAAAAATATCAATGATAGAAACAATGAGCAATAAGTGACTAGCTCTGACAATGATCAATTCAAGGCAATATTATAATAAACAAGTTCCAACAATCTAAATACTTTAACTAGGCCTTAGCTTGAGAACTCACTAATCAAGATGATTCAATATATGCAATAAGAGTAATATGAAAATGAATCACAATGAGGATAATTATTATGAAGTAAAAGAATAACAAGAGGCAAGACACACGATTTATAGTGGTTCGACTTCAAAAAGTCTATATCCACTACCTAGAATCCCCCCTAAGATTTTAACCTTTCATTAAATTCACAAAGACTAAACAATACAGGTTGATATCACACAGCCCAACCAATCTCAACACTTAAGAGAGGAGCACCCGACCTAGGGTTCTACAAAACAAACCTATCAACAATGCTAAAAGATGATAAGTCAAACAATAACTCACCCAAAATGGAGGACTCTTACAATGATAGCTCAAATACAATCTTCGCAGGATAGATGTTATAACTTAAAACTCTAATCAGTCTTTTGAGATAACTTGAATAAGTGAAATAAAGCTCAAAGTATGAAACTAGTGGAAATCAAAGTTTTTCTTCAATAGATGATATTTTTTGAGATGATTAATTCAAAATATTTGCTCAACCACTAGTAGCTTAGTTTCATTTTATTTTTATTCTAAAAATAGTACATATAGTGTAAAAATTAGAGTAATTTAAAATAGTCATTGAACTAGCCCTTAGAAACATTCTTTTAAAAATCCCGAATGCACGGATGCACTGTAGCGTCCTTACAACTGTCCATGGTTCCATCCTTGAGGTTTTGCAACCCTTTGGGCGGTCATGAAGGCTGGGCATTGATGGTCCCTACCAGACGTGACTCAGTCCATGGTTCAAGAATAGCTGAGGACAATGCACACTGTTTGTAGCATGCGTCCTAGGCATTTAAAGTGATAAAAATAAGCTCAAAAAGGAACWTAATGCAAATGGTATAAAGAGCTAGTCTTTTTCAAAACTTATTTGTAATGAGAAATAGATTTGTAAAGAGTTTTGAAAAAACTTTTAAGAGCTTTATTACCTTAGATCAATTAGTCACAATAATGAAAGAAATACTAAAGCTTAGCTATCTTCTGACTAATCTAATGTCTTTCAAAGCTTCAAAAGTTGTTGAATCTCCAATTGACATATGACTTGAGGATCTTTAATTTTTCCTTGTGACACGAATGATATGAAGTCCAATGTAGTTGTTGAACTTCCTAAATATAAGATTAACTCACAAGGACCATAGTGACTTTTAATGTTTTGCTATTGTCAAAATACGAGTCGATTGTGATTAGACACTCAAGCCTAATAATCTCCCCCTTTTTTATGATGCCAAAACATTGAGTAAGCAAAAGAGTACCAAGGTGAAATATAAATCAAAGTAAGGTAATGAAGGGTATAAGGGATTAGGAAATAAGGAATAAGGAATGAAAAGCTCCCCCTTAGTATAACTCCCCCTTACTAAAAGAACCTAGTCTCTTTTGCGATTGTGATCTATTGTACATGATAAACACAACGGTATCAAAGAAACACACAATAATAAATAGAACAGCAATATGATAAACACAATAGCAAAAAAAAAAAAAAAAAAGAATGATAGCAATAATGGCTTCTTCTCCCTTTTTTTGTAATCATCAAATAGGGCTTGGGAAAGAGCACTCAACCCATTAAGTAAAGGTGATCAATGCAATACCCTAGATTTATGATCAATAGAGTAGAAAACAAAGAACATAGAAATTCATAGACAAGCATAACCATCATGTTCATTACAAGAGCAATCCATAAAATCATTCCAATAAAAGTAGAAAGCAAAGAAGAGCATCCTAATCTACTCATCATCATCTTATGGAGGGTGGCTTGAGGAGGCTTAGTTCATGAATGCATTGAGTTGTGCTTGCAACTTTGAAATTTATGTACCAAAACCATCTAACCTACTATTGATTGAATGCATGGATGATCTCAACTCAGTGTGGTGTTGATAGAGTAAGTTGAAGGATGTACATATGTGCCTCAATGTACTTTGCTCATTTCCATGTTTGCTTCATATTTCTTGACCTTGAGTGTCAATATCCTGTAGAGAAGGTTTTTCTTGGGCATCCATCTCATCATCTTCATCTAGGTCTTCACTCGAATCCGGTTCTTCAACAAAATTTGGAAGAACTCCAGTATGTTGAGGTTTAAACGTTAAAGGACTTCAATGGAAGGGGATGAAGGGGTGGTGTCTAAAGGTATATCAAAATAATTGAAGATATKAGATAAAATGCGCCTATATGGAAGATTTCTACAACTTTTGTCCTTAACTGATTTCATCTCCCACCGTATAGTATTCCCAAGGTTGATTTGATTATCTATGACAAGATTATAAGCAATAAATATGCCACTATAGGTGAGTTGAGTCCTATGACATTGAGAAGTGAGAATGAAATTCTTAACAATGGAATAAAGGACTCTATGAGGATTGGGAAATTGACTAGCTAAAGCCCCTTTGGAATTGTTAATCATTCTACCTCCTAGAAAAAATTCACAAAATCGCCTTAAATCAAAATCATCTTTGAGCTAAGCATTGTGATGTGATCTATAGCAACCTAGTGGTCAATCTAGCATAAGTAATATTGAAAAATGCATTAGCATAGAATTGACAAATTAAAGTGAGATAAATTGGTATTTGCAAAGTGAGAATGTCTATCCAACCTTGATTCCTAAACCTATTAATCACCCATTCAAAGCCTCTAAATTCTACAAGAATAATATATTTTCCATGGACAATGATTCTAGGTTTACCTATGATTGTGGTGTAAAGAGTGTTTGTTACCTCATTGATGAAGATAGGATCTTCTTCCTCATAATTTGCTTGACCTCTACCTTGGCCTCTTCCTCTTTCTCTTCCTTTTCCTCTAGCGTTGGGTGCTCTAGCACCTCTTGAGGGAGTCTTTGTCTTTTCCATAGAGAGTTTGATGATGTGGGAATTGAGTAAAAGGAATGTGAGTGATGAAAAGTGGTGAAAAATAGAGGCATTAGAAGAAGGGTTTTGAGTTTGAGAGAGTTCTATGAGAGTTAGATAGAAGAAAAATAGTTTGGGGTGAATGGAATAGGTTTTAAGTTGAATCCGTGGCTAAAATCATGCCCTACGATGTAATATGTAGCGTCCGTGTAGCTGCTGCCTAATCACAAAATGTACTTATAGGTAGTACTTACTATCTGTGGATGCCCTAAGTTGCATCTGTGGGTCCTTTCTCTTAGAAGAATGAACTCTTTTTTACCACTATCACTATGGAAACCATATTCACACATAATGGCAATTAATTTCAACAAATAAGGAACTTTACATAGAGAAAAAAGAATTAAACAATCAAGGCTCAATCTTGAAATGGAGTAATTCCCAACAAACGTCTAAGTTAGCAAAACCTCTCCTCAGCTAATAGTTTGGTAAAGATATAAAAAATTTGATCATTTGTGCTAATAAATTCTAAGTGTATCTCCATGTGCCACATGCTCTCTAAGAAAATGATGTTTGATCCTAATGTGTTTGGTTCTAGAGCGTCAGCTAGGATGTTTTGTAAGATTGGTAGCACTAGTGTGATCCCAAAGAAATGCGTGTCTTTAACTTTAGACCAAAGTCAAGAAGGGTATGTTTCATCCAAAGAATTTAGGCACAATAATAGTTTACAGCTATATATTCGGCTTTCATCATTGAAAGAGAAATGCAAGTTTATTTCTTACTACACCATGGAATGAGTGAGTGTCATAGGAAATGACAATTGTCACTAGTACTTTTACGTTCARCTTTACATTCATTGTAGTTGGGCCTCGGTGTATCCTACCAATTCTAAAGTCTTGATTCTAGGATACCATAATCCAAAATCACAAGTACCATTCAAATATCTAAGAATACATTTAACGGCACAAAGATGAGATTCTCCAGGATAAATTGAAATCAAGCACACAAACATAGATAAACATAATATTGGGTCTACAAGTTGTCAAATATAGTAAACTATCAATCATGCCTCTGTAAAGAGATTCATTTATAGATTTACCCTTTTCATCTTTATCAAGTTTCAAAGTGGTGTTACATGGAGTACCTATCTCTTTAGCATCTACCACACCAAATCTCTTCAACAATTCTCTAGCATACTTGGATTTTCATCTTTATCAAGTTTCAAAGTGGTGTTACATGGAGTACCKATCTCTTTAGCATCTACCACACCAAATCTCTTCAACAATTCTCTAGCATACTTGGATTGATTTATACAAATTCCTTCATTAGTTTTTTTGATTTGCAAGCCCAGAAAGAAGTTAAGTTCACCCATCATGCTCATCTCAGATTCATTTTGCATAATTTCAGAGAACACTACATAAACATTATTTTGTAGCACCAAAGATAGTGTCTCCATTAAAATTTGCACAAGTAGAATATCATTATGATTATATGTTTTAATAAGCAAGGTAGTGTCTACTTTTCCTCTGGAGAAACCCTTGTCTAATATAAATCCACGAAGTCTCTCATACAAGGCCCTAGGGGCTTATTTTAAACCACATAAGGCTTTGGTTAATTTAAACAAATGGTCTGAAAATTTCTCATGAATAAAATGGGGAGGTTGTTCCACATAAACTTATTCACTAATAAAACCATTCAAGAAAGCACTTTTAACATCATTTTGAAACAATTTAAATTTCTAGTACAAGCAAAGGCTAATACCATGCGAATAGATTCAAGTCTAGCTATGGAAGCATAAGTCTCATCATAGAATAATCCCTTTTTTTTTTTTTTTTAAATCCCTTAGCAACAAATCTAGCCTTATTTCTAGTAATGGCACCATTCTCATCAAGTTTATTTCTAAACACCCAATTAGTTCCTATAATAGTATGATCATGAGGTCTTTGAACTAATTTCAACACTTTGTTCCTTTCAAATTGGTTCAATTCTTCTTGCATAGCAACAATCCATAATTTACCACATAAGGCATCATCAATAGTTCTAGGTTCAATTTAAGAAAATAAAGTAAATTGTCTACAAAGAATCTTCTAGTTCGAACACCTTGAGATGGATCACCATAATATAATCCTTACGGTGATTAGGTACATACCTCCATTCCTTAGGCAAATTTTTCTTTTCATTTACATCCTTCTCACCATCCTTATTTTATTCTCCATAGTTGGAGTTTGTGAATTTTGCTCTTGAGGATTTTTGTCCAACAATTGATCTTGATGTTGTTCATAGATATCCATAGTAGTTCCTACATCATCTTCTTCATTCTTTTCTTTTAAAAAATATTAGATTCATCAAATACAACATGCATAGATTCTTCAAAAACAAGTGTTCTTTTGTTATAAATTCTATATCCCTTTCTATTTGAAGAATAACCAAAAAAAAAAAAAAATTACCTTCATCCAATTTTTTTGTCAAATTCACCAAGATTATCTCTATCATTCAACATAGTGCACTTGCAGTCAAAAACCTTAAAATAAGATATAGAGGGGATTCGACCAAATATAATTCAGAAGGAGTCTTTCTAAGAATAGGTCTAAGCAAAACACGATTCATTACATAGCAAGCGGTATTTGTGATTTCGACCTAAAAATACTTTGGCAAATTATTTTCACGAAGCATACATCTAGCAATTTCTTGTAATTTACGAATTTTCCATTCAACTATCCATTTTGTTGATGAGTTTTACCGGATAAAAATGTGAGTAATATCACATTCATCACATAAGTTTGTAAAAGTCTTGTTTAAAAATTCCCTTCTATTATCACTTCTACTAGTTATCAATTTGCAATCAAAGGAGTTTTGTGATTTTCTAAAAATATTTTTGAGTTCCTTCAAAGTCTCATCTTTTTGTGCAAGAAATAAAATCCATGTAAATCTGGAGAAATCATCAACAATAACAAAAGCATATATTTTTCCTCTTAGACCAATGGTCTACATAGGTCCAAATAAATCCTTGTGTACTAGTTCTAGTGGTTTAGAAGTAAAAACCATTTTCTTAGGTTTGAAAGAACTTTTGATTTGTTTTCCATATTTGCATGCATCATATGCGAATATTTAGAATTTTCTCAAATTCCTCACTTTAGTAGGAGGCAAATTTCATATGTAGATCTCACAATCTTTTGCTTTTACATCAGAATTTTACACCATTCTAGGGTTCATTGCAAAAATCCTATAGGAAAATATAAAAAAAAGAAACATATAGATCTGATAGCTACATATGATCTGGTAAACAAAAATAGGAAATAGGAATGACAGGTGAATGAAAGAGAAAATAGGATTATTACCCCACTAGGGATTGGCAAGATGACTCAGAAGACCAAACTTCACTAAAACTGGTAAAAGAATAGTGGTTATTTCTTGTTGACTTCCTATTATGGCCAAAAGTATACCTACACTTGAACAAATGGAAAATAGAATGAAACAACAGAAATTAATAATACTAATTATAAATCATAATATTCCAACATAATTAAAATATCAAGATTAAATAATCTAAATTTTGAGATAATTTACATGGACTCCTAGTTTCACATATTACACATAAAAAAATGTTCTATCCTCAACCTTGTCTGTATCTCACTGAATTCATTAAAAATGCTAATTTAGGTGGGATAGCTTTTATGCACACAAAGAATCACTTCCTTAGTTACAAGTAATACAACTAAGGGGAAGCTCACTCAATTGATTCAATATATTGATCCATTAAACCTTCCTGTTACAATTTTTTCAAGAATTACCTTTTGTTGAGCAACTAGACATACATAAGATGCTTCAAATTTACCATTGACAGTTAATCTAGTGAAACTAAATTGCTTTTGGTGTTAGATAAAGTAATCATTGGCACTCTAGTCATCAAAACAAAAATAGCAATGAGGAAAAGAGCGGTGACTATTTTAAAAATACATGAACATTATATTTATATGCTTGTAGAACTAGTATTCTTATTTTGCTAAGTTATGTTATCAATAAGATTGGGAGCCATTTATTCAAGGAATCAGATTTGTTTTTCATTTGAGAAAATAGAAACTTTCATTACTTAGCAGAATCTACTAGAACAACAGAAGCTACAAAAAGGGAAACTTAGCATAGATCTCAACCAAACTCTCTCCATGGAAGTTGATCCAAGCAACCTTCCACCACCACCATCAAAAGAAGCACACTGGCTTAGTAGAAGCACATTGGCTTAGTAGAAGCACCAAAAGATTCAAATGTTAAAACAATAAAAGAGATGCAAAAGACTAGAACTTTATTTAAGTAAAAAGATAATGAACTATTACATAGTATCAATATAAGAGGCCTATTTATAGATTACTATACTACCAAAAAATTATCAAAGACAATCCTAGTTTAACTCTAGATACCAAATTCTAATATAGTAATATCTTTAACATGGCCTCTCAAACTCATGATGTTGTAGCGAGAACCATCAAGAGTTTGCTAATGAGAAAATGAAAAYGAGAAGTGGAATGAGATTTAATGAAGAAATCTGCAATTCGGGAAGAAGATGGGAGAAAAAGCAAAGTGATAGTCCCATGCTTGACATGATGACACATAAGACGACAATCAATCTCAATGTGCTTGGTTCTTTCATGAAAAATCAAGTTGTGAACAATCTGAATAGAACTCTTGTTGTCACAATACATAGGAGCTTGATGAGAAAGATGCACTCCCATATCTACAAGTAACCAACGTAACAAAACAATCTCCTTAGTAGTAGATGCCATCGCACGATATTCTGCTTCAGTTGAAGATTGAGAAACAATAGATTGTTTCTTGCTTCTCTAAGATATAAGAGAATCACCCAAAAGATACAAAAACTAGCAATAGACTTGCGCTCTATGGAATCAGTCTCATGATCAGCATCAGAATAAGCACACGGTTTCAAGGAACATGTGGATGAAAATAGAAAACTCTAATAAACTGTACCTTGAAGATATCTTAAAATATGAACAATAGTTGCCCAATGAAAACTGTAGTGGGAGAAGTGACAAACTTACTAACAACGTGAACAATCTGTCATCCAAACAAAACCTAAACAATCTACCAACCAACAATAAAACCTAAACATCTGATCAGCAAAAGGGATAGAAATAAATTTGATCAATAGAAGGCAGAAATCAATCGATCAGGAGAAGAGGTAAACGAAATAATCTAACTAGTGCAAAGGGGTTGAGTAAACAATCTAATCAACAAACAAGGTACAGAAACCAACAATCTAAAAAAGAAACCTAAAAATCTAAGCAGACATGATAAGCTAGATTGAACTTTCTCTATAAAACCTAAGCTAGGTTGAACTTTCTCCATAAAACCTGCTCTAGTACCATGTTAAATAATCTAAATAGAAGACAATAGAGAAACGAAATACTACAGTTTTATTGATATAACATAATATGATATAATGTAATGTCTTACAAAGTTCCAAAGAGTCTATTTATAGGCAACTGTAATAAGAGTASGCARAGTAGTCATTTTTGCAATCAGAGCAAAAGTCTCTTCATAATCCATACCATACATTTGAGAATATCCCTTTGCAACCAACCTAGRTTTGTATCGCTCAATAGACCYATCAGAATTAGTTTTGATTTTATACWCCCAACGACAAACAATAACATTCTTATCAGGGRTAGAGGAATCAAATCCCAAGTATCTCTTTTATGCAAAGCAGAAAGCTCCTCAACCATAACTTACTGCAACGCGAATCAAGAATGGCCTCTCTATAGGAAATAGGCTCAAAGAGACCATGAATAGAAGCTAAGAAAGATGTAAAAAAAGATGAAGAATAACAAGAATACACAAAATCTGGTAATTTGGTGGACTTACGAGTGCGTGTGGATTGACATGGAGGTGGACTCGCAATCTTAGATGGAGCTTGGGAAGGGACAATAGGAGGAGGGGGAGCCTCAAGTACATCAGCACCTACAGAAGTAGTATGAACTCATCGAGTATAATGATGAGGTAACGGAGGAAGAACACCAGAAGCAATATTTGAAGTATTAGTAACCCGAGACTTCAAAATACTAGAATCCTCAGAAAAGGGATCAATATGAATAAGATCAGACGTAGCCAAGGTATGAGTAGTAGAGGGAATAGAAAARAAGGTATATGTTCAAGAAAAACAATATGACAAGATAGTCACAAAGTTTTTGACTAACTGGCTCAAAACAACGATACCCCTTTTGACCTGCATCATAACCAAGAAAGACATAAATAGTAGACCGAGAGGATAATTTACTACGTTCTACACAAGGAAGAAGGACAAAACACGTGCATCCAAAAACTCGAAAGGAGGAATAATCTGGAGCATACCCATACAATTTCACAAAAGGAGAAAGACTAGATATATGAGAGGATGGTATTGTATTAATTAAAGTTACAATAGCAAGTGCAGCCTCACCCCAAAACAAATTAGGAACAGAAGCAGATTCCAAGACCCATATGGAGGACGACATACATGAARAGTCATGAGGAAACTGACCTACGGTGGAAAAGGCAAACATAGCTTGGGGCTGTAAGGAGATAAATCTCTGAAACTACTCAAATAAAGTGTTAGGATCGGTGTTGGACGATAGGGTGGCTGCTGCAGTATTAATTCGTGATGGTTAATAGCCCTGAGGTGGTCTATAACCTTGAGGTGGTCGATTAGCATTGGACCGTGAGGGATTTTGGGATCACCAAATTTGCTGCTTCAAYGGATACTGAGCCTTCCAATGACCTTTCTGCTTGCAAAAACTACACGTATCCATAGGAATCGATATGTAAGGAGGCATTGGCAATAGAAGGACTCGTAACAGAAGGGGTGCCCTTGTCGGGATCAGACTGGAATTGAATTTCTTCGATCGATAACTCATTGAGAATCGAGTCAATAGACGATAATGGGGAACGATGTAAAACTGAACTTCGGGGTCCTTCAAAGCCACTGTGAAGAGCCATAAAAAATTGCACCAATCGCTGTTGTTCCCTACGAAAAATATAGGCATCACATGCCTTTAATTCCTCTAATTCTCTAAGAGCTAGTTGATCCAATAGATTCTTCATAACAGAGTAAAACTCCTGCATAGCCATGTCCTTTTGACAAAGAGCTCGTATGTCAATCTTCAATTAATATTATTTGGCAAAATTTTGTTAGGTGTCAATCATCTATAGATAATCCTAGACCTACTTCGCTGTCTCATACTTCGCTTAATGTGCACCGATGGAGGGTGCTATTGAATTTTTTATCCAAGTAATAATTTTCACATTATTGGCTTCCCAAGCCTTTATGGAAGTTGCATAATACATAGCAAAAGTTTTAGGTTTCTCAGAATCATTAGTAACATAATCTCACTTTTGTTTAACCTTGAAAAAATTTCACATAACATAATTCAAATACGAATAGCTTTTACCATTCAATATCACATTGATAGACTGAAGTGAAACGTTACTTGCAGCAGCCATGATAAAAGATGAACAAGATCAAACTCTAGAAGACTAAGAAAATTTTGAGATTAAACTTCTTCTCGTAAAACCTGCTTTGATACCATTTTAAAATAATAAGAGAGATAGAAAAGACCAGAACTTCATTTAAGCTAAAATATAATGAACTAATACATAGTATCAATCAAGAGGCAAATTTATAGATTACTAGACTACCAAAAAACTGACAAAGATAATCCTAATTTAACTCGAGATACCAAATTTTAATATAGCAATATTTTTAACATCAAAGACACCCCTCCACGCTCAACTTCCTCCTTTTTCAGTGCTAACCATCTGCCAAAGCTAACAAAACCTGCACATCCCTTGACAAATATCAATATGGTCACCCTCCATTTCCATGAACCTGACCTAAGTGAAGAAGTGGCTACCTATTATCTCTCAACAGACTTCATTCTATTTGCATCAGTGCAAAAATCTCAAACTTAAACATTAGATGGATTAGGCAGAAAATTCACTACAAGCAAGAAATTCAAAAAATCCCCAAAATTAAACCAGAAAATTGCATTCTCTAACCGTAAAAGAGATGGAAAAAGCATAAATTCTACCCTTACTTTCAATATACATAAACCAATATACTACCAAACTTTAGAAGAAAGAATAAAAGGACCTACAAACTTAAAAACTCTAGGAAATTTTTCATTTTTCTGACATGAAAATTTGTTTTCTATGAGATTTTTTCTTTGTTGAACATGTACAATCTTTTGGCATTCTTGCACTTTGTCTGCAAGTGAGATTCTGAGAAACAAAAACAAAAACAGAGCTAGAAACATCTACAATGGAGAAGAACGAGGAGCACCAGATTGTTTGGGTGCTCAACTCAACCATGAAGTTTAAGATGTGACAATGATGTTGGGGTTTCCATCTCCTTGCAGGTCTCAGCCACTCTCTGGACTTCGGGCGGGAGGATATCATCAATGTGACTGTGAAGTCAGGATATTTGAGGAGCTCAATAACAAGGAGTCAAGAGGAATCTGTCAGAGAAGCTCAAGTCTGGGGAGGGAGAGATTTATAATTTGGGGGTTGGGTGGGGCGAGCAGAGGAGAGACGCCTGATTTTGTTCTCGGGGGTGGGGGGGCAGAGGGAGGAAGATATCTAAAATTTTTTTGGAGAGGGGTATGAAAATTTTGGAGGAATCTGGCCCAAAGGAGTTTGCCGGCTCCTCTCATTTTCTAAATTTTCCGTTCATTTGCATAACTTTAGGATTTTTTTTCCCCAAAAATATGATTTTTGTGTTACATGTTAAAATCATCTATCTAAACAAATCTAAAGTTTTCTTAAATTTTTAATTTGTTAAGTGATAATACTTTTGAAATTTTCTTTTTATTTTTCTTAGCTTATATTTTTTATTTTTAAAAACTTCTTTTAAGAAAAAGTTGTGTAAAATAGAAGAATTAGTATTATTATTATAATAATTTAGCATATATTAGTAAAATATAAAAATAATAATTTGTGAGAAACTAAATGGATCCAACAAGGTTTTTTTAATTTAATATCTATATATAATATTTTTTTAAAGTAATGTATAGGGGTAAGCCTATTTTTGGATTGAGGAGAATTGGAAGAAAATGAGAGTAATTAGAGTCAGAGGAATTGAGAGTAGAAATGAGAAGAATATTCGTTGCTTATCATTTGGATTATTTAATTGGAAGGAAATGAAACATAAATGAATATAAACATCGAAGTGATTGTTATCCATCTCATTGGTAAGCTAATATAGTAATTAAACCGTTTACTTTCTTTGTCGTCTCTCTTCTTCAATCCAAATATAATCTAATAGAATATGTATAATAATTATTATATATAATGAGAAATGGGTCTTTACAGTACTATAAGATCGTTCTTACGTACTCTACGTAAAAAACCATATATATATATGAAACAATATGGAAGATGTATAACCAAACAATGAAAATAATCAATCTATATCCATGATCTTGTTCCTACTTACTTCAAGTACGTCATTTTTTAGAAATTTTTAAATCAAGCTATTTCAAACTATTATTATTTAATTTTCAATTAATGTTTTTTGCATGAAAAAGTTAGAACTTTAAAGTTCTCTTCAAAATATMTTTTTATTTATTTATAAATAAATATTGAGATCTATTTGAGTTATAATAATAATATCCAAATTCACAAATTATAAAGTTTGAAATAATATCACGTACCAAGTACTAAAGTAAATAAAAAAATAAAACCTAATATATATAAGTCTGAAATTTTTTCTAAGTGCTTTGAACAGCTGAATGTTTTCCTTTCAAAAAAAAAAAATATCGTTTTTTCTCCTCAAAATGTTACTCATCCGTTTAAGTCTTTAATTTTGCTTTTCTTTTTTTTTCCCCCTTCTTCCTAAGCTTATGTGTAGAAAATAAAAGAAAAAGAAAAGCGTCACTCCTCCCTGCCACATATGGACAAATGCCCAACTAGATGGGATGAGCATCTCAGCCCTTTGGTTTTGATTGATTAGACGAGCTTATTAGGCCCATGTTTTAGCGGGCTAAATATTCACGGGCTGTTATAATTCTTAAATAAGTTCAACGAACCCAAAACCACACAATTAATCCAGGGTATTGTTAAACCAAAAAATTTTAGGTCCCATGTATTATTTGTTTTGATGGGCCTTAATCTCATGGATATGGAATGCCCAAATAAATTTTTTTGGCCTAAATTTCTTCTTGGTATTATTGGATTTAATTGATCATATATAATCAAGCCAGGCCCTACTTGACATTGAATAAAAAAAAGCTCAAACATAACTTAAAATTTAAAATTAATTAATTCAACGAAATCTTAATGCTATAGTTCATTAATTAAAAAAAAGAAGTACATAATTTAATGTCAATATGACCAGAAATTATGGATACAAAATGAACACATATCATTAATTTTTATGACTACCTAAATGAGATAAGGAGGTTTCTACATTTTTAGTAAATTGTGGTAAAAAGTAAGTTTTGTCCATACAACTCTGAATTATATGTGACAAATACTTATTTTTTTCAATTAGTAATTTTTAAACTATGAAATAAGAGTAACTTTTATCCCCATATTTGGTTTGATTGTTATAAACTCCGTTGCAAAAAGTTATTRGTTGGCACAGATTCGAAAACTGTGATAAAAATTGACTTTTTATCAAAACTTTTTTGCATTGTAATGGAAAGCATTGACAAAAGCCATTCTTTAGGGCTTTATGACGTGGAACAAAAATCCCAAAATACTTTTGGAATGATTTTCTTCTCTTTTTTTTTTTTATATCATTTTCCTTGGCCATGATCCGCTGACGAAGAGCATACAAATATATAGCTATCATATCCTTTGATGTTTCTCCTAATTTAAAATTTTAAATCTTAATCTTTAATTTGTACATATGACTCTAATTCATTCCAACTTAATCTTTTAGAGACTAATTTGGTCTCGGTTCAAGTTTCATCCACGAGTYTGACTCTTACTCAAAAACATTTTACCACAAGYAGGGGTCGAACTTGGAAGATTGCTTCATAGTACTCTAATTCATTAATTGAGATAGTAAACAACTTCATATTAATATAACCAATAAATATGGATGCAAAATCTAATACACACATATAGTGACAACAAAATAATTTTGTTACTGTAGTGTCCTCATACAGTGACAACAACTTTTGATCACAACAATTCGAATAGCAATAATAAATCAAAATGTTATCACTAAATATACATCATTAGTGATAGCAAAATATTTTGTCACTCAAAATTTCCCGCCTTTCAATCAGGGTTGGTGGGAATATTTTAGTGATAACGATGAGCAACAATTGTGGTTTATTAGTGACAACATTCACTACTATCACTATATTCACGTGAACTCTTGTCAATAAAGACCCTTCTTCCCGTAGTGTACCTACAATCGTCTTTGGTTTTCCCAATGTTTGTAACAAACGTCGGTACATCATCTATGGCGACGTTTGAGGCATGCTTATTATGACATTTGTTTGTGTGGATACAAATGGAGTTTGTTTTGACATTTATAAAATATTGCTAAAGTAGATTTGTGACCACATATGTTTATAAAATATAGCAGCATATATAAATGTCGAGATACGAGTTTTGGGCCAATGTTTGCAAATATTGTCATATCATACTATGACGACACATGATGAAGATGTATGATGACTTATTTACATTATGCGACGTTTGTAAATGTCGTGCTATGGTTCATGTCGCGACATTTGTAGGTGATTTTAGCCTATATTTACAAACATTGTAACATGATAATTGTGGAAATACATTTAAAATATCGTTGTATATTATGTATGTCGACGTTTGTGCACAATCGTTTTATTATAGTGTCCCGATATTTGTATTTGTCACTATACAAATGTTTTACCAACACATGTATGAATTGTCTTAATTATATCAATCCTARCGTTTGTAAAGTGTCAMGATATCATTACTCTTCTAACATATTAATTGTTTTAAACGTCGCGATAAATTATCGATTTTAAAAACAATAATAATTCAGCATTATTTCAAAATGATGCCGGATTATTATTTTTTAAACTTAATTAATTTTAAATTTTAAATTTTAAATTAAATAAATATGTAAATTAGATAATTTAATTATGGTAGGATAAATATATATGAAAAGAATTAATAATAAAAAATAGAACAGTAATCATAATTTTATTATCTTAAAATGGGTAATACAGTATAATTAGCAATGAACCTAATTTAAAGAGAAGCTGCCATCTAACTGAAGATCAGCACCACAAGATGTAGTGTCATGTGTAAAAAATGAAAAAATAAATTAAATTCCTAATTAAATGCAAGATTAATCAATTATACTATTAAAATACAAAACCTAGAGTTGTCATAATCGAATATAGTAGTCAACTATGATAAATCTCACTTTCTCTAGTTTCATTTGCATTGTCATTAGTCATGTGTGAAATAACTTCTCCAACTTAAAAATGAAGTGCTAGAGAAAAATATTATCACTACAAAGGTTAATTTTTTGTAATGGATAATGTATATAATGTTTAAGATGTAGATTTCTATCCTTAAAATGAATCTTCCTATTATAATGCCTATTGGTTTTAAGATTGTTTCCTAAATTGATCAATTCTTAGATAGTAGTTTTATCAGATATATCTCCTCCTCTAAGGAGATTTTCTAAAACTCTAGATCAACATTTTAAACATCTTAAAACATTTATTTATCTCAATGTAGATTTAATGCCTCTTTTGTGTATGACGGGAATATAGATAACATGCTTGAATATCAAATTCTTAGTTTCTTCAACAAATTACCATGATAGAAAATGCTTATAAAACCCAGATAGGAACCGAAAATCTGAACTTCTCATAGTAGGGTTTTCTGGTCAATTAAAATGGTCGCGGGACTATTATCTCACTTTCTAGCCGTGCCAAGAAAGTCTTTTGAAGAGATCTACTTCAACTAGCAATTCTGTATCTATATCAACTGAAGATCAAAGAATGATGATAAATTTTGAAGAATTTAAGTAATATAGGGTTAGCAATATGTAAACAAAGAATTTCAGCAACAAGTTATTTAATTATGTTAATTAAATTAATATGATCTTCTGTCCAAGTGATAGGATTTTTCTTAAGCCTATCATATAAATATCACCTTGGACTTCGATCCATTCTTTTGGTGACATAATATTCAAAATATTTAATATAGAATATGYGAAATCACTGTGAATTGCATCTAGGAGAAAATGTTTGATTTCAACATAGTGGCATATTTCCAAAATAGCTTGATAATAAATGGGTATCTTAACGAGATAGGCTGGTTAATAAAATTGTTATTGGTCAATTTTTTTCTATTTTATATTCTTAATGTAGAATATGCCGAATCTCTATGATTTGCATCTAGGAGAAAATGTTTAATTTCAACAATGCGGCATATTTCCAAAATAGCTTCATCTTTTTATAAAACTTCTTTAGCAGATTTATAATCAATTCGTAATAAAAACTTCTGATTTAACAAATCTCTTTGAAATTTTTGAATGCACATGAAAATGGTTAATATTTATTTTTTATAGTACAATATGATTTTTAGGTGTCATCCCTTGTTATTCCGATAGAGACACTACATAAAAAATAATAGATTTAGGAAGATTTTTTCAAATTCCTTCTGTTATAGATCACCCAAGGATTCAACATCCAATTTAGCATCAACTTTAAGAAATTCTTTTAGAAAAGTACAATATTCTACTAATATTCATAAACCAGTTTACTCAAAATCATCTTCAAAATCATGCAGTGAACCTACTGGTCCATCTTTTTCTACTATTACTGAAAATATTCAACATGAGTTAAATTGTATCATAAAAGATTTCCAGATTAATAAAATTATGTTACATGAAGATTAGTTAAATTGACTGTCCATAGCAAATATATATAYATTGACTGAGTTGATCATTGTAAATATGAAAATTTTATGAAATTAAATTTTCATAAGTTACTTAATTAAGAGTTAATTTTAAATACTCCTATTAAAATTGGGTAGTATGTGACATCTCGACTAATGAAATGATGATACGTGCCAAGGATGACAAGATTCAACCAGTGAAAATCAAGGATGTCACGARTCAAGTAATGCCATGTAGCTCCAAGATGTGACTTGACCAATCAAATCAATTCGCTTTGTCTATGGGTAAAGACCAATGCATAAGAGGAAGAGCTCTAGAAATCCATATTAAGGTTCAAAAATTTATATTAAGATAAGCTTAGAAGAAAGAGCATCAAAATTCTCTCTAAATCTCATGATCAAGCTGCGAAGTCCTCGAAAAATTCCAAAGAGAAGAATCAACATATTGAGCTCTTGACTTAGAACATTTTAGAGATTGTAAAACTTTCTTATCATTAGATTAATACAAACTTGATATTTCTCTTGTTTTCTTATACTATTTTGCAGATGAGAGATTCGTGTAAACAAATTTTGACATGCCTAGTGAGATAATTTCTGCCGTTCAGCTCTTCTCTTAAAATCAAGTTAAATCAAATTCATCAATAGCTCTCAAGAACAACATCTCGAAGGCTACCCCTTCCAAATTTGTAACAATTGGTGCTGCTACCA
This sequence comes from Rhazya stricta, assembly GCA_001752375.1. Taxonomy (NCBI): domain Eukaryota; kingdom Viridiplantae; phylum Streptophyta; class Magnoliopsida; order Gentianales; family Apocynaceae; genus Rhazya; species Rhazya stricta. Next base: position 657,788 of record MEJB01000037.1, on the reverse strand, counting down.
AATCAACCATGTCAGTTACATATGCAGGACCTATGACCCGGAGTAGGGCGATCTGATGCAGGAAAAGAAGGGAAGGAGTACTTCTTAGATGATCAGATCTTCATATAATCCAACCCCATGTTCAAGGATATTTCTCCTCAAGAAGGAAAAATGGGAGTCTGCTTTGCTATAAGAACAGGTATGTCTTTGTTAAGTGTAGGAACCAAACCTTAAAAATCCACACATGTTGACGGCTGATATACTTCAGATTCGGCGCCAGCTATTTCTCAAAAGGATCCAAAACTTGATGTGATGGCTTATCAAGATCCTACCCTAAGTTCATCTGTTGTGCCTGTTATGATGGCAGAAATCTCAACCGTTGAAGAACAAATTTCAAATCTAACAAAATTGGTGGAAAGTCTTGCAAAGCATACTTAGCAACAAGATCTCACAGTTGCTCAACTACTAATTGACTTGACAATGCTAGAGAAACGAGCCAATCGCTTTAAAACATCCCAAGCCTTCAAATAATTTGGGATATGCAAAAGTTTTAGGGAAGCAACCTCAAGTCAAATTTGAATCTAAAGACACGAGAGAAGTGGGGCCCTAAACCGAAACAACAACAATCCAATCTCCTCAGATGGATTAATCCCTGTTGACCAATTGAAGGATTTCATCATGGGGCACCATAAAAGATAAGTATGAAGGGAGTACTAAATCTTCTTTAGCATATTCTAAACCATATACCAAGAGGATTGATAACTTGAAGATGCCTATAGGTTATCAACCTCAGAAATTTTAGCAATTTGATGGAAAGGGAAATCCTAAACAACATATTGCACATTTTGTTGAGACTTGCAATAATGCTGGCATGTATGGTAACAACCTGTCAAACAACTTGTTCGATCTCTCAATGGTAATAGATTTGGATTAGGTACATCAACCTCACCTTTGGATCCATTGATAGCTGGGATAAAACTTGAGCATGAATTTGCAACACTTTTAGAGCAACCTGTTGAAATGTAAGTATGTTGGTACTGAGTCATTACTAAGTAAGGAAAGATGAGCTCGATCTCTCAATGGGAATAAGATTTGATTGGGATAAACTTGAGCATGAATTTGCAACCACTTTTAGAGCACCTATTGAAATGTAAGTATGTTGGTACTGAGTCATACTAAGTAAAGGAAAGATGAGCTCGTCATTGATTACATCAATCGATGGAGAAATTTAAGCCTGGATTGCAGAGATCGCTTCTCCGAACAATCTTGAACTAGATGTGCGCCAAGGTATGCACTGGGGCCTTTAATACATTTTGAAAGGAATTCAACAGAAGAACTTTTGAAGAATTGGCTACACGGGCTCATGATATGGAGTTGAGCATTATGGCACACGAAGATCAAGGAGTTTCGATACTTGGCCACAAAAGAAGAAAAAGTTCGACTTCAAGAAAATAACTATGCCATTGTCCAATCTAACAGAAAAGCATCCATTAAAACAACTACAGGACCTGCCAAGATACCTACAAAACTAAGCAGAAAGTTTATAGAGAAGGTGGATACTGTTCCAGATCTTAGAAAAAGATGCACTACTTTGAAAGATATGCAAAATAAAGAATACCCATTTCTCGATTCTAACGTCTCGAAAATGTTTGATGACATGTTCAGAGCTGGGATTGTCAAACTACCAGAGATGAAAAGGCTAGAAGAACCAGGCGGCCTGGAGATCTAATACCCGGGATTTTACTTTTTATGAATTCTATTTGATCGTGTGAATTTGTGTGCCAACTATGGTTGGATAATTTTCTACATGGTTATTATTATTTAATTGTACGTTTAATAAGTATGAAATTATCGTGTTTGTCAGATTAGGGTCCTTGTTTAGTTAGTGGCTCACTTGTTAGGCTTATTTGTTTCTCGTTCAAAAACTAGATTTTTTTTTTATCGAAAGAAAAGCCCGTAGAATTTAATCTAATGCACTGGATTGGTTATGGAATGGGAAGGCTCAAAGGATTTGTGTTAAGGCCCAAGTTTGAAAAAAAAAGGGAATATAAAAAAATCAAAAAAAAAGAGAAACCCTAAACCTTTCTTCTTCCTCTAGATTACGGCCGCCACTGCCCCCCACTTCCGAAAAATTCTTGCCGCTGCCACCCCTTCCCGCTGCACTTGCCGCCTTTCCCTCCTCAACGCTACGTCGACCATCTTCATCAACTACTCGAGAGGTTCACAGTGGGCCACAGTCGCAGTCCATCTCRGCTCTGTCACTGTGTGCTGCTCAGTCGGCTCGTGCAATGCTCAGCCGAGAGAAACTGGTTGACCGTTCGCGCACAGCCAGAGCTCGTCCAGGGCTGGACTACGCGACARGCTGTCTCCCAGATTTGCTGTCTCTGCTTTTCACGTGCTGCTGTTGTCTAAACTCATTGCCGATAGCCTCTACGACTCGCCTAGACCTGTGACCCTAGGCACCGAAGCTTGCACATCTATCATGGCTGGGTTTACAATCCTTTCAAAAAACCTTAACATTTTCCTGAATATGTTACATTTACAAAATTTATTCCCTTTGAAAATTCATTTCCCAAACCATTCACTCTCTAAATGTATGAATGGCTTATGCCAGGAATGATGTAAAACACTAACTACATGCCTATGACATGAAATGCATACAATTGTATTTGACATATCATTCGACATGAAAAYGGTACAAGATATGAAACACGTGAAAATATTCTACACAATTAACACATCTTATAATACAACCCCATACCACCGCCACATAACACACAACAAAAGAGATAGGCGGGTATGGGGGTTCACTTGCATAAAATCTCGTATACAACATATTAATCTATCTAAAAGAATCTAAATACATCTATTCATAAGCGTTAATAAAATGTGAGAATTTACTTACCCGGAGTCCTTTACATTACAGAGTTCTTATTTAAATCGCAGAGTGAAATCCTTTGACCGTTCTCAACATTAAGGTACTCGAAATGACCTAATTGTAATTACAAAAGGAAAATCCATTTAGTAGGATTGCCCCAACTTAGATATTCAGTGTTTAATCCAAGAATGTCATTTGTCAATTATAAATCCATACTTAGTTCTCATATTACCAATTATCACATTTTTAAGAGTACAATTCAAACTCCTTAGCTCGGGTATTAAACATAATCTATGTTCTCCCACCAATTCACTTTAGGACATAATTGTATACAAGTCATAAATTCCAATATCAAACAATAAAGTTTTCATCTTTAAGTTCATAAGGTCCAAGTGTCACAGGAGTGGTATTGGATTCTCAGGCGTGCACGCAACACCCTGGTCGCCTGGGCATCTGGGCATCGGGGTGTTAGGCGCCTGGACACTAGGCACTAGGCACTTGCTAGCTCCTGTTGCTAGGCACTCCCAGAATTAGCGAACAGCCAGCCAAAAACCCAGCAACAACCTACACTAGACCTGATTCCTATAAGGCTTCCAGTGAGTGGTTGACCGGAGTTGCAGATCTGGGAAGATCCAGTCGAGGAGTAACTTCCCAAGGAGGTCAGCTATCAACCGTAGCAACTCCACCCCAGAAGACACTCGGTCAAGTTGTAGAGTAACGCCGATGGCGATCGGCATGCAAGACAACGATGAGCAGATGCGGTTCTGATGCACAAATCAGAACTTGGCACGGCTAGGGCAAAATCGATAGAGCAGAGAAGAAGAAGAAGATGAAGATGAAGGYAGATTTGGGCACTGCAACAGTGGACAGCTGGTAAGTGACGCTAGCAGCGGTGCTACTGTGATTCGCAGCTCCAACGAGCTTGGGCAGTGGGCAACAGCAGCGCAATAGCCAGAGGGAATAGATGGCAGATCCGGGAGACTCCGGATCTGGACAATCTTCGGCCAAATATGGGATCCTCCTGGCCAAACATTCGCGATTCGTTGAGCGACACACACAGACGACATCATGGAGCTCTTGCCAGGCAGCAATAGGACTAGCAAGCTTCGATTTTGGGCAGCAGACCCTTACGCAGGTGACAGGCAGGTCCAAGGGAAGATCCAGATCCGCGCGACTGCTCTGGAATTTTGACGGCGAAGCTGCACCTGGCAGGAGGAAGAGGAGAGAAGAAGAAACGCAGCGGCTGCTAKAGAAAAGGAAAGGTGAGGACGGAGATGATCGGTGTAGCGTCGGGTAGACAGAAGGAGAAATGGCAACGGCGGCGGCTTAGGGTGGGATTAGGGTTTTGGGGAGGAAGAAGAATAGGGTTTTAGGTTTTTTTTCTTTCCCCCTTTTTTATATTTTCTTTCTCTTTTTTTTTTTTCTCTTTATGTTTTAGGCCGTAACCCAAACCCTTCGGGCCTTCCCATCCATAATTAACCCAAATCCTTAAATTAAATACATCGAGCTTCCTTTCGATAAAAGTCTAACTTCTGACTGAGAAACAAATAGGCCCACAAGTCGAGCCTTTAACTAACCAAAGACTCTAATTCGACAAATATAATATTTTTCTGTACTTATAATAGGCAATTTAAAATAATAATCACATAGAAAATTTCCAACCATAGTTGGCACACAATTTAACACGATCAAACAAAAATTAATAAAGGAAAAATTTCGGGTATTGTAATACCCCACCCCATAAAACAAATTTTGTCCTCGAAATTTAGGACTTATCGAATAAGTGTGGGTACTTATCATGCATTTCCTGTTCTCATTCTCAAGTAGCCTCCTCAACCGCATGATTCCTCCAGAGAACTTTCACTAACGGTATCGCCTTCGTCCTCAATACTTTTTCCTCCCTTTCTAATATTTCCACCAGCATCTCTTCGTAAGATAGGTTCTCACAAAGATCCAACGCTTCATAACTGAAAATGTGGGAGGGATCCAAAACATATTTTCTTAGCATGAAAACATGAAATACATTATGTACACCTAATAGGGTTGGTGGCAAGGCAACCCGATAGGCTAAGTCGCCCACCCTTTCGAGGATCTCAAAAGGTCCAACGAATCAAGAGCTCAACTTTCCTTTCTTCCCAAATCTCATAATTCCCTTCATAGGCGCCACTTTTAGGAAGACTTTGACCCCAACTTCGAAGTCCAACTGCTTCCTTCTCCTATTCGCATAGCTCTTCTATCTACTCAGAGCAGTTCTTATCCGTTGATGAATCTTTGCAACTGCCTCTACGGTGTGTTCACTATTTTGGGACCCAACAACTTCCTCTCACCAACTTCATCCCAATGAACTGGCAATCKGCACTTCTTTCCGCAAAGTGCCTCATAAGGGGCCATACCGTTAGTAGCCTGATAGCTATTGTTGTACGAAAATTCCACCAACGGAAGGAATTCATCCCAAGTTTCTCGAGAGTCAATTACACAAGCTCTTAGCATATCCTCCAAGATCTGATTTGTTCTCTCGGTCTGTTCGTCTGTTTGTGGGTGAAAAGGTACTAAAATTTAATAGAGTACCCATAGCCTTATGCAAGCTCTTCCAAAATGTAGAAGTAAACCTTGGGTCACGATCAGACACAATGGACAGTGGGATACCATGCAGCCTGACGATCTCAGCCGCATATAACTCCGCATATTTCTCTATACTATAGGTAGTCTTAACCGGCATAAAGTGTGTCGACTTCGTAAGACGATCCAGAATTACCTAGATAGCATTATATCCCTTCTTCGTCCTAGGCAACCCAATAATGAAATCCATTCCAATGCGCTCCCATTTCCATTCTAGAATCATATGGGGTTGCAAAAGACCAGAGGGTCGTTGGTGTTCAGCCTTCACCTGCTGGCAAGTAAGATAACGCTGAACAAACTACGCTATATCACGGCTCATACTAACCCCCCAGAAATGTTTCCTCAAATCTTTATACATCTTTGTGCTTCCTAGGCGAACTAAATAGGGCGTATTATCAGCTTTTCTCAAGATCTCCTTCTTCAAACCCTTGTTGTTCGGGACCACAAGTCCATCGCCATACAGCAGGGCTCCATCAACAGTGATTACAAAGTTCGAACGTTTCCCATCCGTAACTTTTGTTCGCCATTTTAACACTAGGGGATCATCCATCTGCACATCCCTTATCCTCTCAAGAAGAGTGGGTGTAAGGGTCATATTCGCGAAGTAGCCTGATAAGTCTTGGGAAACCACTTCCAAGTTGAGCTTCCGAATCTCTGCCATTAACGGTTTCTGATAGACTCGTAAAGCGGCCATAGCTCCATGATTCCTCCAGCAAAGCGTATCTGCCACCGCATTAGCCTTACCCGAGTGGTAGTTTATCACGCAATTATAATCCTTTACGAGTTCTAACCATTGTCGTTGCCTTATATTCAACTCTTTTTGGGTGAAAAAGTATTTGAGACTCTCTATGGTCAGTGAAAATCTAGCACCTTGCTCCATACAGATAATGCCTCCAGATCTTCAATGCAAAAACAACGGCAGCCAACTTTAGATCATGCATTGGATAGTTTTTCTCATACTCCTTCAATTGCCTTGAGGCATAAGCAATCACCTTAYGATGTTGCATTAAAACACAACCTAATCATTTCATCGAAGTATCACTATAAATCACAAACTCTTCACAACCTTATGGAATTGTCAAAACTGGAGAGTAGTCAGTTGTCTCTTCAATTCCTCAAAACTGCACTCGCAATCCGCATTCCACAGAAATTTCATGTTCTCCTTGGTCAACTGGGTTATAGAAGAGGCTATTTTGAAAAATCCTCCCACAAACCTCCGTTAATAACCAGCTAACCCAAGGAAGCTGCGAACCTCATCGACGTTAGTAGGTGCTGGCCATTGTCGGACAGTCTCAATCTTAATCGGGTCCACCGAAATGCCTTCCTTGGACACAATATGCCCTAGAAATGGCGCGCTATCAAGCCAGAACTCACACTTCTTAAACTTTGCAAAGAGTTTCTCGACTCTAAGTACCTGAAGTACCTTCCTCAAATGCTCTTCATGCTCTAATATGTTGTCAATGAAGACTATGATGGCAGCGACGGCGGCTGCGGTGGCTTAGGGTGGGATTAGGGTTTCGTGGAGGAAGAAGAATAGCGTTTTAGGTTTTTTTTCTTTTCCCTTTTTTTAATATTTTCTCTCTCTCTCTCTCTCATTTTTCTCTTTATGTTTTGGGCCATAACCTAAACCCTTCGGGCCTTCCCATCCATAATTAACCCAAATCCTTAAATTAAATACATCGGGCTTCTTTTCGATAAAAGTCTAACTTCCGACTGAGAAACGCATAGGCCCACAAGTCGAGCCTTTAACCAACCAAGGACTCTAATTTGACAAACACAATATTTTCGTACTTATTAAACGTGCAATTCAAAATAATAATCACACAAAAATTTCCAACCCTAGTTGGCACACAATTTCACAAGATCAAACAAAAAGTAATAAAGGAAAAATTCTGGATATTACAAGTGTAATGACCAGACTTTGTGAAAAATTCAACAACAAGCAATATAACTCTTTGGTGTATTATGCATCTACTAATGGATTAGTTGAAGCCTTTAACGAGACTCTTTGTAATCTGTTGAAGAAAGTTATCGATAGGTCAATTGGCATCTAAAAATTGGAGAAGTTTTATAGGCATATCTTACAACATTCCAGACTCCAACACAAGCTACGCTGTATGCATGGGTTTTTGGCGTCAAAGCAATTCTTCTTCTTGAGCATCAATTACCTTCATTAAGGATAGCTATTCAAGATCTTCTCACAAAAGAAGAAAATGTGCGCTTACATTTTGAAGAGTTAGAAGCACTTGGTGAAAGAAGATTGGAAGCGCAACAACATTTGGAGTCTTATCAAGCCCACATCTTCAGAGCCTTGAACGACAAAGTTCATCTTTGTTCTTTTCAAGTGGGTGAAATGGTGCTYGCAATTCGAAGGCTAATCATATACCTCCAAAGATAAAGAAGCTCAAAGTAAAATGGGATGGTCCATATGTTGTGCAAGAAGTGTATTCAAGTTGTTTATACAAAAGCTTGTTGACAAAGATGGATTAAACATTGGCCCCATAAGTGGTAAGTATTTGAAAGCTATTATGCATAAATTGCAAAGAAAAGTCAAGCTACTCCTTAGTCTATGAGCCTAAACTGCACGTACTCCTTTATAAGAGTTAAAACTATCTAGATACCTCGACAAAAAATTCAAGTCACTCCTCGACTATACGAACATAAACTGCAAGTTGCCCCTAGCTTGCACAAGCTAAAACTGCGAAAAACAACCACCAAGAGTGTCACATGTGGAAAGCTACTGAAACACCCCAACAAGTTCAAGTTGGTACAAATGGATGCTCCTAGCTTGCATGAGTTAAAACTGTGAAAAATAACCAGCAAAGGTGTCACATGTGGAAAAAATGCTAAAACACGTTAACAAGTCCAAGTTGGTAAAAATTGATACGCCTAGCCYGCAAGAATTTAAACTATGTATGACCTTCCTACAAATTCTTTCACATCTTCGAACTATATTTTGACTTGATTCCTTTTAGAGGATATGTAAGCAGCTTGGAAGTTAATCTCTGAGTTAACATARCAAACTAGATAGTCCTTAATTGAGTAATAGTTTGTAAATAAAAATAATAATAAACAATAAAAAAAGGAAGAAGATATCCATACTTTATTCATTTATTATATGCAATTAAGTGTTTGAGTAGGCGGCATGAAAAAAGGTCCATTCAAATATTGAACTGAAAGTTAACTATCTCTTGCTTGTTTTCTTCAATAAGCTCATTCATATCTTCCAAGTTCTTCATAGTTTCGTCAAATTGAAATGGAGTATTCCAATGGCAGTAACCTTGTCTCTCTTGGTAGAATGATGACTTCCACATTATTCAACTCTTTGTGGTTCTTCTCAAGTGCAACATGAAGTTCCTTCTTCCTCTTCTCAAGAGCATCAAGCTCCTTTTGTAAGTTGTCAATCTCAACAGATATCGTTTGTTGGCTCATCTAGGACTTCATGAGTTGCATCTTAGCTCTAGAAAAAAACCCAAAATAAACCTACTTAGTCATCAAGTCACATGCAAAGGACCTTAAAAAGTCATATTTGTGAGCTCCGTCAAAAATGTCAACCAAATACTCCTCAAAGGTAGAAAGATCAATGAAACTCATCTTCTTTATCTCTTGAAATACTATCCACAATTTTTCTTCAATAGCAGAAATGGACTCAAATGACATTCAAGTAAGCTTCGCAGCAACTTGGCATCACAAAAGTTGAAGTTGTGAAGTTAAGCAGCCTTTATAATATCAACTCCATGTAACTCAGAAATGATGGCAACAACAGATTGCCTTTGAGAAGGCCTTGCCCTTTAGTTGCATGAAAGAAGAGGTGAACCACTTGTCTCCAAAGGTATGCTAGTTGGTTCACCAATAGGGTTGTTAATTAGTGGCAGAGCAATCATGGGAGATCGAGCAGTATTATCATCATTCTCGCACAAGTCGATTTGAGGTAAGATGCTCTCAATCTCGTCCATAAGAAGAGGAACTTCATCCGCATGCAAAGAACATTCAAGTGCACCTAACTGTGAAAATCAAAGAGTTAGAAGAAGATATAGTTAAACTAGGTACTCCTTCCAAAAGGCCAGAAGTAGTAGCACCAACTAATATCTTCTTCTTCTTCAAAGGGAGATTCCATTAATGATATTGTTTAGTATCACTCATTGTTCCACTTTCATTGGAAAAGGTATCAACTTGCTCTCAAATTGAAGAGGAATCCACAATTCCAGACTGAAATTTCTCTGTAAGGTTGTGCAACAATATCTTGTTTGTTGGAGGAGCTGCAGCTTCTTTAGAAGTAGCACCAATACCAACAGTAGAAGAGGGTCTTAGAGGACTGGATATCTCTATACTCTTTCCCTTGAAAGAAACTGTCGTAATTTCACTTGAGCGAGAATCACACCAAGTAGTGTATTCTTTGGTAATAAGTGGCTTTGACATCTTTGCTGGAAGTAAAACTAGAGAGCCTATCTTAAGGCGAGTAGATGATTTCCAAAGTCAAGTCACGTCCTCCAATGTGTGTGAATAAGATTTCTCCCTCAAGTCATAAGAAACATCTTGACAAAGCCCAAATTGCYTGTAGAATCTGTATGGACTATAAGGTTCTATCAAATATATGGTATCCTGTCAAAGGGTCAAAAAGTTAGAGCGTAAACTGATATAGACCCATTAGAATCTGTATGGACTATAAGGTTCTATCAAATATATGGTATCCTGTCAAAGGRTCAAAAAGTTAGAGCGTAAACTRATATAGACCCATTATCTGCCAAAAATACTCGAAGTCACCAATCATATAGTTACATTTCATGGAAGAATGATCCACATGTCTGAAAATTGCTTGTGCTTCCGAATGAGAGAAATATTTTACCATCTTCTCTCCATGAAACTTGACCATCCGTGCAATTAAAGAGCTATTATTGCTCTCGTGATGGGTGCCAAAGTATTGAGCAATCCGCGGTACACATAATAACTTAGGAATGTTGCACACACTTCTTTAAAAATAGGGGTTGGGAGATCTTTCTCAAGCCATTATAGATACTCGCCAAAGCTGGTATAGCTAGCGAGAATTTTCRCCCGAAAGCCATAAGGTTAGCCACCTTAAAGACACCAGGACGGATGCAATTGACCTCTCTACTTGGAAGAACAAATTTACATATCCAGGAAAATAAAAATGCAGCCAAGTATATCTACCCTCTCAAAGTATTTGGAATATTAAGTACATCAATAGGTTCGCTTTCTCCCTCCACAACTATCAAACAAGTACTATTCACGATGCCTGTTGGATTATGCAACATCTTTGATTTTGCTGTAGTTCGCCTATTATATAGTCTTGGAACCAAAACTGGACCCAATTGTTGAAGCAAACTCGATGTGGGTTGCCATTTGCAAGCCTTGCAAAAGCCCAAAAAAAAAAAAAAAATGGAAACCTACAACTTTGAGGAAGCAGTTAGTTGCCTTCATTGTTAGTCTCTTAAAGCTCCTTGGCTGAAGGGATCATTTCATCGTGAAACGAGCCATGAATGGGAAGACCACCAAGACTCTTCAATTTCCAAATTGAAATGGACAACTCGCAATCAAAGAAAGCGTGCAATGTGTTCATCGAGGGACACCAAAGTTCGCTAAAAGCATGTATGACATAGCTATAGTAATCATATGTAAATAAAGAAGCATAAATTGTATCATATATTTTCATGTCATGAAGTAACTTATTATGCTATACAAGAATCCCCTAGCAACAATGTCCAACCATGGTCACTTGAAATGAGGCTTTTGTGATTCTCCTCATGATGATTTTAGCAATGTAGGAGGTTCACAAGAAAATGATTTAGGGCTAGCACTATCCAACTGGTTTCGTGCTGAATGAGAATCTTGTGATGAGGATTTTGTTGATGCTAGGGGTTTACAAGTGAAGAGTGCTGATGACAGAGGCAATGGCTGGTCTACAAACAATGGATCCTTGAATACATTTCTCTTAGGGGTTTCTTTTAGGAGTCGATCTTTGGAGCTTCAGCCACAGTCTAATGGAGGCTACCGCAAACTGGCTTGCTGTGGATTTCAAAAAGGCATATACCATAGCTGAAGAACCACCACCATGGCCATTGCTCCACTACTCATCATTGCTCTCCGTCGTTGCCATCACTCCCACCAACCACCATGGCCATCGCCAAGAAAAGAAATAGAAGGAAGAACCACCATCGACGACACCTACCAGTCACTACCCTGGCCGCTGTAAAACTTGCAGCTGTGGATTGGAAAAGAAAGAAGAAGGTAGACAAGGTATGCTAGTATACTTTGTGGAAGTTGCCCATTGGAAATCGAAGGCCACCGACTTGATTTATTGTTGCAAATCTTTGGAAGCCACTGTGCGAAGTTGGAGGCCACCGCAGAATAGAAGGCAGAAGATTTAGTGGCCACTACTACAAACTTCTGGCTGTTGCAGCTTGAAGCCGCGTTGCGCTTCCATTGGCGACATCGACGATGATGGGCAGAGAGTGTGGGCCATGGGGAATCGGGTCACATGGATTTGGGTTGCACGAGTTTGGGCTATGTCTAGCTGACCTGCCAAGAAAAGACACGAGCGGAAAAAAAAGCAAAGGAAAATAACAAAATATAGTTTGGGCCATTTGTCCAATTGGCCCACATGGAGAAGAAAATGGGTGGGAAAAAGCAAAACAAAGAAAACAAGCAAAAACAAAAAAAGATTTGGGCCCTGCAGAACTGGGCCATACTCCAATCGCAGCACTATCCCTTTTTTGGCTGGCTTTGTATTTACTACTAATTTGATAGTAGTAATACCATCATTAGTGATTGAAGGGGAACTATAATCTATAACTATAGAAGTCCAAATATGGTCATCTATAACTCTTAAGAAAGTCATCATTTTAGCTTTTCACAACGGTCAATTAGTTCCATTTGACAAGAGAGGTCTATAAGTGGAACCTCCTTTACGAAGGTCACGGAAATCATCCAAAATAATAAAAGTAGTAGTCTTAGTGTGTGCACATGAAAACGGGTGTGATCCACAATCACAAAAAAACAGCAAGTATGATATGTTAAATACAATCCAATCCAAAACAATAAGTAAGATATACTAAGAAGCCAAACAATCAACATTATTCGGATATAATCTAACATAATTTATCTATTCATTGAGTTACTACTTCCTTCTAGTAAGTTACTTCACAAGTTTAAGATTTAGCAATTGAATATAAACATATCAAACAATAATCAAGATAGTAGAGGCACAATTTAATATGGTTTAGCATAAATGTCTACATCCATGGAATCACGTCCGGGTGTCAAACACAATTCACTAAATTAATGAGTTCAAGGGACTTATACATTAATCATTCAATAAATTAAAGCTTTCCCCCATTATTGAATTCTGTATCTGTTGATAGATTCGCAAATTGTCTGTTGATCAAGATGTTTGAACAATGCCTTATTACTGTCACTGAAAGTTCTTTTAGCTAGCTTCCTGAGTCTTCTCAAGATAGGGTGAATCTTTGGTAAAAGTTTAAATTAACAGCAAGGATAAATCCAAGCAAAAACACCGATTAATATTGAGTAAACATTACTCAATATTAATCTATGAAAAAATATAATTTTATCTATCTAACACAGCTTCTAATTCTTCTCTCAGTATTTATTAATATTACTTCAAACTAATGTGACAACTATATAAAGAATCTTGCAGTAAGCAAAAGATTGCATTAGAGATAAATTAATAATATAAATTCTAAAAAGATTAGGATATCTTATCTAAAAAGATAACATAAGTATATATTTAAAAAAAATACTTGAATTATAAATAAATCCAATCTAAACAACTATGAGAAATTTGCAGGATATATTTTGATAAGGTATGAAGGAATATAATCCGCAGAATAAATGCAAGTGGTCTATATGATAAATGACCAAAACCTATGTCTTTACACACCAAAAAGGTAGTTGCAGCTGGTTATGAGGGCTTCATCTTTCATGTTTTCTTTAAACTTTGACTTTAGGCCATGTTAAGTCCGAATAGGTTGAGGTCTTATGGATTTCTTTTGGGCCAAAAATAAATGACTTATTTCATGTAAGGCTTTAGGATTTTGGATAAAAATAATGGGCCCTAATGGATAATACCCGAATTAATTTAACCAAGTAAAATATAAATATTGAATTAAATTAAGGTAACATGATTGCATTATTAAACAAACTCACACTATCATGCTATCTATAAATAGATAATAATAAAAAAAATTATTGACTTTCTAATTGTCATATCGATCGTTATGGCTTCCAAGTCCTTTGGCTGCAAAATAAGCAAAACACTAACAATCATGCTAATAAATTAAATAGTGAATTAGAATATAAATTATATAATTATGTAAAATTCAGAAAAATGAAAACATTTATCATGGGTATTACACTAAAAAATGCATTTAAGACTAAATGGGATAAAGAAGATAAAAGAAAACTATTCTAATTAGTCAATAAATATGTTTCTAGTGTTTACATTTCTTAGAAGTCAGATTAAACAGTAAACATGTGAATACAAGAATAATTACGTTTATTGAAGACAAACAAACCAAAAAGGGAAAAAGAAAACATTCCTCTTCTTGGCTTTAAGCWTCGGTTTTTAGCAYAAAAATTAGTTTCTTAAGGCTAAATAACTTTRTCAGCTATGAACACTTAGGACTCATTCTAATGATTAAAAAATAATTAAAAAATAGATGGAGATCTCTCTATATATATAGATGGAAACAAGAAAAAATCGGACATATAAGATGTAATACTCGAGATTTCTTTTTATGGATTTTCATTTGATCTTTTGAAATTGTGTGCCAACTAGGATTGGATAATTCTCTATGTGGTTATCATTTTTAAAACGTACGTTTAATAAGTACGAAATTATCGTGTTTGTCGGATTAGAGTACTCGGTTGGGTAGAGGCTCGACTTGTTGGACTTATTCGTTTTCATTCAGAAAAYTATATTTTATTGAAAKAAAGACCCATTGAATTTAATTTAATGAATTGGATTAGTTACGGATGGGAAGGCCCGAAAGATTTGGGTTAGGGCCCAAGTTAAAAAAAAAAAAAAGAAAAACCTAAAAACCCTAGAATCTCCATCTTCTTCTTCTTCCTCATCATGYTGCCGCCGCCCAAACCAAACCCTAACCGCCGCCCCATTCTTGAAAACTCCTCCCCGCTGCACACACGCCGCCTCTTTCTTCTTCTTTTCTCGTCGGGATCCTTGCTACCCAGGCCGAGACTGACGTTGCTAGTTAATCGCCGGCAATAGGCTCCCTCGCGGTCCATGACGTTGCTCGTCTAGTACACGCGGGTGCCACCGTCTGCTCGATCGCGACTCGAGCAGCCACAGCCGCACAAAGATCAGATCTGTCGCGATTGCTTGGGAATCCTTGCCGCGCACTCTGCTCGTTGCTTTACTGCGCTTGCTCGGTTATCGCACTCCAACTACTCGGGCAGTGGCTAAACCGTTGCACCACTAGAACAAAGGGAAGACAGTGCCTTGTTGCTCGGCATGCGGAACTCGTCCAGATCAGTCTCTCTCTTGACTAGATCTGTGAACGTCTTGCTGCCGCTCGGGTGCAGCCAACTCCTTGCCGGCCATCGCTCCGCCCAGAATCTGCTATCTCTTCCCTCTTCTTCCTCCCTCGCGACCTGGTCTGGACGTCTGCTCTACTACACCACTCGCTCGACTTATGGGTTGTTGGGCGTCGTCCATCCTCGGCAGCTCGCCGCCTTCGTTTCGCCCTGAGAGGGTGCTCGGACTAGCGGCAGCTCGAGGGCCGAACTCTGGCTAGCTGTTCGCCGGAGGCCAGTAAGCACCAGGCGCCTAGCAAACACCAGGTGCCCAGCAAGCGTCCAGGCGCCTGATGCCCAGATGCCCGGTGCCTAGATGCTAAGGATTGTTGTGCGCGCTCCGCTTGAGCGCACACCCGAGACCCCATTACCATTCCCAAGACACTTGGACTTTGTGGACGTAAAAGGTGAAAACATTATTAATTAATATTAAAATTTATGACTTATGAAATTATATTCTAAAGTAAAATTGTGGAAAAATATAAATTAAGTTTAATACCTGAAAGAAGGAGTTTAAATTGTATCCTTAAAAGACGTGATAATTGGTAATGTGGGAACTAAGTATAGAATAATTGGCAATTAATATTATTGGAATAAACCTTGAATATCTAAGTTGGGACAATCATACTAAATGAACTATTTTTCTGTAATCAAAATTAGGTTGTTTCGAGTGCCTTGACGTTGAAAACAGTTGACGGATTTCATTTCRCGACTTAAATAAGAACCTTTAACGTATAGGACTCCAGGTAAGTAAATTATCTCACACTCTCATTAAAGCATATGTATGGTTGTTATAATTAAATTGCTCTTAGGTGAATTGAATGTGTATTGAATCTGAGTTCTATGTAAGTAAACTCTCACATCTCATTGATGCTTATGAATTGATGTAATTAAACTCTTTTGGATAGTCTATGTGTTGTGTATAGATTGTATTATGAGGTGTTAATTGCGTGGAATGTTACATGTGTTTTATATCCTGTATTACTTTTATGTCGAATGATACGTTATATACAGTGGTATGCATTTCATGTCATGGGCATGTAGTTAATGTTCTACATCATTCCTGGCATGAGCCATTCATACATTGAGAAGAGAATAGTTTAGGAAATGAAATTTTGAAGGGAATATATTTTATAAATTATAACTTGTTCAGGAAAATATTAAAATTTTTGGAAAGGAGTGTAAACCTAGCCATGAAGGATGTGAGTGGGAAATGAGGCATGGGGGAGTGGCGCACCCGAACTGACCCTCTGGGAGGGAGGTAATGATTCACCTCGGAGAGGTGAAGAGATGAAAGAATGTTAACTGCTCTGCAGTACTACTGGTAGGAATGTAATCGAGTTCCGAAGAACAAATGGCCCACTGCAGCCTTATGGCTAGGCGTTACACTCTAGTGAGCTCACGAATGAAAGGAAATGGAATGATTTACTGTAAGCAAATTTTGAAGGAAAGGTCTTGTAAAGAGTTTTCGAAAATGGAATGTTTGGAAAGTTTTCATTTAAAAGGTGAAATTTTATAATTCATCACATGTAGGACATGTTTATGCATTCATGCATAGGATTTACTTACTGGGCTTTTTAGCTCATTCCTTTCTCTTATTTTTATTTTAGATTATGTGTAACCAAATGGGATGAGGAGGTCGCTTGTGGGCAAGCTATGATACCCTGAAGTCAATGTAAATGAATGTTATTGATTAAGATGGTTGTATTAAGTATTTATTATTTGGTTTAACTTATTTTGAGCTTCCGTAAATTCGTGTCAGTGAGTAAATGGTGACATTCCCTGGTTAGGATAAAGGTTCCTAATCTGGGGGTGTGACATAAACTATATATAGTTCTACCCTAAAAAAAATGATTGTTTACTCTAAGGAAGCAAGGCCAATTCTAATGCATATTAGGATTATCTTATTTGAACACCTAATTCAAGAACTCAGTAAGAAAAATATTACATGCTATGTTAATCCCCTTCCTCAGACTTGGTAAGCTGCAAATATACATGTATTTACATTATGGCTTTTAAATTCTTTTGAATTGACGAGTTTAGTGTCTAGACCAACTTTTGCATACCTAAATCTATTGGATAATCTATCTAACAAAAACAACCTACCTTTTTCCAAACATAAAGTGTAGAAATTATCAAAAGAAAAAAAAAGAAGGTGAAATTTTCTTAATTATTTTTTTAAAAAATGAAGAAAGTCATGACCAAATAAGTAGGTTTCATTTTCTTTTTTTCTTCCCCCTACTAAAAGAAAAAAGAAAAGAAAAAAAAAACTTAATGATATAGTATATGAATGAAATGATTACTATTTGGTTCCAGATCTATTGACCACATTTGCACCAAAAGCATTGTACTCAACATTACATTTTCTTTTTTTTTTTTTTTCTCGGGTGCAATTGTTCAGGAAACTAGGTTTAGCTATGGATTTATTTCTGATTTTGCATTCTCCACTTCCCTCCTCGGTGGACCTGACTTCAACTTGCTCATTAGTTGGCATACCATCATTTTCTTCACATTCCGAATTCATCCACACACAAAAAAAAAAAAAAAAAAATCAAACATCAAAATTCTAAGTAATAAAAAAATAGAAAATATTCCCAAAAAGAATAATGTCATCGAGAAAACCTACCTTCAGAC
The DNA here is from genome assembly GCA_001752375.1 of Rhazya stricta. Classification (NCBI taxonomy): domain Eukaryota; kingdom Viridiplantae; phylum Streptophyta; class Magnoliopsida; order Gentianales; family Apocynaceae; genus Rhazya; species Rhazya stricta. The sequence goes on along the minus strand of MEJB01000037.1, from coordinate 640,108 downwards.
AGTTGAAGAGATGACACCACTCTCAGATGTCTAGCTACAACAGTCTCCTAATCTCAAAATCAAGAATCAAATCGCATCTGAAAATTTAAAAATTGAACCAAAATTAAAAAATTAAAAAGTTTCACTATCATCATCATAAGAGTCCGTCATCACCTTCGTTAGAAAATTAAATAAGACTCCATTAATCCACCATCGTCATTATAAGAGTCCAAAATTTCACACGTGCTACTTTTTGCTACAACTACATCATCATCATAAGAGTTCATTAATCTACCRTCATACAAAACAGAGTATTGAAGAATAATGGAGGAACCCTAACTCATTATAATTAAATATTAAAGAAGCAAAGACATGATTAGGAAGCCAAAGGAAAATAGGTTGTTATTTGTTGGATAATTCTCATAATATAAGGGAAAAAGAAAACACGTAACGGAGTTCGATCCATTCGACAATGGTGTGTGGGCGACATTATTTTATGTAGTACCTTTGGTCCCATTGAAGAACGGGGAGGCATTAGAGAGGTAGAGAGAGAAACGTGAGAATGGTAGAGAGATAAGAGTGGAAGGCTTATTCTTAGAAGATTAGTCAGCATAGTAATCTAAGGGTAAATTAATGTAATCCATCAATTAGCTTAAGTTTTAAGAAGAATTAAAAACAGAATGGAGGAAAATTAAAATTTTGAATGAAAAAATATTTCATGTGAATAAAATTAAATATCAAAGTAGAAGTTTGCTTTTAAAAAATAAAAATAAAAATTAATCAACATATATGGAAATTATGTGAAATATTTTTTATGTCAAATAAATGAAAATAAAATCTAAGAGCTTCTATTGATTTTAATTGAATAATAAATATTGTTAATTATATATTGTTATTAATTAAAATTTCGTTTCAATCGATTAATTGAATGAACGTATTGTTGTAAAATTGCTATTAAAGCATCTTTCAAGTACAACTTGAATATTTTTCAAATATATGCATGTATAGTAATTAACTAAATAATTATACATTTACTTATATTGCAAAGTTATACGTACTAATTAATAATAATCATGTTTTGACTATGGTCCAAACAATAGATAATAGTTCAATCAATTTAGACAATTGTCTAGATTATTTAGACGACGTTTCAATCATTTTAGACCATTGTTCAGTGAATTTAGTCAATGATTCATTCAGTTTCTACCATAGTTCAGTCAATTTAGTCCGGTCAATTTAGTCAATAGCTCATGAATTTAGTCAATGATTCATTCAATTTCGATCATGGTTCAGTTAATTTAGTCAATGATCCATTTAAATTAGTAAACGGCTCCGGCAATTTTGACCTTGATTTAGTCAATCTAATCAAAGATCTAGTCAACTTAGTAAATGGTTTAGTCAAATTTTAACATTGTTTAGTCAACCAAGACCATGATCCAGTCAACTTAGAAAATAGGCTCTGGAAATATAGACTTTGGTTCTATAGTTGTAATTATATATTYGTATGTAATGAAATTTGTATATGCTTCCATGCAAATACACATACATATAGTTCTTATCAATAATGTGTATGATGCTCACATTGATATTCATATTGTATCAAGTAATATATAATGTATACATATAAAATTATGTAATTATACTTATTTAATATGTGGTTCAATCAATTTAGTGAATGGTTTGTGAATTTAGTCAATGGTTCAATCAATTTCGGACCATAATTTAGTCAATTTATCAATGGTGTAGTTAGTTTTGACCAAGGTTCAGTTAATTTAGTCGATGGTCCAGGCAATTTAGTCCATGGTTCGTGAATTTAGTTAATGGTTCAATCAATCTCAACCATGGTTCAGTCAATAGTCCAATCAAATTAGTCAATAGTTCAATTAAGTTAGTCAATCGTTTAGTTAGTTTTGACAATGCGTCATTCAATTTAGTCAAAGGTCTAGTCAATTTAGTGAATGGTTCATTTAAGTTAGTCAATTGTTCAATTAGTTTCGATCATGGTTCAGCCAATTTAGCCAAAGGTCCAGTCAAATTAGTCAAGGTTTAGTGAATCTAGTGAATTATCAATCATTTCGACCATGGTTCAATTAATTTAGTCAATGGTTTAGTGTTTCGACCTTGACTAAATTATTTARTTATGGTTTAATCAATTTAGTCAATAATTCAGTCAATTTCAGTCAATTTCAATCATGGTCAATTAATTTAGTCAATAGTCTAATCAATTTAGACTGTGGCTCAGCAAATTTAGATAATATAATATTTAAATATAAACTTATATATAGATAGTTGTGATAAAAAAGGAAAAATAACTCCTCCAAAAGATTTTTATATTTCAAAAAATGGAATGGACTGAAATTCTAAGATAAGCTTTTGGAAAATAACCTTTTTATTTTTTTGTTTTTTGAAATTAACCTTAATTGAACTATTGTAAGGAAAAATATTTAACAAACATTGCATTATAATTGGAAGCATTAAGTATGGCCAAAAAATATTATACAAACTATTGTAATATTTAACTAAATGTACGTGATTATGTAATCATCTTGTTTGAAATAGTTGTTAATAAATTTTGATGGTAAAGGACATGTTGAAATATTTTATTTTAATTTATATGAGTTACAAAGAAATCTTTTAACTTTAACTAAAAAACATACAACAATAGACTCACATGCTAGGAAAATATGACGTGTAATTATTGAAGTATTACTTATAATTGTAGTTTATGCTGAAAAATGAAAATAATAGTTATAATGATATATGTGATTTTTAAGTTTCTCCGATATATTTATCTTTTCCTTTTTCTTCTTTTTACCCTTTCCTTTTTCATTTTTTACCATTAGATTGACTATAATCGTCCAACATACGCGATAATGCTTGCATGCATGGAAACAAAACCCAAATTTATGTGCATATAGGTTTCTATTTATTATTTAAATCTTAAACATTCAACTGAAAAGGTAAGTAAAGAATTCGCGATTAGGTGAAACTAAAACCTAGATCGCTATGCAACTATGAAGATTTTTATACATTATTTAAATATTAAATATTTAACTGACAAGGTAAGTAAATTGAAAAAATTAAAGTAAATTGAATTCTCAGTAATATAACCCAAGATTAGATAAATTCTCTTTTGTCTTCGTCTGCCCCATTCCTAATTGAACCCCCAATTCCAATCCCCTGTTTCATTCATATCTCTTACCTTCTCAAACCTACAACATTGCAAATCTTACTCGAAACCTTTTCTTGACTATACAGTCTATACTTCGCTATCCTTGAAAATAGTGACTATGGCTTGCACTAAGATACCATATCGCAAGCTTCTTAGAACCCCAATTACCGAAGACCTTGAAACTTGGAGGAAGACCATCCCTTTCAAAGATGAGAACCCAGCTAAAAAGAATCAAAGTTAATGATAACGCATGATAATCCATAAAGGCATACCAAATAGACATCATCGATTATGGTATAGAGATAATATCAATATTGTGAAACAAAATAAATAAAAAATTAAAAAGTAATATATATGCCAATGTATGATGAAATGTCGTTAACAAAAGTCATCTAATATCGTGATATTTAATGACCTTTAATGCCATCATATATTAAACATAGGCATGACATATGTTTATGGCAACACATAGTGCAAATGTTGTTCATATATGTCACCTCAATTTCACATAGAATGACGTTTTATAAATGTCGTCCAAATGTCATCATATCTAGTGTTTAGGTGACTTAAGGGGAAACGTTGCATCCATATGTCATCCCATGTCCTGATTCCGTGCGACCTTTAATGTCCACGTAGATGAAACGTTGGCATAACATTTGTTTTATACCAATATATAGTGCAAACATCATTTAAAATGTCGCCTCAATTCCATCTAGAACGACGTTTTATATATGTCGTCCAAATGTAGTCTTATCTAGTGTTTAGGCGACTAAAGGTGAAATGTCGTCTACAAAAATCGTCTAATATTGTGATTTCTTACAACATTTTATGTCTACATATATGAAAAGTTAGCATAACATTTGTTTTTCCAACACATAGTTCAAATGTCATTCTAAAATGTTGCTTCAATTCCACATAGAACAACATTTTATAAATGTTGTCCAAATGTCATTTTATCTAATGTTTAGGTGACTAAAGGGAAACATCATCAGTGAATGGAACTATAGATGATATTCTATTATGACATTTTCACCAACGTATATGAAATGTTGGGAGATATTATATTTATGCCAACACATTTTGCTAATATTGTTAGGAAATGTCGTCTTAAGTCTATGTACAACGTCGTTTGGGAGAATGTTGCCACATATGTTATCGCAGATAGTATTATGGCGATCTATAGATAAACACCATTTGCAAATGTCATCTTATGTATATATAAAATGACCTTTGATCTAAATATCGAAATAGATCATTAAGTAAGGTCTATAGAGACATTTGCTGAAAATATTGTGAAATATACATTGCCATTGACCTTTTTGACATAGTGTTAGCTCGTAAAAGCCATAAGAAACTAATGCATTTATTTGAGTTTCTTAGGCTAAGTAGACAGGTTGAAAAACTTAGTGAAATAGGAACAARGACCAACAAAYTAAAAGGGTGAGGTCATTATATGTCTTAGTTTGCATTTTGAGGTGGCTAGATTTTTGATATAGCAATGCTGCATAATTATTGTAGCATTGCTAAATTTGCTTTATAGACATTAATATGYAGGGATTCTTAACTCGAACTTATTCCTAAGCTCTTAACCATTCRTGTGAACAATTGTTGTGTTGTGTTAACCAATTTTGATGATTAGATAGCTTTAAATTAATTTACTTTATTTTAGTGACAATTATCAAACCAATATTTGATTTGATTGGGAATTTAAATCACTACTTTTAAGCCATCAATCCTCGTGGAATCGATACTCTATTCACTCTATATTACTTGAGTAGATCATGTATACTTACACAAGTGAAACTTATTGCACAAGCGATTTTATCTATCAGGCCTTCACTAAAGGGAAGGAGGATGCTAGTAATGTGTGTGGCCCCTTTGTCTAAGGCCCTCATTACTGGCAAGGATGCTAGCAATGTATTAGCCCCTTTTGGTCCTTAATTATGGTTGTATTGATACTTGCCAAAGTTTGGTGTTGGCAGATTTATGGCTCCTATAATACCTCGAGTTAAGGAACTACCCTAAACTAAGTATGCTAGCGTTCACCCATTCATGTATGCAGAAGTAAAGAGACAATTTAATAATGGAAATATTCATTTTCTATTAGATAACTTTCAAATAAAYGAAAATACCATATTAACACAAAAAACTCATGGTTTATATAAAACATAACTTCTTGGAACTGTAGTGTCTTAAACATTAAGATTTGGCAAATGAACAATTCTTAAAAGCAAGCACTATCTAGGTCTGAGTTTGCCCCCAAGTCGTCTCCTCGAATCACCTGGTTAAAGCCGAGCTCCTTAGCTGTCCTCGATATTAAAGTGCCAATTTCCTGACCCAAACAAAGAAAATATACTTAAAGGTACCTCTACTTCATTAAGCTTAAAGACACATTTCTAAAACTTCTTACTAATCATTTTTTATCTCCACAAATCTTAAAAACATTTACAACAATTAGCCATGCTTGAATGCTAAAGGAAATTTCAAAAGGTTTCTTTCAAAATTGGGGGATCATAGATGATAGCCACAAAYAGAACACAAATGTTCCATCCTTAGCACCATCCTTGGCCACGGACACTACCCTATGTCCTTAGCTTTGCAAGTGCACACGATCGGTAGATGGATGGAATGTTCCATCTGTGTATGCATCCGTGAGTGTCAAGAGAGCACTAAATTGACACGGATGGAGCCAAGGACAATCCCTCTCGTCCGAGATTGCATGTAAATCCAAAAATCATTAATTCTGAGGCAAAAATAGTAGTAACTCATTGAATCAAAGCCTCTCTTTGATTTCCCTATGTTCATTCCACCCCTTACCATTCTTCACACACATACGCACAAATATATCTATTTTACATATATATATATATTCCTTTCTCATAGATTAAAAGCAGTTTTTTCTCTCCCGCATTGATCAGCCATCTTCCAGGCAAAAGTATATCTATATAGTAATAATATAAAAATTGTTTTGCAATTTTTTATAACACAATTGAATGATGTCCGCAAAGGCAAGGCTATTGTCCCTACTAAAGCTCAACAAATCCGGGTAAAAAGTACTTCACAACGTACCTCTCATATCAAAGAAGATACATTAGTTGAGAGATCAACTAAAGTATCGACCCCTTTTATTAAAAAAAATCCCTTTTTCRAAATATTGTTTCAATAGAAAAATCTTTTTATGAACCTTCAGCGTTCAAAACAATTCAAAAACTTTTTGGACAGAAWTGGTTTTGCAAACTAGTTCATCCTTTAAAAACCCATGTTTATTACCAAACGATTTTGGAAATATGCGGGTCAGTGGAAATAAAACATTTTTTCTTAGAAAAAATCCACCAGCAACCTGCTTATTCCACTTTCAAAATTTTAAATATTTTGTCACCTAAAACATGGGTGAAATCACAGAGAGAACTCAACCAGGAATTTGCTTTTCCAGATACCTGCAAGAGTGAACCCTTTTATGATGTGACATTTACCTTCTGGGATTACTAGCTTGCGTGGTACAATTCTTTCTATATCCAGAACTACAAATCCCAACACACATGGTTGATATATTTTGATACCCGTGTCTGATATATCTCAACCTTTCCCTTCTGTTCATCCAATGGTGGGACATCTTCGGTACTATCGAAGAATGGCTAAACCAAAAATCCTTCATAAAAACAACATTCAATACGTTCAAATCCCACTACAAACTGACTCCAGGAGAATCCCATTTTGAGACATTACCATTGTTCCACACAAAATTCTATTTACCATGGGTTTTGTCCTAGTATGTGGAATAAAATGCCTCAGTAAAAATCCCGATCATTCAAAGAAACTTCCAGATTAAATGGTGGACATCATTCAAAATTCCATCATCCTTCTAGGTATCATTTATTATAGAGTTCTGTCAACACAGATAGAGAACGTAGAAGATTATGGCTCCAGACATCACACCGGACCAGAAGGAATTTTTGACAGATCCCAGCTCACGGCAAAGCTTGCAGTAGCCAAATCTCCTGAAGAGATGCAACAGCTACTATTGCAGTATATTCYATCGTCTTCATCAAAGGCTGTATCCTCTAAAKACTCGATGACATCTCCAGTTCCAGATGAGGCTGACCTACCATAATATACTGGTAGAAGACCTTGTAGAAATTCCTGTACAAATACCGTAGAGTCCTATAGCACTCTACTTTGAAAATTATTGAAAATACTGTTCAAAAAGCACTGTACACTGTATCGCTTYTGAAAAATTACTGTAGCACTCACGAAAAGTACTGTAGAAATACCTCCTCCTAAATTCTATATAAGGAGGCTTCTTCCTCATTATTAGTGGAGGAAAAACTAGGGAAAAAAACTCTCTCATAGATTTAGAAATCCCTTTCTCATTGTAATCCTATTCGATCTCTTTTGAAGATCAGATCGAAGAAATTGTATAGCAGATTTTATAAGCAAGTCTTCGTACTTATATTTTCTAATTTATAATGTATATATATTCCAGTTTTTATAATCTTGTTTTCATACATGCATATGGAAGGCACTGTCTCCTGCCTCATGCATCTTTAAATACCTATTTGTTTGATTAAATTCCTGAATGGCCGGTTTAACCACCTAATCTGTCTATTAATATTTATTATTTGTTTGCTTTTATAAACCTTGATCTAAGAAATTTAAGAATACTCCTTGTATCGTTTGATTTATCTCTTTCTTCTCTAATTAATCTTCTTAAATTGATCGGCCATCTTCTGATCTTGGTTGTCATTTGGTATCAGAGCCATGAGATGGCGTATGATTTTTTTGTTGAGACTATTCAGATCTGGGTAGATCTTGTTTGTTCTGGTGATTGTTTTTTACAGAAGACCGCTAAGGGTAAGTCTAGGAAGGCACGAGACCTGCCAGTACGGCAGCAAGTTGGTAGCCAGATCTGATCTCAATCTATCTAGAAATAACTAGAATGGAGAATGTCTTTAAGAGATCTACGTCATCAAAGTAGTTTTGTGTCCAGATCTACTGAAGAGTAGAAAATGATGATAAATTTTGAAGAATTAATTATTGAAGATTTTGAAAAATCAATTGATAATTGGACTATTCACAAAATTTTTAAAGATCATGTTCATAAATCTGCTTTTAATCTTTTTAAATTTGATTATGTTATAAAAACTGAAGAACAAGATATTCAATTGTCAAAGCCTTTTTAATCTCTTCTAAATCCTTAGAAAAACACCGATCAAGGAATTACAGATACCTTCACATAGGACTTGTTCAGATTGGTATCAAACCTCTCACAAAAGATGGTTTAAATACCTCAATTTTGGCTGTTCCTAGGGACACCAGATTCTTCAATTTTGATGACTCCTTATTAAGTTTCATCGAATCTAGTCTGTGTACTGATTCGATTACTTTTGATTGTTATTCAAATTTCACTGTATCTTCTTTGATATGAGAGGTACGTTGTAAAGTAGCTTTTGCCTAGATTTGTTGACCTTTAGCAGGGACAACAACGTTGCCTTTGTCTTCAGAAGAACTTTCTCGGAAGTTGTTGGAATTTGCCTCCATCAATGCTTGAGATGGGATACTGGGGATTGACTTTGATCTTTGACTGGAATTTTGAGGCTTCTTTTCATCTTCTTCATAGATTTCATACCAAGATTTTTTCTTGGTACAATCGGCATTTGGGAGGTATTTTGTGGGATTTGGAGGTCGCTCTCTCACTCTGAGTTTTTTCTCTCGCTTTTCTGGGTGGCATTGTGATTCTGTAAGAATTCTCTCATAAGAAAAATCAAGAATGGAATTTGAATCTCCTTTTATAAATTCAATATCAAAATCAAATATGCTCAAATTAGCATGCCATCTGGAAAAAATTTGTTTTGATGCAAAGTTTTGAACATCTTTTTGTAAAATTTCTTTTGCAGATTTACAATCTATATAT
>MEJB01000037.1:590516-631027 GCA_001752375.1 Rhazya stricta | reverse complement strand
CATCTTCCCTCTAACCATAATTAACAAAAAACTCTATAGAAATAAGGTTCTAATAGAGAAGCTATCGATTAACTCTACATAATGCATTATTTAACATTAAATCAAGGTAAGTTTTACTTTTAGCCACAATGATTCCATTTTCCAATGATTCTAAAGGATGTCTAAGGCGATTTTCCCCTTGCTAGCTTACTTTCCTTCTTCCATAGCTTCATAAAGTGGAGAATAGGGTTAATGTGGTTAGTTTCCAATGTAAGAGTAATTTTAGGGTGTTGGTAGAAGGTATATCTATGGGTCTTGGGCCAAACTAAACCTATCCTTGACCCGTTTCACTACTTAATTTTTTTGGGCAGCCTTAAATAGACAACCCAACCTGATATAAAAATATAAGTGGGTTAGCCCAACCTAAATTATCTAGGGATGAGTTAAATATTGAATTACCATAATCATTCGAATCTAATTAATTAAGGACAATTACTACCAAACAACAAACACAGTAACGACAAAATAAATAAAATCACATAAAATTCATAAATTCCCTAAAAATTATCTGGGGTTTTACAACTCCCATGTCCTAGATGCTAGCTGTTGACTAAGGAAGGTGACATTGATGCTCACAAACTTGATGCATTCCAATCCTAGCAAGTATACTAGTGTCAAAAAGTGCATAGCAAGTGAATCAAGGTCGATCCCACAAGGATTTCTAATCAAGTACCACAATTATCAAATTTTTTAATTTAAACCTATCAAAAGTGATGGAATTAGACTAATAATTAGAAATGAATAAGTAATCTAAAAGGTTGAAATATTAAATTTAATTGTCCAAATCCAAAAAGATCTAATGTGATAAAAGAGGTTAGTTAGGGTATTGATCCAAATCATTCCTATAATGAGCTAAATTAATTGCACCTCAATTCCCTYATTCTYAGATCTAATCTAATTGTTAATGGTAGAGTTTTAAAATTTAGGTTTTACCTAATCCCTTGGCATAAAACCCTAATTCCAATTAAGTAAAGCCATATCCCTATGTGAATTAGATTAATCAAAATTGCATTAATTATCTAAGARGTTTTCCTGATTTCACTAACCACGAAGAATTAATTTTGGAAACCATCCAAAAGAAACTAATTCTATCCCGAGTTGATTTAAAATTAATGCGTCATCATTACCTAATTCCTAATTAATTAGTTCACCTYCTCATCCTTCTTAATTAATTATGGAATCGATTTATAGGTRGCTAATCCACCAAAAGCAATAAGAAAGCCACAATGATAATAAACAACTCAACTAGGTTGGGAATCAACAATAAATGCACAATAGAATTTAACCCGTTACAAAGAAATCATCTTTTCAAATAGCCCAAACCAACACAAAAAGTTTAGCCTAAGAAACTCATGAAATCCACCATAGCAAATATAATAAACATGTTACGACCAAAGTTTGGAGAATAAAGAATCGATTTGATGAACAAATCCTTAAGGAATCTTGGTTGAATAGAAGTCTTCAAGCTTGACAATGGCTTCCTCCAAGTGTCTCTCAACAGTTGATACTAACACAATAAATGTTGTATCTGTAAAGTATGATCATGACTTATAGTCTAAGTTACAGTCAAATAGGGATTAAGGATCCCGAAAAGATAATACAATAGCCATGTCTTTTGCCAACTTAATCAATTTACTTCTAACATCAATAATATAGATATCCCTTCTAGTACTTCAGAGTGACAAGTTTTCCCTAAGTTCTCGTAACCAACCCATTGTCCTATTGAGTCGCACATCACACTAAAACATGAGAAAATAGCTGTGAGCGCTAGATTAGTGATTCACGCACGTGTCTAGGTTTTTCAAGTAAAATAATGTCTTGAAAAGAAATATAACAAGTGTAAAAGGTCTAAGCGATGGAAAACACATTTTCCAATAAAACTGTTRTTTTGAAAAAGCTTGTAATAGCACATGTAAAAATTGCATTGACGAATATCGAATATCAAAAGTAGGTATTAATAAAAATTGTAGCTCATTCACAATCTAATATCGTAGAGTTAGACTCATACAGGGTCAATAACACCACCTTTATCACCTTGTAGCACATGCACGACTTCAACCTTATAACCATTTCACAATCACAAAAATGTACCCATTGGCTAGGGTTATACGAAGTCGGTCACCCCCGAGTTAAACCTCCTAAACAAGGGTACGAGTGTCACAAGTGAGTCATCTGTGAGTATGGCGCAATCGTTTGTGCGATGTGTTTTTGGTCCGTCATAGATATTACCATTGACTTTGGCCAAAGGTGGCAATCTCGAGGGCTAGTGCCTCCTATTTCAAGAGATGACTTATACTGGTGACTAGCCAAGTACAACACTTTGCTCATTTGGTTAGACTCCCGAGACAACCGACAGAGTACTCGTCTTTCACAATTGGATCCAAAATCACAAATCCTCAATCACCAGATTTACAATCATAATGTCAAGTCCAAGTCTCAATATCAAATCAATCACCGTTTCAGAATTCGAAATGACTTGGAAAATCGATACTTAGTGTTTCTTCAAAAATATCAACTCCATGATAACAATCAATTTTAGTTTAAGCCATATCAAGTGTGCACAAATCACTATTCAAAATCAACTGCTGTTGTTCAAAATCATATCAAGTGTTCACAAATCACTGTTCCAAATCACTTTCAYGAACAACAATGGATTTCAATTGAAAAAGTCATAATGTGCTTCTATACATATCAATTGAAGTGTGCTCTATTTTTCACACTCTTTTCATAAGACAAATCAATGAAATATGCAAGTAAAATAGATTGTCTAAAATCATGATATCATTCTGAGTACTTAATAAACGATATTTCATTGAAGGCTTTTGAAAATAGCTTTAAAATAACTCCCAAGCATTTAAGCAGAAAATGGATTTATGGATGCAAGAATTCTCTAGAAAACATATCTAGAGTATGCTTAAATAAAAGCATGCACATTTGYAGAGTTGAAAAGATGGAGGAACTYATATGGGCTTGTGTACTTTTTATCTATTCGGCTAAAATTTTAGATTAGGGTACCTAAAACACATAGAAAATGTTTTCTCAGTTGACTTAGTAATTCAGCTCAATCATCACACCAAATTAACACAAGCAAGGCCGTTTATGAGGCTAGTTTTCCCAGCACGAGCAGTGTTTGGTAAAATAGTCATAAATCAAGTCATTGGTCTAGYTTCCTTACAAATCTTATATGGAAATGAACCTAAAAGATAGTAGGCTAATTGTATGAACTAGTTACATTTAATTTTRWGCAACGGATAGATCGCAGTTTTGTTGCAAAAACAGGGCTCAATGCCTTACTAACTAAACTGTCCAGTTTTAATGTTCTATCAATAACTAGAATTTACTTTGGTTAATCGAATGAAAAAAGTCACATTTTGTTCCTATGACATTAAGGAACATATCCAGGTAAAATCAGAACCTAAGAATGCATATTTAACTCCCAAAATTTATCCAAACAGAAGAGTAAAATAAAGGAATTCTAAACTGACAAGGTAAGGTTTTTTTGGCCATATCTCCAGTTCTGGCTATTAAAATTAAGCAACCAACTCCCAAACTGTTCCTTTAATTCATAGCTATCCAAAGGTACCTCTTATGAATAATTCCAACTAGTAACCAATTTTGAAAGCTCGAAGATAGTAGGGTGTTATGTCTGGCAGCCAAGCTGGCAGTGGCTAAGGAGAGAGTCTTAATGTTCCTATCATATATCGAGTTATACTAATCCATATTAGTGAAATAGGGGATTCTAAACTAACAGGGTAACATAGTTTTTGCCATATCTCCGGTCTGGCTGTTAAAATTATGCAAACCCAAACCCAAACTATTCCTTTGATTCATAGATATCCAAAGGTACCTCTTATGAATGATTCCAACTGGTAACCAGTTCCAAAAGCTCAAAGATATTAGGGTGTTTTGTCAGCAGGCCAGGCGGGCAGTGGCTAAGGAAAGGGTCTTAATGTTTCTATAAATCAGGCAAAATTAGTCTCAAAATACCCATAAAAAAGTGATTTATTCAACCACATACATATGATAAATTCCAACACACGGTTAAACCAGAAGTATYCTAAAATAGTAGACAAATACACAATTATGAATTCTGTCCAGTATTTCTGTAACACCTATAACTCATGATTTACTAAGGCTATGACAATAGCTTTTAACTTGTTTTAATCCTAAGAAATAGCATTACAACACAGTATAATAAAACCTAGATTTAACTAGTCATTCTAAAACACAACTAAAACTGTTTCCAAAATTTTCTACCAATAAAGCACATGTCAATACCTTCTTATCTTATTCCAACCATAATCATACTATTCAAGCCAACATAAACTCTTATAATCACAACATCAATAGTCATGCTTAGGAACCATATAAATCCATCTTATAAATCATGTTAAATCAGTCAAGAATTTAGCAATTCACAGCCATACTCAAACTTCCAAGCAACCAAAATATAATTCCATAGAATCATAGTTGTAAACTTAATCATCTATCCTAACTAAAGCTGTAAAATTCCTACACATATTTATCTGATCAAGAAAGGAAAGTGCTAACCTTGAAAAGTAGAAAAGGTTTCTTGAATGAGGTCTTGAAAATGCTCTAGGCAGGCTGTCCAAAAATTTGAACAAAGTGGAAGAAGAAAGAGGAGTTTTAGTTATGACAATAGGCATTGAGAAGGAAAATGAATCGAGAAAAAATTATTCCTTACCTTGTTTCGAAGTTCAAAGCTGCTAGATGTGGTGGTGGTGCAAGGGCGGCATATAGTGGTGCAAGAGTGGTGGATGGTAGTAAGAGGAGGCCGAGAGAGAGAGAGAGAGAGAGGAGAGTGAAGAGTGCTGGAAATTTGGCTAGGGAAAATGAGGGAATGGCTGGTCAAGGGGGTATAAATAGGAGAAAACTCTTGCTAAGCAAGAGTTATAGAATAAGAATGTTAGGCTTATCTCAATTTGCTTATATTGAAAAGATACCACCAGGATTAGCATGGATCAGTGTAAAGCTGCACTTATTCCCTTTAGACATGATCTAACCTTATTTTCGAAGGATTTCCTACCTAAGATAAAGGAAGGAAAAAAAGAATGAGTAGGATTCTCTATGCTTTGGTTGTGGAAAGTCCCATGTATCCCATGCTTTGTACCAAGCTAGATATTTGCTTTGCCATAGGCACGGTAAGCAGATTTCAGTCAAACCCAAGGAAACAAAATTGGCAAGTTGCAAAACATATTATCAAGTAACTAAAGGCTACTAGGGACTATATGCTCGTTTTTGAAGTTGATGATTTATTTCCTGTTGGTTACAAGGAATCAAACTCCTCCGCTGATAAGGATGAAAAAATCGACTAGTGGATATGTTTTTACTTTGTTTGGAGGACCTATTTCATGGAGGAGTGTTAAGCAATCATATATTGCTGAACTTACTATGAAATTTTAGCATGTCGCAGCATTAGAGGCATCCAAGGAAACGGTATGGCTTTGGAAGTTCCTTGCAAAATTTGAAGTTATACCGCATATGGAGAAGTCAATTGTTATGTATTGTGACAATTCAGGAGATGTGTCACAATACAAAGAGCCTAAAACCATAGAAAGGGCAAGTACATTGAAAAAAGGTACCATCTCATTCAAAAATTCATCCAGAAGAATGAGATAGTGGTAGATCAGATTTCCTTAGCAAACAATTTAGCAGATTCCTTCACCAAACCTTTGTCATAGAAGGTCTTTAGTAGACCGCTAGATGCCATAGGGGTAGGAACCTATGGAATTTCATAGTTTTTGAGTGGAAGTGGGAGATTGTTAGAATTGTATACCCTAAAGACAACGTATTTATGTAATTTGCAATAAAAAAGAGTAATTCCATCTATTCTATTTTGGTACGCATTAAATTGCATATTTTGTTGGAATGGGTCCAAGCTATTATGTAAATGGTTTATATGATGTGCCGTTCTCCACAGATACACATAAACCATGGATACTTAATCAGCAAGACAAATGGTTCTTGGTTTTTTGATAGAACTGGACATTCTATCATGATAAGATAATTATGCAATGGATTCTAATGGTGAATGACTTGCCTTAGTCATTATTCTCTTGCGTCACTGCTGCTTTTTGATGCAACAATATACATGGGTTACATGCATACTCGTATTTTGTTCCTCTGTTGATGTAAAARGAGGCATAGGTAACATGTTTCTAGTTACTTAGGTACTGAAATCATTGGAGTAGTTTTTGTCTAGGCCTTTACTTTTCTTTCCCCAAAACTTATTTGAAAATTTATCTTTTCTCAAAAATGAATCATTAGCAAAAGAAATCCTAATGAAAAATTCCCAAGTCTAAATTCAATGCCCAAATCCACTTCTAATTAATCACAAAAATGGGCTTTTGACAAAAAAAAAATTTATTTTCGTTCACTATGAGAACAAAAATAACAAYATCACTTATTTCTTGTGATTTTCCAAACTGCTACACTACCTTAAACATGTCAGCATGATTAACCCAATTTAATTTATACTAAGTAGTCAATTTATGCTATAAAAAAGCAGAAAGATAGCATGATTCCAAAAAGCCAAACTAACGAAAGTAAACTACTAGATATAAAAGTATTAGGAATTAAAAGCATATGTTCCTACTAAAAACACAGAAAATTTATACTACACATAGCAAAACACATACTAAACAAAATAACATTGTTCCAACATCACTTAAATTCATCAGATTAGAAGGGCTCACGGAGTGTTGATGGTTATACCAGCATGCAGATCTGAATTGTTCGTATTGCTTGACTTGTACTTACCGCTGATTTGGTTGATCACATTTTCTACACAAAAGACAAAATTATGGTGTAGATCAACGTACTAGCCTTCAGGTTTTAGTGAATCTAAAGTGAACTAAAACAAAATAGAGAGAATAAAATAAATTTTAAATGGAAGAAATTGCTAAAAGAGGGTTGCTTCCCTGTAGCACTTTGTTTACAGATATCAGACTAGCTTTACTGTCGCATTACTGTGTTTCGCTGAATGTTATGGAGGACATTTCCCCTTTTCATTCTCCAATTTGATAGTGCTTCTGCCTTTGTCTATTCACTTGAAATGTACTTCCTCTTTTCTCATCCTTTAATTCCATTGCTCCATAAGGATGTACCTTGATGACTATCTAGATTTCAATTTTTCAAGGAACAACTTGAGCCTATAATTGAACACTAGATGTCCTTCCTTGAATTCCCTCAAAATTTTTTGATCATGCTAGCTATTGATCTTTTCCTTACGTTCTTGCATTCTCATAAGTAGCATTTATGAATTCATCCATCTCGTTAAGCTGTAGTATTTTATGTAACTCTAAGTTGAGATTCAATGCCTTGGTTGCCCATTGTGCCTTGTATTCCCATTCAAATGGCAAATGACAGGTCTTCCCATAGATCAATCTGAAATGGGACATTTCCAAAGGTGTTTTGAATGTTGTCCTGTATGCCCATAATGCCTCATCCAACCTTAAAGAACAATCCTTTCTGTTTAGGCTTACAATTTTCTCCAAAATTCTTTGATCTCCCGGTTTGAGATTTCTGCTCGCTCGCTTATCTAGGAATGATATGTTGTAGCAATCTTATGTCTCAGCTCATATGTGGGGAGGACCTTCTCCATTAATTTATTTTATAAATGTGTTCCTTCATCACTGATCAATGCCCTTGGTGTGCCAAATCTGGAAAAGATGTTCCTTTGAAGAAACTTAACCACAACTTTATCATCATTGGTGGGCAATGCTACATCTTTAGTCCATTTTTCCACACAATATACTACTACTAGAATATTAGTGTTTCCAAAAGAGATTGGGAATGKTCCCGACGTCCCGCCCTCCCCTAGGTTCCACTGGGGATGTAGGGGTGTCGCCTGCCTCTCGACAGTCGATACAGTTGAACATTCAAAGCAACTAAATCCATAATTGGAATATGAACATCTCGTTAACTATAATATCTTRCAATGTACATGATTCTAAATTTATACAAAACTAAGTATCACTCTACAATATTTCAAAATATAAAATAACAACACTAAGAACCACCCTCGGTGACTGTACATACATTCTAATCATTATAAATGATTAGAGTTCTTAGGATTCACCAAAATTATGTATAACATGACTATTCTAAAACTAAAATCCCAGGACTTCAAGACTCGTCAGTACCTGTCACTAAAACATATAAAGTTAAATGAGATAGGCTCAGTGAGTTCCATGAGTGTGTGTTAGTATACATTTTAAAAAATAATATCTATAAAACATGGTGTTTCAGTTTGATGAGAAAAGATTAACTCATTGAGGAAAATTGTTATCTGAGAGGAATAGTTTGAAATTCAATTATGGAACTAAAAAACATGCAAGAAAACTTTTCATGTCACGTATAGCTAGGGTCAAGAGAATCAAACCTTAAACATTAGAGATTTACCCAACAGGGGTCAGGATATACCAGCCTTATCGCTCCAATTATGCATGCGATTTACAACCGAACCCCATGAATAATAGTAATATTGTAGCTGGCTAAATGTGGCTATAGGAGTCGGTCACCCTCGGGTTAAACCTCCTAACCAAGGGTACGAGCATCCAACATATATCGTGGGTACGATATGATGCAACCGTCCGCCCGAATGGATTCCACAGGTTTGGCCATTTGGTAACTTCGAAAGCACTATTGTCTAAATAGCTCAAAAGGTACTTGCACTGGGGACCAGCCAAACCCGGTACTTTGCCTGAAAGACTAGTACTTGGAGCCGACTAAGTACTCATTCCTTTTAATATAATCACAATTCAATAACAAGTTGGTGTACACAATAATTAGTAATCTCATGAAATTCATGATTATATTCAAGTCAATTGTGAAAACAATTATTCGAAATCCAAATTCAAATTTTCATATTAATCGAGTAACAAAACCACTAATACTTGGAAATTCGTAAAACAGTGAAATTCACAATTAAGCATAGGGAAATTTTATAAAACTTATCTAGAGTATGCTTAAATGAAAACAAGCACATTTTGTGGGGTTTTAAAAGATAGAGGAACTCACGTTATAATATTCAAGAATATTTGAAATCATTCTTGCTAGAATATGATATACAAAACCGCATGTATTTGAGAGTTTAATAAAACCGAGAAACTCACTTGAATATTATTGATTCGCACACTAAACTTCTAAATTCTCGATTATTGTGTCATATTATTAGATTATACGATATTGTCTTAGTTTATATTTAAAGATGAGGTTAGGATAATTTTGGAAAATAAATAATTCATTAAATGCCACCAGATAACTTACAATTTAATAAATCTGAATTTAGGGTTTCTAGAAAATTATTTTATTTAATCTAATGTCTTAAATAATTATCCAAATTTTAAAATGGTAATGCAAAATCCTTAATAATAATTAATAGTCCAACTTATTAATCCAAAAATCCATAATAATAGTCCAATGTCGGAATTCCAAAGCAGTCGCGTGGATCTGGATCTTCCCTCACGGCTCGGTTCGGACATTAGACCTGCACATCACCTGGGTAAGGTCTGTTGCCCAAAACCAAAGTTTGCTGGTCCTATTGCTGCCTGGCAAGAGCTCCACGACGTCATCTGTGTGCGTCGCTTAGCAGTTTGCAAACGTTTGGCCAGGAGGATCCATGCACCCAGCTAGAGATCGTCAAGATATGAAGTTTCCCGGATCTGCCGTCGATTCCCTCTACCTATTGAGCTGCTGTTGCCCACTGCCTGAGCTTGTTGGAGTTGCGAATCACTGCTACACCGCTACTAGCGTCACTCGCCGGTTGTCCGCTATCGCACTGCCCAGATCTGCCTTCATCTTCATCTTCTTCTTATTCTTCTCTGCTCTATCGGAGTTGCCATAGCCGCATCAAGTTCTGATTTGTGCATTAGAGCTGCGTCTGCTCGTCGTAGTCTTGCTCGCCGATTGCCGTCAGCGTTACTCTGCGACTTGATCGAGTGTCTTATCGGGTGGAATTGCTACAGTTGGTAGTTGACTTCCTTGAGAAGCTACTCCTCGATTGGATGTTCCCAGATCTGCAACTCCGGTCAATGATTCGTCGAAAGCCTTACCGGAATCAAGTGTGGCATAGGCTATTGCTGGGTTTTTGGTTAGTTGCTTCCCAGTTCTGGGAGAGCCCAGCAACAGGCTTCAGCAAGGGCCTAGCTCTAGTGCCTCAGCCCCCAGAGCGTAGGCACCAGATGCCCAGACTCCCAGAAGCCCAGGCGGCCAGGGCTGTTGTGCGCGCTGCAAGAGCGCACGCTCAGAATCTAATACCATTCTAGCAACATTTGGATTTTGTGAACTCAAAAGTGAAAACATTATTATTTGATATTGGAATTTATGACCTATACACAATTATGTCCTAAAGTGAATTGGTGGGAGAACATAGATTAGGTTTAATACCCGAGCTAAGGAGTTTACAATTGTACCCTTAAAAAGACATGATAATTGGTAATGTGGGAACTAAGTATGGATTAATAATTGGCAAATGACATTATTGGAATAAACATTGAATATCTAAGTTGGGACAGTCATACTAAATGGACTTTCCTTCTGTAATCAAAATTAGGTCGTTTCGAGTGTCTTAACGTTGAGAACGGTCGAAGGATTTCACTTTACGATTTAAATAAGAATCCTGTTATGTAAAGGACTCCGGGTAAGTAAATTCACACATTTCATTAACGCATATGATTTGATGTATCTAAATTCCTTTAAGTAGATTAATGTATTATGAGATTCTATGCAAGTAAACCCCCATACCCACATATCTCTTTTGTTGTGTTTTATGTGGTGGCGGTATGGGATTGTGTTATGAAATATGTTGATTGGTGGAATGTTTTCTCGTATTTCATATTTGGTACCATTATTATGTCGAGTGGCATGTTGATTACAGTTGTGTGCACTTCACATCATAGACATGTAGTTATAGTGTTCTACATTATCCCTGGTATGAGCCATTCATATATTTAAAAAGTAAATGGTTTAGGAAATAAAATTTTGAAAGGGAATGTATTTTATAAATTGTAACATGTTTAGGAAAATGTTAAAGCTTTTTTTTTTTTGAAAAGGAGTGTAAACCTAGCCATGAAAGATATGAGTGGGAAATAGGCTGTGGGGGTCTGACGCACTGAACCGAGCCTCTGGGAGGGTAGGGAAATGTAATGATTCACTTCGGGGAGTTGAAGAGATGAAAGGAAAAGTAAAGGAATGTTAACCGCTTTGAGGTTCTACCGATAGAAATGTAATCGAGTTCCAAAGAACAAATGGCCCACTGCAGCTTAATGGCTAGGCGTTACACTCAGTGAACTCGTGAATGTAATGAAATGAAGTATTTTACAAGTTATACATTTTGAAAGGAARCATATTGTAAAAAGGTTACGAAATGGAAATGTTTAGAAAGTTTTCATTGAAAAGGTAAAGTTTTATAATTCATGACATGTAGGGCATATTTATGCATATGCATGAGATTTGCTTACTAGGCTTTTTAGCTCATTCCATTTCTCTCATTTTGCATTTCAGGCAATGTTTAGCTAGATGATGCAAGGAGATCGCTTGTGGGCAAACCATGATACCCTGAAGCATATTTTAAATTAATTTGATGGATTAAGATAGCTGTTAACTAGAATGTTTTTGTTTATCATTAAGTTATTTCTTATTTGGTTTAGTTACTTGTGCTTTAAATTCTTTTGGGTTTCCGAAACTTYAGTTTGAATAAATGTCAGATTGGTAAAAGATTTGTTAGAATGCATTATTTGTTGTTTGGATATTGTTGAGTTTAAATGGGTGGTTGTTGAAGGTGCAGAGGAAACTCTATTGGATTTTTATAAACGTTTTGACAAGGGTTAAGATTTCTTTTATTTATTACAGTAGTTGATTATTTTACGAGTAGGCTAATGTAATACTCTCGGCCTAGGACAGTTCCTAATCTGGAGGTGTTACAGTTATGGTATAAGAGCTAGGTTTTAAAAATGATTTTTTAGACATCATAAGAAAATGATTTGGTTGCTACGGAGGAAAGAAGGGTGAGGCGCTTCGAAGAGGGGCTCAAGCCTCAAATTAAACTAGCGATGATTCCTCTTAAGCTTTCTACGTACCGCGAGGTTGTCAATAAATCTCTCTTGGTAGAGAGGGCTCAAATGTTGAGTAAGGAGGAGTTCAAAAATCAACCCATGAATCAGAGATTCAGAGGTGGAAATTCTAAGGGTTGGGTTAAGGGTGGCTAGAAGAGGAGATACGACCAAGGAAGTAGGCAGGGAAATTAGCAAGGCAAACAGCAGAGGAAAGTTTGCCCCAAATGTGGTAAGGAACATCTGGGTGAGAGTCTCTTAGGCAAGGGAGTGTGCTTCAAGTGTAGGAAGCAAGGGCATTTTGCTAAGAATGCCCTAGTAAAGATGGTAGAGGTGGTGGAGGATGCCTCAACTGTGGGAAGCCCGGACATCTGGCCAAGGACTGTGGAGTGAAGAGGCCACCTGCTCAGGCACGAGCCTTCACCATGACGAGGAAGGAGGCCGATGAAGCACCGATTGTAGTATTAGGTACTTATAGTTTTATTGGTGCGTTAATTTAGTTATTTTGAATAATTGCATGAGTTTAAGGATTACCTGTTCTGTAGGCACTTTATCCGTGTGTAATACTCCTGCCACCATATTGTTTGACTCGGGAGCTACCCACTTTTTTATTCATYCTGTTTTGGTTGAAAAACTTCTAACCTTATGTACACGTATGAATACACTGCTTAGTGTGTCCACACCTTCTGGAGAAGTCATGAACTCGTAGTACATGTTGAAGAATTATCCAGTTGCACTAGATGGGAAAGAGTTGATAGTAGAGCTCATGGTATTGGATATTTAGGAGTTTGACGTCATTTTAGGCATGGACTGGCTCTCGAAGCATCATGCCACAATTGACTGCAGCAAGAAGAAGGTTATGTTAGGCCCTCCTGGTGAGTTACAGTTCTGTTTTGTCGGGTCGAGAGTGAAACTGTCCATCCCGATAATATCCGCTATGAAGGCTCATCAGATGATGAAGAAGGGTTGCACTGGCTACCTGACTTCATTAGGCTAGAATCTTGAAACAGAGCTCTCGATCGAACAAATTTTGGTTGTTCGAGAATATTTGGATGTGTTCAAAGACGACCTTCAAGGTTACTATCGGTAAGGGAGATCAATTTTGTTATTGATTTGGTGCCTAGAACGGCACCGATCTCTAGGATACCTTATCTAATGGGTCCACTGAACTTAAAGAGTTGAAGGAGCAATTACAGGATCTTATGGATAAGGGCTTCATCTGACCTAGTTTTTTGCCATGAGGTGTGCTTGTGCTGTTTATAAAGAAGAAAGATGGATCGATGAGGTTATGCATAGATTACAAAGAGTTGAACAAGGTGACGATAAAGAATAGATACCCATTGCCAAGGATCGATGATCTTTTTGATCAACTTCAGGGGACAGGATATTTTTTCAAGATCGACCTAAGATCTGGCTACCATCAGTTGAGGGTTCGAAATGAGAACATTCCTAAGACTGCATTTCGAATTCAATATGGGTATTATGAATTTTTTGTGATGCCGTTTGGGTTGACCGATGCACCTGCCGCATTTATGGATTTGATAAATTGAATCTTTAAAGAGTACTTGGACCAGTTCGTCATAGTCTTCATCGATGACATATTGGTTTACTCTTGATCCAGGGAAGAGCTTGAAGAGCATTTGAGGAAGGTAACCCAGGTACTTAGAGTAGAGAAACTCTTTGCAAAGTTTAAGAAGTGTGACTTCTGGCTTGTTAGCGTGCTATTTCTAAGGCATATTGTGTCCAAGGAAGGCATTGCGGTAGACCCGAGTAAGATTGAGGCGGTCTGACGATGGCTAGTACTTACCAAAGTCGTTGAGGTTCGCAGCTGTTAGCTGGTTACTACCGGAGGTTTGTGGAAGGATTTTCCAAAATTGCCTCTCCTATGAACCAGTTGACCAAGAAGAACATGAAGTTTCTGTGAAATGCGGATTGTGAGCGTAGTTTTGAGGAATTGAAGAGATGACTGACTATCGCTCCAGTTTTGACAATTCCACAAGGTTGTGAAGGGTTCATGATTTATAGTGATGCTTCGATGAAAGGATTAGGTTCTGTTTTAATGCAACATAGGAAGGTGATTGCTTATGCCTCAAGGCAATTGAAGGAGTATGAGAAAAACTATCCAACGCATGATCTAGAGTTGACTGCGGTTGTTTTTGCATTGAAAATTTGGAAGCATTATCTGTATGGAGCAAGGTGCGAGATTTTCACTGACCATAAGAGTCTCGAATACTTCTTCACCCTAAAGGAGTTGAATATGAGGCAACGACGATGGTTGGAACTCATAAAGGATTATGATTGTGTGATAATCTACCACCCGGGTAAGGCTAATGTGGTGGCAGATGCGCTTAACAGGAGGAATCATGGAGCTGTGGCTGCTTTACGAGTCTCTCAGAAATCGTTAATGGCAGAGATTCAGAAGCACAACTTGGAAATGGTTTCGCAAGTCTTATCAGGCTACTTCGCGAATATGACTTTTATACCCACTCTYCTTGAGAGGATAAGGGATGTGCAGATGGATGATCCCTTAGTGCTGAAATGGCGAACAGAAGTTGCGGATGGGAAACGTTCGGACTTTGTAATCACTGTTGATGGAGCCCGCGGTATGGCGACAGAGTTGTGGTCCTGAACGACAAGGGTTTGAAGGAGGAGATCTTGGGAGAAGCTCATAATACACCCTATTCGGTTCACTCAGGAAGTACGAAGATGTATCGAGATTTGAGGAAGCATTTCTAGTGGATTAGTATGAGCCGTGATGTAGCGGAGTTTGTTCAGCATTGTCTTACTTGCCAGCAAGTGAAGACTGAACATCAACGACCCTCTGGTCTTCTACAACCCCTTATGATTCCAAACGCCCAAACGACCAGACGACCAGGCGAGTAGGGGTGTTGCGCACGCGGCTAGAGCACATGCTCGAGAATCTAATACCACCCCCGCAACACTTGGATTTTGTGAAATTAAAGGTGAAAACGTTATTATTTGATATTGAAATTTATGATCTATACACAATTATGTCTTAAAACGAATTGGTGAGAGAATATAGATTAGGTTTAATACTCAAGCTAAGGAGTTTAAAATTGTACCCTTAAAAAGAYGTGATAATTGATAATGTGGGAACTAAGTATGGATTAATAATTGGCAAATGACATTATTGGAATAAACATTGAATATTTAAGTTAGGACAGTCATACTAAATGGACTTTCCTTTTGTAATCAAAATTAGGTCATTTCGAGTGCCTTAACGTTGAGAACAGTCGAAGGATTTCACTTTACGATTTAAATAAGAATCCTGTAACGTAAAGGACTCCGAGTAAGTAAATTCTCACATTTCATTAATGCATATGATTTGATGTATCTAAATTCCTTTAAGTAGATTAATGTGTTATGAGATTTTATGCAAGTAAATCCCCATACCTGCCTATCTCTTTTGTCGTGTGTTATGTGATGGCGGTATGGGATTATGTCATGAAAATGTGTTGATTGGTGGAATGTTTTCACGTGTTTCATATTTGGTACCATTATTATGTCAAGTGGCATGTTAATTACAGTTGTGTGCATTTCACATCATGGACATTAGTTATAGTATTTTACATCATCCCTRGCATGAGCCATTCATACATTTAAAAAGTSAATGGTTTAGGAAATGAAATTTTGAAAGGGAATGTATTTTATAAATTGTAACGTGTTCAGGATAATGTTAAAGTTTTTTGGAAAGGAGTACCTAACCATGAAAGATGTGAGTGAGAAATGGGGCGTGGGGGACCATCGCACCCGAACCGACCCTCTAGGAGGTGAAGAGATGAAAGGAAAAGTAAAGGAATGTTAACTACTTTGTGATTCTACTAGTAGAAATGTAATCGGGTTCCAAAGAACAAATGACCCACTGTAGCTTAATGGCTAGGCGTTACACTCATTGAGCTCACGAATGTAATGAAATGAAATGTTTTACAAGTTGTATATTTTGAAAGGAAGGATTTTGTAAAAAAAATTATGAAATGGAAATGTTTAGAAAGTTTTCATTGAAAAAATGAAATTTTATAATTCATGACATGTATGGCATATTTATGCGTTCATGTATGAAATTTGCTTACTGGACCTTTTAGCTCATTTCATTTCTCTCATTTTGCATTTCAAGTGATGTTTAGCCA
Organism: Rhazya stricta; assembly: GCA_001752375.1. NCBI lineage: Eukaryota > Viridiplantae > Streptophyta > Magnoliopsida > Gentianales > Apocynaceae > Rhazya > Rhazya stricta. The sequence continues at coordinate 614,766 of MEJB01000037.1, read as the reverse complement.
GATGGTGCAAAAAGGTCGCTTGTGGGCAAATCATAATACCTTGAAGCATATTTTAAATTAATTTGATAGATTAAGATAGTTATTGACTAGAATGTTTTTGTTTATCATTAAATTATTTCTTATTTGGTTTAGTTACTTGTGCTTTAAATTCTTTTAGGTTTTCGTAAATTTCAATTTGAATAATTGAGTTGGTGAAAGATGTGTTAGAACACATTATTTATTGTTTTGAATATCGTTGAGTTTGGATAGTTATTGAAGTTATAAAGGAAACTTTGTTAAATTTTTATAAAATATTTTGACAAGGGTTAAGATTTCTTTTATTTACTACCGTAATTGATTGTTTTATGGATAAAATAACGAAATATTCTCAGTTTAAAACAGTACGAATGATTTCCAAACCCAATATACTACCATCAAGACCCAATTCATTTGGGCCTTTAATATATATATATATATATATATATAGTTACCAAAATCCACACCAAAATGAAGTTTGTGGATCAATTCCTATCTGTATGTTTATATATGATTTCCCACCAAATCCCCTAGATTAAGCATGTGATTTGAATTTCAAGAAGAAGCATGAGGGACGAGAATTTCCCAAATGGATTGGCCATTCACACTTTTTCTATATCTGGTTTCTGTCCATGGTGCTAGGAGGACACCTTATTCGACAATTATAGACCCATTTACTTTGAGTACTGAATCGTTCTTAGAGAAGAAGAAATCAATAACGACTCATGACAGGAACAGAACATTAAAAAAATATCTGTGTTGTACTAAGAATAGGTTTATTTGCTACCTTTTCACTAAAATTGAGGCTTCAATGACAGCTCTCAGCTGTTATAGTAGAAACATATATTGAACGACACAAAGAATGCCCAATTTGGATCAAAACATAAAAGTGAAAAGCTTCAAGCAGAAAGAAGGAAACATAAAACAAATTGTGAAAGTCTAATGGAATGGAAGTTTAAAATGCAACAAAAATGCAGTACGATTCAGCACATAGGCGCAGAAGTAAAGAAGAGAAGCTCACCTTTGAGTTTGAGTCAAGTTCTTTACGAGAGAAGAGATAATTGCTTCAGAGAGAGAAAGAGAATTAAGAGAAAGAAGGAAAATTACAGAGGACAGAAGAAATAACAACTAAAATGGTGGAGTAGTGAAGAAATGGTGAGGCGGTGGAGAGTAGATGAAGAGAGAAACCAAACAAGGGGGTGAAGAAGCCGCATGGCAGCGAGAGAAAAAAAAAAAAAAAACAGAACAACATCAAGGATGATGGCGGTGATGGAGATAAGGAGAGAATGAGGGGATTATTTTTGAGAAGAAAGGAAGAGAGAGAAAATAAGAAAGAAAGAAGAAATGGCGTGGGTTTATGGGAGGAAGGTGAGTGGGGTTGGGTGGAAAGAAAAGACTATGGATTGACAAAAAGAAAAGAAACGAAGATGTAAGGAAAAAAAATGAGAAAATTTTCTATTCTTCTAATTATCATTATTATTATACTAAATAATTATAGGTTTATTTCTTCTAAGTATATTCATTATCCTAACTCCGATTAGCCAACAAACCCCAAACTATAATTATATAAAACAATTAGTAATTAATAACTAAATAATTTTTTCAAGAATATTCTAATTTCAAAACTTTTATAGTGTTAATATTAAGATTCTCACATAATCACATTTTACGAGGTTTTTTATTAAGGAAGATAGCCAGTAAGAATTTAGAGTTTTATAGTTCATGTTAAGAAAGGTGATATTTATGTAAAATATTTGCTATAAATGATCAAATTGTGAATATGTTTACAAAGCCATTGGCGGAGGAAAGATTTTTTTGTGCTTAGAGATTATTAGAAATCATTAAATTACATGATTAATGTATTTATTTTGTTCAGACAACTCTGTGTCAAACATTAGTCCCTTTGCACATAAATTTTGGTTACATTGGACGTGTGAAAAGGATCGTTCAAAGCAACGGTCATATTGGACATGTGACGCAAGGTTCGGATGCTGCAAATTCAATTCTGCCTTCCAGATAAGTCGAAGAGTATAAAGGCATGGTCATATAGTTTAGACCCATTTCTTTTCACATCCTCAACAATCATCTGAGCAATTTCCCTAAAAAATATCAACATGTTCACAATCTTTGAGCACTGACTTGAAAAATGGAAAGAATATACAACGAACACTCCTACAATAGTTTATGATAAAGGAAAATCGAAGGTAGCTACTGATAGAAGATCTAGGACAGCTAATCCAAGGCTTCTAAAAAATTAAAAAAATTTAAAATATAAGAATCTAAATCAAAAAACAATAATGTTATTCCAGAAAGAACAGTTGCTACAAAGGTACTCGATTCCTGACTTGCAAATCATGTTAAATGAATTTGGATGGCATAATTTCTTGAAGTAAACAAACATATCTATGATTTGGTGCAAGAGTTTTATGCTAACTGTACAAATATTATTGATGAGGAAAATAGGAATATTACTTGGGATAGCCATCTGAAACATAGGGAAAGCATTTAAGATTTCCATAGAGCGAATTTGATCCTATTTCTAGTCATGGCATTAGATATTATGAGATCAACAAAGAATGCCCCTGAACTATGTTTAATCTGGATGAGTTTTGTAACACTTCCAAATTAGGAACTATCCTAGCCTAAGGATGTTGGCGTTTACTTGTTTAATAGATGCGGAAGTAAGGAAAAATAATTTTGAGCTTTAACTGGGAAGAGGTTTCCATATGCAAAAACTATACAGAAATTTTGATAGAGTTTTCTTTGTAATAAACACATACCCGACCTATTTTTAAAAGAGACAACTCGTTATTGAATCCTCAAGGAAATACTTTATACCACCATTTCTATTACAATTCAATGGAGTGCAGAAAATAAAATCCTATGTTACACTAGGGAACAACTCCCACYGAATCCATTTGCCAATCTAAAAGCTCTTGAAAGAATAACCTCAATAAACAAATAAAAATTTTGATTATCCGACGAAGTCCATTAAACACTAATACTTTAACTAAAGAGACAAGTCTTGGGTATCAGAGTCTGCTCCTAAGCTATCTCCTCATACCACCTGGGTAATCATCACTTGAAATGTAAAATAGGGAAGGGGAGTAATAAAGCTCAGTAAGCAAACTCCATGTGTGGATGATAATGACATGCATCATTATAAAATCTTTTGAAAATTGTATTCCTCTTTCCTTTAACTTTTCAAAATTTAATTTCGTTGACTGACACAAGCTCACATGGTGTATCACCTAGTAAGCTTTGCAGTGAGCAGTTACTATTTGGAACTAGGTTATTCTACTACCGGTAGAACCGCCAAGCAGTTTACATTACGTTACTCTTTCCTTTCACCTAGTAAGAAAGCTAACATTACAATTACATTTCACCCTCTTAGGTCGGGTATGCCAGTCTCTCACGCCCAACTCCCCGCTCACACATTTCATGGCTTATGTACACCCTTTTTCCTATATTTCTAAAGTTTAGGATTCACTCAAAATTAAAGATTTCATTTCCCAAAATTTATCCTTTAAAATATTTTCCTTGATGACCACAAACATGTAACTTTCCCAAAAAGATGGTGCAACCTAATGATGCAATGCATGTTCATATAATGACATCGAGTTTATAGATGTATCCTACAAGAAAGTAGAAATTCACATGATTGAAAGTGAATAACAAACTCGCATTAAGATAACATTAGGAGTTCCACATTCAATGAAGAAACAAAGGAGTTTATTTACTTGAACTCCTTAATGGAATAATTTTTACTTTAAATTGCAAATGGAGTGCCTTGGCTGCCAATGTGCCAAACAATATTTTAATTCCACGTCCATAAAGAATGTTTTGAACATTTTGATTCCAATTCAAATTAAATCTACAGACTCCAACAAGGTACTTTAGATTGTTCATATAATCAAACTAGTAAATGCAACATGTAATATAGTTTGCCTAACATATGAATAAACCACAAGAACCACTAACTATACCCTAGCATAAATCATCCAAAAGAAATAAATATTAGAACAACATAGAGACATTCATAGTAATAAGAATGGGAAAAATAGAACTCTAGAATGGTAGAAGGTTGGCGCCGAAGCGCTGGTCTTTTAGCATTTTTCTCCTTTTTGGCCATTTGCTGGTCGGTTTGGTGCCACAGTACTGTTGCGCTAGCCTCTCAGCATTTATCTATACCTTAGCAAATCTTGAACCCATAAATAACTAAAAACTAATACAATACAAAAGCAAATTGACGTAAATAAGCAATTGTACAGTAGTATTGAACTATGTTTTACCCCTAAATGAGTGAACTCTACAAATCATCTTTTTGACCATGTTCTAAAGCCATCTTACATAGCTGTAAATAATTCCAATAAGAATGTCCAAAGGACGGAAGACCAATTACAACCATTTTCCATAATGTTTAAAGACAAATTCTAACTAAACAAGAATATAATGAGCTCCCATATGAGAAAATTCATCAAAGGAACAAGAAGACCAAAATGTTAATGCAYGTATGGCTTTTATGCAAATTGCTCGCTGATTGTTGGGTTCATGTCATTTAATTCACTTCCATAACTTATGCTACAATTTCAAACTTATATCATAAGATGGACAAAGAGATTCTCAAAGAATAGAAATATCATAACTTTCACCAAACAAACGGAGACACTTTAACAAAAGAAAGAAGGGAAGGCGAACTGTAATCAAGCCTTTAAATTTAAATGCAAGAAAATTACAGTTGACGCACAAGTAAACAATACAAGATTTAGTTTGCATTCAATAGTTTTTGAAAAAAGGAAAACAAATGAAAAGAAGGCAACGCTATAAAGCTTACCTTTAATTGCAAAAGTTTAAGTGAGCATGTTTCTTTTCTTCATCTTTCCTTCTTTTCTTCCGACTCCTCTCTCTCTCTCTCTCTCTCTCTCTCTCTCTCTCTCTCTCTCTCTCTTAACATCCAAGACGCCCAAGTTCAAGAATTCTTCTTCTTCTTCTCTCTTTCTCACTCCCAGAGGCACCAAAAGGGTCAAGAAAGGCAGCTGAGGGTTTCGTCATCTTTTTTCTTTTTCTTTTATTTTTTTTACTTCACTTTGGGCCCTGTTAAACACTTGGACATGTAAGCACTTTAGGCCATGTTTAGCCCAAGTAAGTTGAGGTTTATGGATTTGGTGTTTATAGATTTCCTTTGGGCCAAGAACAAGATCAAATAAAGCTTTAGGATTTTGGATAGAAATAATGGACTCTAATGGATTATACCTAAATCCAATATAGTTTGGTCTAGCAKGAAAGTTTCTCTCCAGCCCAACTTAACTTACCTAAATAAATATAAAATTTCTATTAAATTAAGGTAATAGAATTGCATTATGAATTAAATAAACTCACATGATAATGAGATAAATGGATAATAAATGAATAAAGGAAATTATCGACTTTCTAATTRACACATCATCGATCATAAGGGCTTCTAAGTCCTTTAACTACAAAATAAGCAAAACACAAATGAYCATGACAATAAATTAAATAGTCAATTAGGATATAAATTATATAATTATGTAAAATTCGTAAAAAAAAAAGGAAAATTGATTGTGTGTATCGCAATATCCTATCCCATAAAATAAATTTCGTCCTCGAAATTTATAACTCACTGAAAGGAAAAAAACTTGAAAATTGTAATCCTATGTGTCAATATCTAGACCCATGCTTCTCTACGGTTATCACAGACCATTACTTAAGTATGGGAATTACATACCTTAGAACACCATTCATAAATATAATGATAACTATAATACATGGGCAAAGGATACATAATATACACTCATTGCATATAATCATTCCATAACAGAAACTTACCGTGAAAGCATAAACTTACCAGGTGATCCAGRTAGAAATGCTTGYYGTAAGACTCAGTACTTGTAAAACTTTTAAAATAGTTTCTTATTTTCKTTTCCTTTACGTAAAAGTCTACAAAATCATTTCTARAACTCAAKCTCTGATAGCAAAACTRTAACACCCCAAGATTAGGAWCTGTCCTAACTTGAGGATGTTGGTGTTYGCCCTTGCCATAGATGYGGAAGYAAGGAAAATAATTTTGATCTTTGACTAGGAAGAGGTTTCCACATGCAAGTACTCTATAGAAACTTCGACAGAGTTTCATTTGCAATAAACRCAAACCCAACCTGATTTTAAAAGAGAAAACTCATTACCTAATCCTCAATGAAATGCTTTATACCACCATTTTTACTAYAATTCAGCGRAATGAATTCCAAAATGAAATCCTATGTTAAACTAGGGAACAATGATGAGYGAATCCATTGCCCAACAAAAAATGTAATCCTTTATTTAATAATCTAAAAACTCTTGAAAGAATAACCTCAATAAACAAATAAAGAATTTCGATTATTTGACAAAATCCGTTGAACACTAATACTTTAACTAAAGAGATAAGGCTTGGGTATCAGAGTCTGCTCCAAGTGATCTCCTCGTACCACCTGGCTAATCATCACCTGAAACGTAAAAAGAGGGAAGAGATGAGTTATAAAGCTCAATAAGTAAACTCCATGCATGGATGCTAATGATATCCATCGTTATAAAATCTTCCAAAGATTGTATTCCTCTTTCCTTTAACTTTTCAAAATTTACTTTTCTTCACTGACGCGAGCTCACTTGGTGTATCACCTAGCCACTAAACTCTGCAATGGGCTATTATTATTTGGAACCATGTCACTTTCCTACTGGTAGTACCGCCAAGCTATTTACATTATGTTACTCTTTCCTTTCACCTCGCGAGGAGGCCAACATTACAATTATATTTTACTCTTAGAGAGCGCTAGGTCCAGTAAGCCTGTCCCCCGTGCCCCATCCAACTCGCACCTTTCATAGCTTAGGCGTACACCTTTTTTCCTATATTTCTAAAGTTTAGGATTCATTCAACATTAAATATTTCATTTCCCAAACTTTATCCTTTAAAACATTTTCCATGATGACCATAACATGCAACTTGCCCACAAAGATAATGCAACTTAATGATGCAATATATGTTCATATAACGACATTGACTCTATAGGTCTATCATAGAAGCAAGTAGAATTCACATGATTGTGAGTAAACCACGAATACATATTAAGATAACATTAGGAGTTCCATATACAACATAAACAAAAGGAGTTTAAATTCTTGAACTCCTTAATAAAATATATTTTTACTTTAAATTGCAAAAGGAGTGCCTTTGTTGCCTACAACGTCGATGTGCCAAACAAYATCCTAATTCCATTACAAAAAGAATAACCATAAAGAATCTTTTGAAAATTACCATTCGAATTAAAATTAAATCTTCAAACTCCAGCAAGGTAGTTTAGATCGTTTATTTAATTATCTGGTAAATGCAACATGTAATATAGCTTGCCTAACATATGAATGAAYTGTAAGAACCACAAAATATACYAKAATGTGAAACACTGAAACTCCAAAATGCTAGACAATTGGTGCCACAACGCTGCCCAAGTGGCTCCTTAATGCTGCTCAAGTGGCAACCTAACACTGGCCTTCGAACTTTTTTCTCTTTTTTTGCCATTTGCAAGTTGGGTTGCGCCGCAGCACTATYCTCTYGACATTTCTCTTTCTATACTTTAGCAAATCTTGAACCCATAAACAACTAAAAAACAGTTGAATGCCAAAGACAATTGACGCAAATAAGCTCTTGTACAGTAGTACTGAACTATGTTCTATCCATGAATTAGTGATCATCTTTTTGACTATGTTACAAAGCCMCTTTACATAGCTGCAGAGAATTCCAACAAGAACATRGAAAGGAAGGAATACCAATTACAACCATGTGCCATAATGCTTAGARAAAATTGCCAATTAAATAAGGATATAATGAGCTCTCATACGAGAAAATTCATGAAAAGAACAAGAATAGCAAACTGCTATTGCATGTATGGCTTTAGGCAAATTCCTCGCTGATTGTTGGGTTCATGTCATATAATTCACTTCCATAACAACTTATACTRCAATTTATAATTTATATCATAAGATGGACGAAGAGATTCTCAAAGAACAAAAATATCATAGGTTTAACTAGACAAACAAAGACTATTTACCAAAAGAATAAAGGGAAAAYGAAGTACAATCAAACTTTTCAATTTTGCTACAAGAAAGGTTCAGTTGAYGCACAAGCAAACAATACAAGACTCTGTCTGCATTCAACTATTTCTRRAAAAGGGAAAGCAAATAAAATGTAGGTAACACTATAGATCTTAGCTTTAATTGCATAAGCTTTAGTGATCATGTTCGCTTTCTTCTTCTTTCTTTCGTTTCTTTTGATTCCTTTCTCTCTCTCTCTCTCTCTTTCTCTTTTAAAACCAAGACGCATAAGTTCGAGAATTCTTCTTCTTCTTCTCTCTTTCTCTCACTGCTAGACGGCACCAAATTGGTTAAGAAAGATGGATGAGGGATTCTGTTGATCACAAACTCAATTGATTCTAATCCTAGAAAGTGAACTAGGGTCAATAAGTGTATAGCAAGTGAGTCAAGGTCAATCCCACAAGGATTTCAAATCGAGTACCAAAATCACCGAATTCTCCTAATTTGAACCTATCAAATTTGGTTGAATTAGACTAAAACTAGAAAAGAAAGAGTAATCTAAAAGGTTCAATTATGAAATTCAATTACCTATATCCAAAAAGATTTAATGTAAATAAAAAAGGTTGGCNGTTGATCACAAACTCAATTGATTCTAATCCTAGAAAGTGAACTAGGGTCAATAAGTGTATAGCAAGTRAGTCAAGGTCGATCCCACAAGGATTTCAAATCGAGTACCAAAATCACTGAATTCTCCTAATTTGAACCTATCAAATTTGGTTGAATTAGACTAAAACTAGAAAAGAAAGAGTAATATAAAAGGTTCAATTATGAAATTCAATTACCTATATCCAAAAAGATTTAATGTAAATAAAAAAGGTTGGCTAGGCATTCATCCAAATCATTCATATAATGAGCTAAGTTAATCACACCTTAATTACCCCAATTCCCAAATCTAATCTAATTGCTAATGGAAGAATTTCCTAATATTGGTTTTACCCATTACAAAGAAATCATTTTCTCAAATAGTCCCAACTAGCAAAAAACGTTTAGCCTAAGAAACTCATGAAACCCACCATAAAGAGTATAATAAACATGTTAAATTCAAAGATTAGAGAAGAAAGAACCAATAGAATGAATAAATCCTTAAGTAATCTTGGTTGAATACAAGTCTTCAAGCTCTCCAAGGTTTCCTCCAAGTTTCTCCTATAAAAACTACTCCAAAACTGTGAAAAGAGWTTGTTTCAGCCAACAAAAATCTCTAAAATCATCCATAGAAYGCATTATTTACAAGTGTACAAAAATCCGTACAAAAAGTTTGATCGGCACCTGATTTGACTTGAAYAGGCATCAGTTTGAGGTTGAAAAGACAAAACTGGTGCTTGATTTGTGCCAAACTGGCACCTGTTTGGTTATGGAAAAATAGGTCATGAAAATACTCTTGAAACGGCGCCGGTTTTGCCTTGAACTGGCGCCTGATTGGCTCCCTTCCATACCTAGTCGAATTTTGATGATTTTCAGCTTCTGGAAATTACGTTTTAACACCAAACTCTACAAAATTCATTGTTTGACCTCTTTAAGATCTTTTACAACTGATTTTTTTCCTTTTTCTTCAATTTAAGATGAAAACCTGCTATTAATCATTTCAAACCAAAATTAGTGCAATACAAGATAAATCTTATAAGAAACTCAACAAGAAATAACTTAAGGATAACTTAATATAAAATATGACTATATCAACTACTYTYTACTTAGCCTTTTGTTCATCCTAACAAAATATGCGATAAGGTAAACAACAATCTAGATAATCCAATCCAATCAATCAAAGAACAAGAAGATAGAGTTATTAACATGTTCAACTCAATAGGACATACAAAATTCCACTAGATAGGAAGAGAATTAAAATGTTAATAAGACAATCCTTTTGAAAAACTAAGTGAGTGAGAATAGCCAAAATCAAGTTCCTAGTAAAGACTTGACAAACATTTAGGGCATTATGTATACTTCACCAACACTAAAAGCATAAAGACATGKAAATCCACTCCATAGGTTTGTAATCTTCACAACCTCTCCACTAATTGAGATAACCAAAATCAACAAAGGTCAAGTATTAATGTAGGGCTAATGTATAGGTAAGTCAAATGAAGCATAAGGAAAATAATAAAAGTAAGAGAGTGTTGAAAAAATCGACAATGAAAGCTTGCCACAACTTCTTTTCTTTTCATGCCTTCTTCTTCTTTTCTTTCTTTTTCTTTGTTAATCCTCATTTTGAAGAACATAAGACATACTGCTCAAGAGAAAATAGGTACAACCTTTATCCTCTCAAAAACCCATTTTCTTTTGCAATTTTGTCAACAACTTCACCCCTTAACTCCTCTCATCAACCCCCAAATCTTCTAAACATGCATTCGATGAACKTTATTCAATCCCAAAGGATGAAAAGACGTATCAATTCTCTTACAATRGAAAAGGTAAATAGTAGGCAAAAATATAACAAGATATGCCATAAAARGGCGTAAGAAAATAAATATTTCATTGGCTCAAAAAGGGAACTAAGGAAGAGTTAAAYGCTCAAATGATCCAAAGAAGGCCTAAGTGTTTCATTCCTATGTCAATAATGGTCATCTTTTTATTTCTCCTTAGAAAGTGACAACAACAAATTCTAAAGTGGCTGTGTTAGGTGAATCATCATCATTAGCCCACTAGTGCATCAAGCAATAACTATTCACAAAATAAAGGCTACTCATACTAGAAAGTGAAAAGGTTTGATAGATCAAATTCAAATCAAATTCCCAAGTCAAACAAAATGGTCTCTCATTTGTGTTATATTATCATAACATGTACATAAATCACATAGAMAGCTCAAAAAGTTTGAAGAAATATGGGGAAAAAGCAATAAAGGCACAYAAATGCAATAAAGCAAACAAAGAAGAATCCATTCTTCCACCCCCCACTTATAACTTAACATTGCCCTCAATGTCAATTAAAGAACCACAAAAGTAAGGTGAAAGTGACTCCTCTTGTTGTAAATGATGTTGCCTTCTTTGGAATTTGACAAAGAATGTGGTCATCACCTATCAAATATAACTAAAAATAAAAATRAAAGATAAATGCATTAGCAATTAGAAAAATGAAAAATAATAGAATAGAAAAAGTAAAAAGAAAGAAAKAAGTTCTAGTTTATAGTCTCTAGCTCGACTTCCCTTAGTTCATCATGCCAAAGTAGGATYGRGGGGTTCCAATTTCTCACTCCTCAAAGTAATTGGCAAGTTTTCCTCAAATAGATGTCATTTCATCTTAACAAGTAAGAGGGTACACAAGGAATAGGAATTGAAACTTGTCCATCAAACTTTTTCCTCTTCCCTCTAGACTTCCTAATCATTTTTTTTCTTACTATTAAGATCTAAAGGAGGGCTTTCAATACTAGGTTTGGGTTTATGTCCTTTTTGTTCAATGTCTACTAATGCAAACCCCCTAGTGTTCTCTATAGATATTGGACAGCTTTGGTTAAATTTTGGTAGGGGTGTTTAGGCATTTTGAAAATGGTACACTCATCACCAACTCTTAAGGTTAGCTCACCCTTCTCCATATCAATTAAAATTTCTCCAATGGCTAGGAAAGGTCTACCTAACAATAATTGCATTGTATGGTCATCCTCGGTATCTAATACCATAAAATCTATTGGGAAGATGAATTTGTCAACCTTGACTAATACATCCTCCACTACCCCCATAGGGTACCTACWAGATCTATCGGCTAATTGGAGATAGGTCGTGTTTGTAGGTTTAACATATCCTAACCCCAAATGTCGAAGAATAGATGAAGGCATCACATTTATGCTGGCCCCAAGATCACGAAGCACATTAACAGGAAATAATTCACCAATATGACAAGGAATAATGAATTTTTTAGGATATTTAAGTTTAAGTGGGAGTTTATTTTGAACAATGGTGAAGCATTCCTCRTTCAAGTAAATAGTCACAAAATSAAGTAATTTTCTCTTCTTAGACAAAAAGTCCTTCAAGAATTTTCCATATTTTTGAATTTGAGCAATAGCCTCAACAAAAGGCAGATTTATCTCTAATTTCTTCAATCTCTTCAAGAACTTCCTAAATTGATCATTCTCCCTAGAAGTATCAGCAACTAGGGGAAAAGGCAAAGATTTGAAATCTACTTATTCACTATCCATTTTACCTTTACCCCTTTTTTCCTTTTGAAGCTTAGATGAAACACTAGGTTCCTTAACCATATCACCTAAATGATTGATCTTAGAGGGTTTATTTTCATTTGAAGCACTTGCTAAATCACCCTTAGGCTCCTCTATCACTCTCCCACTTCTTAAAGATATGGCATTACACTTATTGGGATTGATTTCTATGTTACTAAGTAAGGATCCTTGAACTCTTTAGCTAAGCAAATTAGCCCATTGCCCTACTTGATTTTCAAGATTCTCAAAAGAAGCCTCYWGGTTTTGGAACTTAGTTTCCGCATTAATGACAAATTACCAACCAAGGCTTCTAAATTAGAAATCTTATCTTGAGGAGAGAAACCCGAGGGTTGASGTTGAGGTGGCCTAAAATTGGYATTGGAACTAGAGCTTGCATTTGGGTTCCAAGAGAAGTTAGGATGATTCCTGCACCGRAGGTTGTAGGTATTTGAGTAAGCATTGTTGGGTCTAGCATTAGGGCCTACATAATGGGCACTTTCCTRGGAGTTCAGAGGGAATTGGCTTTAGGATAGTGGCTGTGGCCAATTAATACTCTTATGAGTACCCCAAAATATTCACAAGTGATTCRACTCATAGTAATGTTATTCCTCCCATTAGGCCATTGAGATCCCGCCAAGGTCGTCTCTTCAAACCACTCAAGCCTCTTGAGGTAGTTTTCTCATTATACTTTCCCTACTAGAGGCACTTATCATAGACGTAGATTACTCATCAATTTGATTATGGAAAAATAGGGCACAAAAAGACCAAACCGGCACCTAATTTGGACCACACGGTGCCAGTTTGGTTTTGGAAAAATAGAGCATTAAAATGCCCTCAAACCGGCACCTGATTGGCTCCCTGCCATACTTAGTCAAATTTTGATGATTTCAGCTTTTGAAATTGCATATTGACCYTGAACACTATAGAATTCATTATTTGACTTCTTTCAGCTCTTTTACAACCGATTTTTTCCATTTTCATCAATTTAAGATAAAAGCCCTGCAATCAATCATTTCAAACTAAAATAAGTGTAATACAAGGTAAATTCAGATAAGAAACTCGACAAGAAAGAACTTAAGTAAGGATAAACATAATATAAAATATGACTATATTAGTTTCCTCATCTTCTTTCTTTTCTTTTTTTTTTTTTTTAATGACCTTCACTTTGAGCCTTGTTAAACACTTGGGCCATGTACGCAATTTGGCAATGTTAAGCCCAAATAGGTTGAGGTTTATGGATTTGGGTTTTATGGATTTCCTTTGGGCCAAGATCAAGATCAATTAAAGCTTTAGGATTTTGGATAAAAATAATGTGCTCTCATGGATTATACCCAAATCCAATATAGTTTGCTCTAAGATGAAAGTTTCCACATCTTAACTTATACAAGTAAATATAAATTTTCTATTAAAGTAAGGTAATAGTATAAATTAAACAAACTCACATGATAATGCAAAAAAATAGATAGTAAATAAATAAAGRAAATTATTAAATTTTTAATTTGCACATCGATTGTTATGGCTTCCGAGTCCTTCCACTGTAAAATAAGCAAAACATTAACGATCATAGTGACATTAAATAGTCAATTAGGATATAAATTATATAATTATGTAAAATTTGTTAAAAAATGAAAAGCTTAATCTTGGGTATTACAAGTTTAGTACGATTTTTGCCCAAGGAAGGAAGTTAAGATAACGAGAGGGAAACAAGACATTTTAGTATAGAATATAGTGTATTTCATAGAATTGTGAGGACTATTTTACTTCCCAATGTAAGGCATAAACCTCTTTAAGCCTTATGCACATGTTTGTTGCATATATGATGGAGAAAAGATAATTGATAAACTTTGCTCACTTGATGCTTAATTATATTATTTGGCTAGGGGTACAAAGAATAGAAACTTGCCATATGGATGATTTTTTATCAAACTATTTAAGGCACGGGACGTTCCCTTGGTAGATGGTGTAAAGAATCTTCATATCTTAAATGATGAGGCTTTGAAGAGCATGAGACTAAGAAAAGTTGGGCATAGCGGGTTTGACATGAGAGTCGTAGAGGGGGTGGAGCAAGAGAAATAATTGCTAAAGCAAGGTGAGATCGAAGGCGAGATCAAAGGCAAGAAACTATGGCAAAAGAAACTATGAAATGGAATCTGTATGACGAGTTGGTAGCTGAAGATTCAACTAGAAAGGCTGAGATTGAAGGCAAAGAAATTGAGGATGAATCTCGAGAATACCAAGAACTTTCTAACAAAGAAGAAGAAATTGAGAAAGTCGAAGCTAAATCAAGCAAGAAATTATCCATTCATGACAGGCTTGATGCTATGGAAAACATGTTTTATGTGATACTCGATGATATTTCTTCCTTTGAAGGTTTTGTAAGTTCAAAGCTGAATGAGCAACAGAAGGAAATCARTGAGCTTCAACAAAACTTGGAATGTTGCTTGATAATTCTAATTAGGAAAGAGRTGGATGTGTTCCAGTTTATWGTTGAAGATTTTAGATCCTGAGCATGATGACCTCATAAATATGATGTCTACAAATCAAGAGCAAATGGAGAAAAGGCATCATGAAATTGAGGAAAAGATTCTCTTGGAAAAGGGAGAAGAGCACAACTATGCAAGGAATGACTCACCTAAGCAAGGGATCAAAATAAAGCTARATCATTTGCTAAGTTCTACCAGSAAATCTCAGTAACTTGTCATGATAACTGAGGACGATGCAAAGCTAGAAGAAAATGAAGCAAGCATGATAACAAATGCACTAATCTAAGAGGCTAAAACTGAAACCGTTCAAAAAGATTGTGGATGAACAAAGTCAAGAAAGGATGCAAGTATGAAAGTTGCTGTAAAAGTGCAAGAAAAAGAAGAAAATGCAAAAGTTGATGCACAAATCAAGAAAGGAATGTAGACATTAATTGAGTAGGCTGCAAGGGCTCAAGAGAAGAAGGTAARAATATTGTACAAGCAGTCATTGCCTTAGTTGCAGAAAAGGTGGTTAAAGCAAAAGAGATGGCTCAAAGTGATTCAGAAGAACTACTAGTTAGGATTTGAACATAAAGGCTGCATTATCAAGAGTTGATCTAAGTGAAGCTACCTTAAAGGAAAAAAAAGAAAGCAAGAAACTTCGAGACAAATAAACAGAAACAGTTGCTAGGTTCTAACTTGCATGTTGGTTCTTGTAGGCTTATACTAGATTTGGACCAAAACTTTAYGTATGACATTCATTGATTATGATCCTCRAGCTTCAACACTATCATTCACAAAGAAGATCAATAAGTGATTCAATGAAACAAAGAGAGACGTCACAACGAAATTTTATGTTCAAGATCTTCACTATTCAAGATGATTAAGACATAGTCATGAAGCTCAAGGAATACACATAGAGAAAGACTCTATGAAAGGCCTACATGATCTCAGARGACAAGATCTTCTATCGYGATTAATGCTTGAAGGTATTTAGAAGAYTTACATGGTAGATTAGTCTTYSGACTAGTGGTTAAGGATTAGTAGTTACTTCTTTTATGTACTAGTCYATTTTGATTTCACAACATTAAAGTGTTGAAATTTTGGAGACTATTTTCGAAACCATGCCTTGAACATATATACATGCTTTTCATGATAAAAGGTTTCAAAAACCTGTTGAACTTCATTGAAAGATGTCAAAAATGATTTAGCATTGAATATTTGGAAGTTAGGAAGTATGCAKTCTTGAAATTGAGAGTTTTGAATGTATAACCCTGAGTTTTGGACTTCCAAAGCCTTGCTAGAGAAGTTTCGGCTGGTGCTAATTTGTGTAAGAAYTGAGTTCAAAMTAGAGTCAGAACCTAAGTCYAGAGGATTTCGGACATCTAAAGTTAGGTCTGAAGCTATGTCTGAAGTGCCTCCAGTAAGGATACAAACGTAACTTAGGAGCAGCAAGCTTTGGACCTCCAAACCATGCRTTCTATAGCTTAGTAATGGTCAAATTTTATGATCGTTGCACCAAACTTCTCACKCTTTTATAAGGKGTTCTTTTCCATTTTTCTTAAGATTTGTTGGACAGCTTTTGAGCTAAAATTTAATGTTTCTCTCAATGCTTTCAAAGAACATATTTCTTAAATTTTTCTTCAGCTATAAATTGTGTAGCGAGATTACTACTGTTCATTCTAGTCRTGCRAAATTTCTAAAGTATACATATATTCTCTCTTGCATTTGTTTCTAAGCTTTGTGAGTTGTTTGACTGTTATGTGGTACTACTGTTGTTACATTCTTATTAAACACACATTGTACATCAAGTGTTTGACAAAAAGTCTCTAAGACAAGCTTATTTCAAATAGGCTGAAAATCAAAAGGGGACTATTTTCATTTTGGTTTGAAAAACATTTACCAAAACCTAATTCACTGTCCTCTTTTGTTTTTCTTTGCCTATTGAGGAATTCATTGGCTTGGACTTTACTCATGAGTTGAAATTGAAGAGAAGAAGTGACCAAGAAGATTTAGGAAAGATGAAGACAGGGAAATGCACTTAAAGTAGTAGAATCCACTAAGAAAGATCAAGAGACCTCTAGTGAAGAGGAAATGGATGATTATGAACTTGTTATGGTAGTAAAAAGGTTAAAAAAGCCCTTAAAAGAGTGAATTTCAAAATATTATTAAGAAGCCCATTCATCCTAATAACATCACAAGAAAATATTATAAATGCAAGAGTACAAAAAATCTAGTGACTCGTTACCCTAAGCCTAAGAAGCCTAAGAAGAAGGAGGCAAAGCCTTCCAAGAAGAAAAGCTTTGTTACTTGGGATGATGATGCGAAATATAACCATTCTAAAGAAGGTACAAGTGAAAAAGCAATTTTGCTTTATGGCTATAGATTCTGAGGTAACTACTTCTATCCTTTCTCTTCAAAGTGATGATGGATGTGATGCAATTYAGTCATTGCTCATTGATATGTATGATGAATTGAGAAAAATGAGCAGGAGAAATAAGGATATGAAAATCAAAATAGAGAATTTGTTGACTGACAATGCTAAATTGTTATTAGATTACAATTCTCTTGTTGATTCCATGAAATCTCATAAATGTGAAAAATCTAATCTTCTATGACCATTGATGTGATCACTAAGGAAAAAAATGAGCTAGTAAAAAAGGTCTCTACTCCTGATGCTATGATGCTTGAATGTGATTCCTTGAAAAGAAAAGTTCATGATCTAAATGCTAGCTTGATCATGTCCACCACAGGAAAAGAAAATCTTCATAAATTACTTGGTCTCCAAAGGTCTCTTTTTGATAAGAATGGTACTGGATATGAACACTCACATAAGCACGCACATTATGTTAAACCTCTTCCTAAAAGAGCAGTGAATACTACTTCATATGCTACATCATTTACAGYACTAATTGTAAAAGAAAAGGACATAATGCTACAAGATGTTTTAACAAGAAAAAAATTGAAAGTGGCATGAAATCCATTTAGCAGTTAAGACTACCAGGACTAATTTCAAAACCAAGCAAATGTGGGTATCAAATGTCTCATTTTGATTAAATAGTGCAGGGCTGCTTGAAGAGCAAGAGTAAGGGAACCAAATGGTACTTAGATAGTGGATGCTCAAGACACATGACTAGTGACTCTTTAATGCTTGTGAACTTTGAAAAGAGTRAAGAAGGATTTGTCACCGTTGGAGAAAAAAAGAAGGATAAAATTCTTTGAATAGGTTATGTTGGTAAGGCATCCCATCCTATTACAAAAAAAAAAAAAAAAAATGAGATTTTAGTTAATAAATTGAAATATAACTTTCTTAGAATTAGTCAATTATGTGAATGGGTTTGGAATCACTACAACAAGGGGTACAAAAGGGGACTTTGGAAACTTTTAAACAATATCTTTGAGATTTTAAGGCTATTAAATTGAGAAAACATCTTGAAAATCTATCTTTGATTATTCTATACGAGAAGTGCAAGGAATCTCTTAGCATATCTTTGTGAAATCAAATCCCAAGAGCTTCATTCTCTAGCCTCARTTTAGAGGGTGAAATACTATAAAYAACTTTATCTCTTCCTTTGAGAAAATGATTKAAAAGTTTTCTAGGACTTAAAGCTATTGTTGAGAGTTGAAYGTTGAAGAGTTAAAGGTTGTTGTGCTGTAAAACCCACTTGTGGGTGAACCATTTTGTTGGTTGTAAAAGTCTTTATGACTTTTTGGTTGTGGCTTTGAAAGTTCTAAGGGTGTCACCCTATAGCTAGTGGATGTAGATTGCAAGGGACATCTAGCCACTATATATCTTATGTCTATTTTGTGTTTTCTCCCTCTTTCTAAATTTCTTGTGTAATTGCTTCTCTACTCAATGAATTTCATAGCATTTACTTCTCATTGTTAGATATAGCATTTATCGCATCCACCAATTGTTTATTTTTTTACTGAAAGAGTGAGAGGTTTGCAGTTCTCATTCAATGCAATTACTTTTTAGAACCTAATTTACTACCCCCCTCTTAAGTAAATTTCACTTATYTTTGTCAAATCAAATCCAATGATTGTGGTAGCCCGCTAACCCTATAGTGTCATTGGGGCCAAGACAAGTCGCCACCTGTCTCTCGATAGTCGGGTATGAGTAAGAAGAACTAAATAAAAATACAGTCCCAAAGTTTCAAGGCTTCAAATAAATAGGTATTATAACACAACAGTCTCTGAGTAATAAGAAAGCAAAAWATAGCTCAATGAGATCTTTGTTAATCTATTATTCCAGCATCCCTTATTCAGACCTACCCGCTTGATCTGCATCTGCCACTGAAACYACATGAGAGAAATACATTAGTGAGTTCTGGGTTTGATGCATGGGCGCCTAGTGTTTCAAACGGTTCATGTGTTAAATTTTGTGATCGTATGAGTTCAGAAGATACCATAACTATGTAAGCATGAGTGTAAGAAAATAATTCAGTCAAACTGGACCTTTGAGTAAAYRTAACTGAAGAAGGAAAGATAATTTGTTCAAACATGAAARCATAYTATGTGGGTATGACCGGTAAAGGTGGGGTCAAGTCACTARCTRTGTCACTTCGAGAGTGCATGCGACTTRGTRCCTTATCCACCAACGAGCAAGTAGGAGCACCTAGTTAGGTGCTTCGGRTCGTCCTCCCTGGGGTCAAYYGCCTGACTGGGYGTACAAATGTTCAAACATGTAAATAGAAGTGCTAGTGACAGGACCGTCTGCCTTACGCATTCCGGGACTGCCAATAGTCACTTTCTATTAGGCCAAGAGGGGACTCAGAGTACTGTCGCTTGGGAGATTCAAGAGGACCTCACACAGGAGACCAATYGCGTGCGATGCTTTGCTCARCCCCGCTAGCACTCTRGYCGGCCAATAGGTACCCACTTCTCATGTCAAGTCACATCATCATTCWACAACCACTATTCAACAAGATTTTGTATTCGTGTKACATGCAGAGATGAGTMATTCACCTTATTTTTCAGAACTCAAAAATCAAGTGTTYGTTCCAAGACATGTGGTCAACGTGGTTTTCATGCAAGTTTTTTCAAAGCAAGTTAGTATYGTGAAATAATTGTACTCTTTTCAAGAAGCATGAGTAACGTGAAATAAATGCATATTTTTCAAGAAGAATGATTAACCTGAAAWAAATACATGTTTCTTTTTCCAAGAATAGAGTACRGTAAGCAAAAGTGTGTATTCAAAAGTTTTTAAAGMATGAAAGRACYCACAATGATCTYGGACACAAAGTAAAAACTGCACTGTTTGATAAGTTTAAAAGTTAAAGTTCATAAGGAACTCACAATGACTGAAAACAGTGATSTAGGACAAGAAGTAAAAATCGCTCAATTTAATAAGTTTAAAAGTTYGGAAGGAACTCACAATGATTGAAAATAGTAATCTAGGGCACGAAGTAAAACTCGCACAATTTGATAAGTTTAAAAGTTCAGAAGGAACTTACTTGCTAAGGCTTCGATCAGTCTAGGTCCTTGTGTGTTTGTTTTCTACATCAATATTGAGTTCAAACTTAGTTAACAAATCATAAGGTTTAAATTATTWGAGCACAAATTTCTAGGACTAAGTTCGTGCTTTAGGTCTCGAGATTTTCATATTAACTCAGGTCTTGCTAGTCAACTCAGCAAGGTTGGTCCTGAGAATATTTCTAAGATCTTAAGGCATGCATCCATGTGTTTTATGGTTTTTTGGATTTCCTAAATTGCCCTTAAAATGAATTTCAAAGTTAGTATTAGGTCTGTGTATTCAGCCTCTAGATTGACAGGGTTGGGTTAAATAGGTCATATCTCAATTTTTTACTCAACACAATCGGGTGAATTTTATGCCAAAGTAGTCCTCTAATCCCGAGGTTTCATTGGGACTGATTTTGTCTAGTGAATGTGTCCAGATTTAYCATAATTTGGCCCTTRCAGTTTGAGCAAGGTTTAAAGATTCAATCATTCCCGGAGTTCTAGTGATTCCCAATCCACAAATAAGGTGTCATTGTAATTTTTAGATCATGAGGTGCGTCTGTATAATTTTTGTGCGGTCCCCAGCTACGGATTGTATTAAAAGTACACAAAACATTGACCACAAATTCCAACCAGTAAGCTGGTTTTCAACATGTCAATCATACTCCATTTTCTTAAGCCTTTTACAAGCTTATCTATTATCAAAGCTTCATGCAATATGTGACCCAGGATTAAAAACAGTGAGTAAATCAAATTCTATCATAGATTGCATGCTACACAAGATAGCCAATCTTCAAGATTTTTTTTCCTTTACATACACAAGATACCTTAGCTACAATATAGCATTCATTCCTCCAATTTTGCCACCAATATCCATAGCATTTCCTAGCATAAAATCCAAGCCCTCTACTGCCCAAARGCTAATAGTCSAAGAGGAAAAACGTACARGCTCTTACCTTGCTGTTTTAGGTGATTTAAGTGAGAGAGAGTGGAGCCTTTGCTGGAAATGATCCGAGAGGGAAGTGATTTGCAAGCTTCCATGATTTTGCAAAGAAAAAAATGTCAAGAAAAGGGGTAGCATATGGCTCAGCTAAGGAGGATAATTTCACCATTTTCTTTGATAGAAACATAGACTTAAAAATGGAGTTTTGAGTGCTCAAAATCCTAGAAGAAGCCTCTTCCTCGAGTGAAACAAGTAGAAAGGGTGTTGCTTCCATGCAAGTGTGAGCGAGGTGTAGGAATGCATGAGTGGGAGGAGTGAGTGATAGTGAAGAGGATGAGTGAAGCGAGTGAGAGTTTGTGCAAGAGAAAAAAACGAGGGAATGGGGTAAGGGAGTGTTCAGATAGGGGGCTAAGAGAAGAGGGGCGGATATCACAAGAAAATGGAAAGGTGAGTTGTAATCTTGCATGGAGGGTTTTTGCCAAGTGTATGGGAGGTTGATAGGGTTGTGGAAATAAGAGAAAAGGGAAGAGAAAAGTGGAATCCGATCAAGGATTCAATGGAAGAATTGGGGACCAATTGGGTGGTGCTTAGGTAGAAAAATTTGGAAGTGTATTAGTGGAGTTTTTGCATGGCTAAGATAGGACAAGTGTGGGATGGMTATAATACAAGAGATAAAGAATTCACATGGTAAAAGATTGGGAGAATTGACCGAGGGGAAATCAAGAGAATGAGAAAAGAATTTTGGAAATGTTGAGGTGTAGAGTTGCATGACTCTTAGTGGACAAGTGTAAGGTGGATAATCATTTAATTAATATTTTTTTGGGAAATGCTAACACAGCCCTTGTTGTGGATAAGCATTAATGACTAGGAGAGAGTGTTTGACTTGAAAAATAATCTAATTAATTATAACATTAATGGGTAACCTTTTTCAATGAATTGCATAATCATTGATAGGAGTATTAAATGTCATTTAAATAAGTATTAATCATATTTTTCATTTGAAYGAATATTAATTTTTTATTAGTTTTCTTTTTTATTCTCTTCTTTTATTTTCATTGAGSATTAGGGTTTAGGGTTTAGGGTTTTAGGGTTTTAGGGTTTAGTGTTTAGGGCTTTAGGGTKTAAGTTTTAGGCTTTTAGAGTTTACAATTTTAGGTTTTAGGGTTTTACGATTTAGGATTTAGGATTGTAGAGTTTAGAATTTATTAATATTCAATGAAATCAAAAATAATAATTTAAAATATTTATTAAAAATAAAATTTAAGAAGAATAATTTAATGCTTCTATTAATAATTATCCAACTCATTGAAAAAATTACCCATTAATATTGTTAGTCAAACACTCTCCCCTACTTATTAATGCTTAACAACAGCCCTTGGGCTGTGGTTAGCAACCGCARCACCTTATTTCTTTTATTCAAGACTTAGGTTGTAACATCTCCAAATTAAGAAACTTTATCCTAACCCAAAAATGTCACCATTTACTCACTCACATGAATTTGTAAAAATTTAGAAAAAATAAAAATTTTGAAATTTAAAATAGAAAAGCAGTTTACAAAAATTTYAATAGAGTTTCCTCCGTAATATCAATATCTTCCCTTGCATACAATCAGAAATTTGACAGCAAACATTTCCAATACTCCACATATAAATAACTTCAAATTCCAACAATATTATTTACCAATAAATACTCATATCGAAATAACCTCAACCCCAACAATATCATTTATCAATTAAATACTCATATGTTTGAAATCCAACAAAAACTTTGAGAAAATAAATCTGAACAAATAAACTACTCATAGATTTAATAATCCTACGGAAGTCTTTGAAAGAATAATTCCAGAACAATAAAAGCCTAAGCATTCAATAAGTTCATAAATTAATAGAAGATTTAATTAATGAAACTAATTCTTAGGTATCAAAGTCTGATCCCAAGCAATCTCCACGTACCATCTGAGTACTCATGAGCTGAAATGTAAAAATGARGGAAATAGAATGAGTTATAAAGCTCAGCAAGTAAATCCCATGCATGAATTGCATGTATCATCCACTATACGTCATGAAGTTTCAAAAAGTCACTTCCTCAATATAACTTTCCAAACATTTCCATTTCATCAAAACWTTCTCYAAAAATACACTTCCATTTCAAATCGTGAGATCACTTGGTGTACCACCTAGCCATTAAGCTCTGCAGTGGGCAATTTTTATTTGGAACCYGATCATATTCTACCAGTAGAACCGYAAAGCGGTTAACATAACTTAATTTTTTCCTAAAATTCACCTCATAAAAGGTGAATAATACATGAATCCCCACCCTACAAGAGGATTAGGTTGGGTGCACAGTCCCCCACACCCTATTTCCAACTCACATTTCATGGTCTAGGCTTTAGACCCCTTTTCAAATCTTTAAYGTTTGGAAATCATTCAACATTAAAATCATATTTTTCCAAACTACATTCCTCAACCATTTACTTTTCCAACATTYTTTAAAACATTCACTTTCTTAGATGCATGAATATGCTTATGTCAGAGAATGGCGCAAACTACCACAAACTACATGCTTATGATCATGGACCAYATGAACTCTGAACTTCAACTTTTCCAATTTGTCGTCAAGTAGATAAATTCACATATTTGAAATAACATTATAAATCATATCGCATAAAGGCAAACCAATTATAACCACGATACACATACAATACAATTAATAAGAATGTGGGAATTTACTTAYCTCAARTCCTTAATGAAATTTAGTTTTACTTGCAATYACTAGCRGAGTGCCTTGGCTGCCCTAAACTTCAATATGCCAGGAAATAGCCTAATTTGTTACAAAAAGAATATACATCTCAAATTTCATTAATAACTCTTAAATGATACATTCATCATTTATCCTACGAGTGTCATTCATCCATATTAACTTCAGACTTCAACTTCCACAATGGAAACAAAATTATTGAAAGGTATAAATTAATTTCATGGCCMTCAACCTTCCTTAAAATAACAATAAAAAACAAAATCACAATATAACTTACTAGAAACGTATTCCACTTTACTATGTCATACTAACATAAATTCCACATTAAAT
>MEJB01000037.1:469605-496709 GCA_001752375.1 Rhazya stricta | reverse complement strand
CCCATGAACAATAACAAGTAAGCCAACTAGCCACGGCTATAGGAATCAGTTGCTTCTGGGTTAAACCTCCTAACCAAGGGTACGAGCGTCTAGAATGTACCGTAGGTACCATATAGCACAATTGTCAGCCCGAACAGACCTAGCCCACCATAAATATGATCCARCGATTTTAGCCATTTGGCAACTCCTGAAACYCTATCGTCRAAGCTACTCAAGAGGTTCTCACACTGGGGACTAGRGCAYTGCATAGTTGGAGTCACTGAGTGAGTACTCAATCATAACAATATGTACACATTTCAAGTCRGTCTCGATAGCAAGCTTGCTACACAAGTAGAACAATAAAGTCATGGAACTCATGTTGAAACCTATGTCAAGTATAAAAACAACCATTCGATATATAAATCCAAGTTTTCATGTCCATCGGGTAAACATGTGGTTTGGATAGAATAATCCATTCGATAAGTCATTTCGTACTAAAATCTATGATCTGCAAAAGCATTTAAAATAGCATATACAACAGTTCTTCGAAAGAGTTGAAGTGTATTCTTGTTTAAAACATTTGGAGGGTCTTGAAGCCATTTTTCTAGAATATGATATATAAAAATAACATATTTTAGGAAGTTTACAATTAGAAGGACTCACGTTAAAATAGTTGAGAATATTTGAAAATACTTCTCTAGACTACAAAATCATTCATTCTTAAATTGAAAATACTTCTCTAGACTACAAAATCATTCATTCTTAAAACTTCATAAAACAGAGGAATTCACCTAATATCCTGGATTGTACATTGAACTTTAATTTTTCTRGATTATCGTATCCTATAATCAGATAATAAGAAATCGTCTTAGTCTATGCCTAGTAGGCTATGATAATGATAGGAAATAAATGATCGAAACCCCTAAGATCCTAGAGAAATTATTCGGACAATAGAACGTGTGGGTATGTCAGGGTTTCAATTCCTTTTAGAATGGATGGGAGTTATCAATTTATTTATTTTTCTTTCTTATTAAATGTTGAATTGACAGACTTGCACCCATGAGGTGTGTGACTCAAATTTAACTATGAAGATAAAAGTCAAAGTTTAAATAAAAAATGACCAATCAAATTTTCAAAGAGTATAAAATACTTAAAATTTACATTATTCCTTAAAACTAGGACTAGTTAACGGTMGGTCTATGAATGTTAACAACCTCAATTGATTCACTATTTCATTTATTCTCCTCAAATTACAATTATAAATCATAGCAAATGTATATAATCGCAAAACCAGATGCTAGAAACTTTAACATTCGCATACCATTAAACCTAAGCAAACTAAATTTAATCGAAACYTASGAGCAATACAAAACATTAGAGCACTATTTCTTTTGTCATAACAAAACATAAATTTTACATGCATAGACTGCAAAAGCCTCTTGATACACATTTAAATAGCACTCATAATCCTTTAAATAACTTGGAGGCTGTTGATGTCATTGTGGACATGCTYGAATATATTTGGRAGTCGCATCACCTGGGCTATCTAGAGCCTCTCCCACTGGAGATGATTCAGGAGACATTCTTCAATGTTCACCYATGAGATTGGGCTACCTAGATTATCAAGAGATCCACCATTATCTGTATTACAAGAATTATTAGTAAAACAAGCATCGATGTYAAAAATAGGGGAGGTTCCCATTGATTCTCTTTTCCTYTAAATTAATGGTTGTTTTTGCATTGAACCATTCATRAAGAGATGGAAATTCAGCCAAACTCAAAGACATAGTTGATTCTTGTGAAGATGGCTTGTGCTAGAATTGGCCTTGATAAAAAACTACATGCCTAGATAAGTAAACTCCTTTTGTTTGAGGCTTATAACACAGACACACCTTGTGAACTTGGCTATAACCAAGAAACGCACATGGATAAGTTTTCTTAACAAATTTATTTCCTCATTGATGTCTCTCAAAGAAGGAAAACATCACCATCCAAAACCTCGCAAGTTTTTATGATCAGGCTTCTTTCAATAAAGCTTTCAGTAAGGAGATTGATTGTTAAGGACTAATGATGGTATCCTATTAATTAAATAAGTAGTTGTAAGAAAAGTCTCAATCCACAAAACTAAAGGCATATTAGTATTGAACAACATCGTTAAACCTGTCTCAACAATATGTCGATGTTTTCTTTCACCAACTCCATTTTGTTTTGGTGTTCTTGGACATGAGATATYTAATTGAATTCACTGTGACCAARACGACTAAGAAAATTAGAAGACTCYAATTCTCCACCARGARCACATTGAAAAATCTTAATTTGTCTATTAAATTGATTTTCAACTAGTTGCTGAAGTTTGATAAAACAAGAATAGAAARCTAATTRCTTCTTCATCGGATACAACCAACTAATCCTTGWCAAATCATCAATAAATGTAACATAAAAATGAAAACCTTGATTTAAGACATCAGAGGTTGGTCCCTAAAGATAACAATTCACTTTTTGTYAGGGAAATTCAAAAATTTTATTATTCAAATTGAAAGGTTGCTTGCAACTCTTCCCATATTGACAACMAACARAAATGGAAGTTTTTAGTTTGCCACAAATCAATAATTTTCTTCRCTTTCAATAAAGATAATATCTTCCCATTTAGGTGTCCAAGGTGCTCTGCAATAAAGAAAAGAATCACCCTTCTTTATTGTTGCCAATGCTTCTTGAAAACTTGAATCTAAAGCATAAAGTTGTCCTTTCTTACGCCACTTCCCTATTGGTCTCTTGTTGAGATCCTTAATAACAAAATCAAATTGTGTGAATTCAACTGTGCAAGTYTTGTTAGTAGCAAGCTTACCTACTAAAACCAAAATCTTTTTCAASTGAGAAACAACAAGAACATCCTTTAAATTCAATTCTCCAATAAGTGTAGTACCAGTATGTGTTATAGCCAATTTATTTCCATCACCAACATAAATAACATCATTCCCCTTARATGATTGTAAATGARACGGAGTATCTGTATCACTCGTCATTACGTTGTTGCTCCAGAGTCCATATAGAGAGACGAATCATTGTTGCTTAAGGTAAGAGCCGCTAGAGCTTGTGGTACATCGGCTGACCGATAGGAATAATCGAACCTATACCAACAATCAAGAGCAACATGATTCATTTTTCCACAAATTTGGCAGATTAGTTTATCACCTCTGACTTGATGTTGACTGATTTCTTTAGTTCRTTCCTTTGTGGGATAGTTTGAACTTAAACAAACATTGTTATATTGTCCTACTGAGGTGAACCCTCTTRTTCTAGAATTAAAACCACCTCATCTTCTTACATCATCATTTTTGTCACGCCCATGTTGGACAAAAAGCACTTGATTGTGTGCAATAAAACTTTTCTCRTCTTCCTATTGAGAAGCAAGAGTCTGCTCATACCCCTAAAGATTAATCAAAAATTGATTAAAAGTTGGACAAGATTTTGTTACCATAGGAAGATGAAATCCTTTATATTTTGCTCCTAATCCACGAGCAAAATGGAAAACTTTATCAAGATATTCAATGGGTTTCTTGGTTGTTGCAATATTATCACATATTGATTTGAATTCCTTTGTGTATTCATCCAAGGATTTGTATCCTTTCTTGATGATCATCAACACATTCTTGAGAAATCCTTCCTTTTCAATGGTGGTTGGCAATAGCTGCTCTTCCAATGAACTTCATACATCATAGACGGTGGCATCTTCAGCAATAGATGGTTTGTTGTACTAAGTAGCCATGAGATTAATAGTCCATTGTTTGTCAACCACAAGAAATAGGCTAGATGCTCCGTTTTATTGTCATCTAGTTGTTGTTGGTTTTGGTACCATCTTTATAAAAGTTGAAGGACACCAAGACTATGAGAATYGATGGAGAATTTGTGATCTCCATGTAAGATAATTATTGGAGCCTAATTTTGTTGATACAAACTAGGATACTGATGAAAAGAATGAATCGTAAGACTAGGTTCCTTCATAGTTMCTCTAATATTAGAGAAACTAGAAAGGCTTTGATACCATGGGAAAAAAGAGAAGCAAAAGAATATGAACATGAAAGGCTTTCTGTTTGTGCATTTATTCACCCTAATCTTGTTACGATGGACTCCATTATATAGATCGGGAAGATAAATACATAAAGATAAAGCACACTTCAATCTAAACAAGTTATATCTAATCAAACCCTCACTTTAAATTTCAAATTGAAACATTGTGTGGTACATTACCACCATTATCATCACCATCCTTATTACTCTCTTAAAWGCATCATTCTTATCAAAATCCACATGTCTACTTAAGCTTAGAATTGCCYGAATCTCTTTTTTAGAGTGCAACACATCTGAAACCTATCCATGTAAATCTCATAGAGATATACAAGATTGTCTAGGACAAAAAACTCTTTTCAGAGTGAACCTTGTTTTCTAAAAGCCAAGATTGTGTAAAATCCTCTTATCGGTGACCTTTGTAGCAACAATAATATGTGAATATTACGATTATATGGGATACATAAAACTCTTTTCTGGGCGACCCTTGGTTGGAGGGTTAAAGTGTTGCAAGAGTCAAGTGTGGGTCAACCCTTCGTGTATTCATACACTACTAAGAAAAAATCTGTGTGACTTTRTGGAGTTTGAAATTCTAAAGTTGCGGTCTTAGATAGTGGATCTCGATTTAAAAAAATGGATCAAACCACTATAAATCACTTGTTCCTTTATGCATTCTTTATTCTTTAGCATTTACATCATTTTTAATTGATTGTATAAATATTTCAAAGCTCTTTAATTTCTAAACCWTGATTATATTTCAAAGTGAGTTTGAAAAATGCGTTGAGTGGTATTTAACTTGCAAAAACATCTCACCAAGGAAAATTGTGAATTATGCAATAAAATTGCCTTATTACATGATGATTTGTTGTTAGAGCACAAAACCTTAGAGAGGAAGGTAAAATATTTCTATGCTATCTTGGTGAAACATATCGGTAAGGATAACATAGATAAGTTACTTGGTTCTCAAAGAATTCATATGGTGGGAATGGAATTCAATATTCKAAGGCACAAGCACACATCATTCCAAGATCTTGTTAGAGCTAGCTCATCTAGTATACCTCATATTTGTTGTACTTATTGTGAAAGGCATGGCATAATGTCGATACATGTTTCAATAAAAAGAAGATTGAAAGCGGACAGAATTCCATTTTGATTGTAAAGAGCTCAATCACTAGCCCCAAAGGACTCGAGAGAATTTGGATGCCAAAAGTCTTATCTTATCCATTGTTGTAGGTATCTTAAATAAAAAATTAAGGAAAACTAAATGATTTCTCMACAMCYGTTGTTCAAGGCATATGACTGGAGATTCTTCTATATTGTTTCACTTSAAAGCCAAAGAAGAKGGATGTGTAACTTTTGGAGACAACAAAAGGGTAAAATTCTTGGAAAATGTATTGTTGGTAAAGCACCATTTCCAAATTCTTTTTGTGAATCTAAGTATAATTTTTTGAAAACTAWTCAAGTATGTGATAATGGCTTCAGAATGTTGATTATAAAGGATACTACTCGTTTGATTGTTGATGATGATAGTGAGCATGTGGTATTTGTGCAAAAAGATGTGAAAATCTATATTGTCGACAATGTAATTAACCAAATGAGCTTAAAGTTCTTCCAAATAAAGCGATTAATAGTGCAACCAACAAAGCAAAACCATCAAGATCATGTCTTACCTTACAGTTATTTTTGCAATACAAATTACAGATGAGACTAGTTTTACATTTGAGCCATTTGTTGTACATTGACAGGATAACAATCAGAGGTTGAACCACTATAAGCTCTCCTAGCAAGAACTTGGTTTATAGTTTCTGTTGGATGGAAAGCATCCCAAAATGCATATTGGCTCCTATTGGTGCATGGGACTGAAAATGGAAGGCAAGTAATCTGCCCTTGATTTCTCCCAATGCCACAGCAGCCTGTATCAACCACGGAAAGTCCTACGAGAATAGCACACATATGACAGTTAGAATTTCCAAATTATGAATAAATTTTGCTTATAATGTTAAAAAAAATCATTTGTATTTTATCCCAATATTTAGTTTAGGTGTATCTTCTAATGTAATTAGGATTTTCAGTAGGTAGACGATCTAAAATCAAGATTTATTATAAAAGGTGAATAGAATAAGATGATGACGAATGCTACAAGACATTGAAATAATAGTAATCTAGCTAGTCTTACCAAAAGGAGGGGGAGAAAAGGTAATATAAACAATAATCTAGCATGTATTATAATTGATCTTACCATATGCAGAAGCATTCTGAATTATGTCCATGAAAGCACCAAAAGTGTTGCCATAAGCAAATACAGATCCTGCATGCTCTGAGTTGAGCTGATCAACAAGTTGTATGAGCCTCTTATTAAACATTCCAACCATATCATTTACAAAGGCCGCACATTTTCCTGTCGGAGCAAGACTAGCGGCCAARTGATTGGGTATGCAACCAAGAGGTCCAATTCCACCTAGCATGAACTTCCTCAGTCCTAAATTGCGAAGAGCCTGAGAAGTAATTCAAAGAGATAAATTGATTCTTGTGCTAGATGATATGAAAAAATGGTAAGAGATATGCTWATGGCTCGTTTATTTCTAAGAAAAGCAACTAATTAATGGGATATCTCCTACCCGATTCCTAAATATAAGGAACCTGTAATGTGAAAGACTTCTCAAATAACAAATACAAAAGTTAGGACTCAAAAAATAAAGTTTCAATGCTGGGGAATATACGAGTACTAACCTAGAAAAGGTAATGAAGAGAATTAATGCATATATGTTTTCCTTACCAATATTTGTCTAGTATAGCGAGCAATGAGTAGATCAGCAAAGTCGTTAGGGTTGTAAACGAAGCTTGTTGTGTAAAATGATGGCTGCAAATAGTTGTTTATATAGTCATTGCTACCCAYTGTCATTATCACTAAAGCCTTTGCCAAGTGATCATTCAACTCCTTTTCTTCCATCAAACTCCTCATTTGATCCAGTGTGTTCTCAAAGTTCTCAACTTGTTCACTCAAGCTGAAACGTTCTCCCTGATAATTAATCATAGTTTTGCATAGTTTTAAGGAAGGAAACAGAGAAAAAGAAAAAAATGAGKAGCTATACTGATGTAACAAACATGATTTAATATCAAGATGCTAATTWATTAACCACRTTACGTTTTCAAAGAAACTCAMAAATTATGCGAAAGAAAAGCGAATTATTGAAAAAGTAGAGGGTAATTAACAAGATGATCACAACATTGCAAACTATCAGATAATATGCATTTAAAGAAGGGTAATTAATTAAAGGATTTACAAGATTGCTTCCAGTCTCTTCAAGAATTCCACCTGCTGCAGAAGCATAATTCACACCTTTAAGAATGTTTCTCCCGTTGGCTGATGGACTTGTGTATGGCAGAAGAAGAGGAAGTTCTATCAAGTCTCCTGTGGAAATTCAAGGTAGAAAGAGATATTAAAATGGTCTAATTAGAAAAAAATGAAGAAAATGAAGAGCGAAGCAAGGATGCTGTAGACATAACGTTGGGAATACGCAGACAATCATGGAAGCAACTTTTTTTTTTTGAATTTTTAAAAAAAAGAAAGATATAGGATTTAATAGCTCTAGAAAGGGAATATAAATAGCCTATTAATTTGAGTATGAAAACAAAAGCTCTTTGTAAACCTAATCCTAAAATACCCTTTAATTTCATGTTTAGAACGAGTCTCAATCTTTTCTACTCCTAACTATTTGGTATTATATAACCAGGAAAGAACRAAAATTAAAGTTTGTACAAGAATTACCTAGGTAGTCTATACTGGTTCTTCCATTACAGAATCTCCCAGAGGGTCCTTCAGCGAAATCCACACCGTAAGGCACATAATTTGCTTTTGCCAAAGTGTTYAGGTAATTGTTGTTTCCAGGATCAGTCAATGAATCACCAAATGCATACATTCCTGTGTACTGTGGCTTTGCCATCAGTAATCTTCCATTTGGAAAGCCAACAAGCAAAAGCATGCTCATCAGTAAAGGGAACCTGTTAACCAAACATGGATCATCCATTGTCCTGACGTTTTGCAGCTTACTTTCAAGCTCGAAAAATGAAGTCTATAATATGAAGGAGATGGTACATTGCTTTCATCTGTAACGCATGAAAACAATGAAAAAGGCCCTGAAACTCATGCTTTTGGATAAGCATTTTGCCCTTGTTTTCCTCCATGATTTRGATGGCCTTTCTSGGTTSTAGTTTGTGGTTGTCCATTTGCTTGCCATTTATGTTACGTTCAGGGAATGGGCCTTGGTTCYAGGAAAAAGTACATGCAGAAAATCATCCATGCTTTATGATACAACCAGCCATATTTTGTTGGAAGAGTACAAAGCACACCTTAACTTGCTTTGTTGAAATGCCAAGCCCACTTTCAAGGACAAGTCCCAAAAGAATTGGGCTGAGTTTGGAAACCCCAGTCTGGTTAAAAGACTATCTGTTGCTTGCGTTATATGGAGGCCTTTTTTAAAAAAAAAAAAAAAAAGCTTGTGTTTTCTTCTGKTTTCTTTCTTTCAATTATGTTATTCGGTGTCTTCAAGTTTGGTATATGTCGCTGAATTTTGCATGATGAATGATATAAAGTTTATTCCCTCTCCAAATTCTCCTTCTGTTATTCATGGGAGCTGCCTCTCGCTCAAAGAGTGTGATTGGTTGATAAGGAAAGACAATCAATTGATAAAAGAAATACAATCAAGTTAAAACAGTCTAGSGATTTTACATAATCACAGCCYTTACTTAAGTTATTAAGTTTCCTATATCTTAGTTTTCTGTTCTTTTACTTTTATAATATGTATAAATACCACTTATATCAATGAGAATAATAACAAGCTTGATTCTCAAATCTCTCTTCATTCCATTACAGAATCAGAGCAGGTCCAATGTTGAACCTTTGATCTTGTTTTCTATAAGGTTTCAAAAATTAATTATTTGGAAGGGGCTCCTCATGATTTCGTTCAATATTGTTTAAGGGTTATAGATTTCTTATTGTTTTCTCTCCCCCACCTCTTTTGTGGCACAAATTGTCTTCTTCATAAATTGTCATTTTCTATCCCCTCCTTGAAATGCTTAAAACAAAACCACCTCTGTGGTTCAAGCCTTTTCACTACATTGAAAAAAGTCCATGGCACGTAAGACATACGTGGCAAGAATTAAAAAAAAAAAAAATGTGACCTTAGGTCTGTGGGGACGTTTTTGCAAAAGTCGATCAAATGTCGTTATTGCTACAGTTGTGACAACCCCGCCGATACCTAGGTTCCAGTGGGCCTGAGTGAGACATCGCATGCCTCTTGGCAGTCACGTTACAAGCACATAAAACATTAAAAGYAAGTGAATACATGGAAGTAGGCTTCATTAAATAGAGTCAAAATGGTAATATAAYCATCCCAACATCTCCAAGCAAAAAATATAGATAGATTCACAGACATCTCTTGAATTCCTGGTATTACTATCTCTTTAGGCAGTGAAAATTCATAAACCTGTCACTAAAACATGAGAAAATAATGACCGAATCTCAGTGAGTCCBGTGTGCATGCACTATGTATTTTAAAAATCAAGAGCACATTTTTTGAGAAATCCTTTTAGAAAAAATAGTTTGAGTAAAAGTTAACTTTTGAGAAAAATCTATAATTTTGGCGAACCATATCAAGTCAAGAGTGAACAGGGAATACTACGTTCAAAAGCTCATCAGTTTCTATAATAATATCCAAATTCACTTTTACCGCAGAGATAATGTCATGCAGGGTCGAGAATTACCAGCCTTATCACCTCATAGTTCGCACGTGCGTTCAACCTTATCACTTCTGAACAATGAGTGGTACCCACTAGCTTCGGTACAAAAGAGTCAACTTCTCTCGGTTAAACCTCCTAGCTGAGGGTATGGTAGTCCACAATCCGACCTGGGTACCCAAAGGCGAGTGTCTGCCCATACATTCTCAGTCCTCCARAAATATCCCAGTCATTGGCCAATAGTTAGGATTATTCTGATACCGTCATCCTGAAATTTAAGAGGTACTCGTATTAGGGACCAACCAAGCAGAGTACTTTGTCCGTCGGACTAGTCTATCAGAGCTACAAATCTGGTAATCAATACTATCCATCACTGACGTATATCAAACAAAAAGTGTTTTCAAGCAAGTCATGAACTTGCAAAAATAATTTTGAGTTTAAAAAAAATTGCATGCTCTATTTTCTTGCTCATTTTTTAGAAAAGAAATGCAGATAAAATAGGCTTTTCAAAAACACATTTATAAAGTAAATATTTGAGAAATATTTTTAGAAAACTCGTTTACGCAGAAAATGGTTTTAAGTGTGGGACTCACCTAAATGCACATTTTCCTAAAATTTGCTCAAAGCCAAAAAACAAGTGAGGCACATATCTTTAAGTAAGATTCCATCGGATGTAATCCTTAAAGTAGGAAAATAGTCCTAGTAAGTTTGCTAGAAAATCCTTTCGATATTACAAAGATTAGATCCTAAGTTCYAATCATTTTCTAAGTGAAAATTAGAGTGCAAAAAAGGATTAATTACTTAAAGGAAATGATTATAGAAAATTGGAGTATATTCTAAAGAAAAGAATTCTAGGGGCTCTGTGAATGATGTCCTTCTAGTTCTTGGATTTATTCTTGGTATAGTAATWGTCTATTAATCTAATACTTATAGACTTTCTAAATCAAATTCTAGATTTAAATTTATATTTGTGAATTAATTTTTTATTAGAGTTCCTAAAAATATCTAAGGTAGTAAATTTAGTTTAATTATGTAAGGTAAATATTGTTCTTAGGCAGAATGGCATAACTCTATTATTTTGATTATATWTTTTGTTTTGCTCATCAGAATTAAGCATCATCAAATCCAAAATTTTCTAAGATCCTAAGATATCTAAACATACCTCTTATGCACAAATATGAGTAGTAAACAATCCAGAATATACAAAAAAATTCAAGGTTCTACCAACCGTCGAGGCTGGTAGGCTTCAAATGGGAAGGTTRCAGAGTTTATTTTTATAACTTAAGCTATACCTATCAATTTAAGCCAATTAGTCTCAAATTATTCTAAGATTACTAGCTTTCTAGCRGTCTATCAAATTTCTATTTCCTAATTCCAGTGAAGCCGTAATTAACTTAGAGCACCAGTTTTTATTTTATTTATTTAGCTAAAAATTTACAGTAGTCATGGTATTCACAATTGAATAGAAACAATCCAGCATTTTTCTTTGATTCTGGTCTGTATGGCTTAGAGAGCACAAGTAGATTGTTGAGGAAAAATTCAAGACTTTGGCTGAGTATTCTGGCTTGGGTTGAAGCTTGAAAATTGCAAGAAGCAAGCTTGGTTTTGAGGAATGAAATACAYCTAAGTARTGTGAGGTTTAAGTATGCTACCATAATCTGCTTCTAATAAGATGAAAGAAGTGTTATGCATTGAAAAGTGTAGTAGGATCAATGCTAGCAATTCGAAAATGAATAAATGCATGGTAAAATTTAATTATCAGGTAGAGCAACATGTTTTAGGTCTTTAAGAAGGAAATTCTAGTTATACAAATAAAACATTATGAAGTAGAATAGATGTTTAAAATGCTACAATACTATGTTTAAGCTTAGGTATGCATCACTAATCGAATTATAATTAAGAAACAAAACCTTGTGCATGAAGTGAATTGCAAATGGAACAATTAGCATATTCAAAATAGATAGGAGAAKTTAAACTAACTTATAAGGTAGATAATTAACTAATATGACATGATCCAATCTCATGAAAGAAGTAAACGAAGATGATGGCTAAGTAAGACGAGTATAGKTAAATAGAAATTTTGAATTGTTAGTAAAGGTTAACTAAGTATGAATATAATAGATCAAATAGGATCAAAGAATATATTTCATAAAAGAGATTAAATATTTATAAAGGTTTTAAAATAACATGTAAAAGATAATATAATCAAATTCTATATTATACTACTTAAATTTAAGATTCTAAATGTATTGATTCCTATGTTAGTTTTCCATTGTTAAGGGAAACAAAATCTATCGAGTCATTTTTCTAAAATTTCAGATTATAATTCTATACTTTAGGTGGCCTAATTYTCCTCTTTAGGTACTAGTATTCGGGGTCTTACAACAATCGTCTTAGGCCTCCTTGACGTTTGTAGCAAATGTTAATACACTATATGTGGTAATGTTTGGAGCATATTTCTGACGACATTTGTTTGTGTCAGTATAGACAAGGTATATCGCGATTATTGTAAATTATTGCTAGAATAGTCTTCTGCCACATATATTTGTAAACTGTGGCGATGTTTGTAAATGTTGGGATATGGTTTTGCGGCGACGTTTGCAAATGTTATCATAACGGTCGATTCCAATACATGACGAGGAGTTATGACYACTTAACTTATGGAACCAYTTTACGTTCGAGGACATTTGTAAAAGTCTTGCTATGGTTCGTGTGGCGACATTTGTAGGGGACACATCGAAAATGTCATTATGTATTATGTAAGGGGCCTACAAATGTCGGCACATGAATCTTATAGAGACACATTGAAAACGTCATTATATATTATGTAAGCTGACATTTATGCACAGTTGTCTTAGTTGATTTGTCCTCATGTTTGTACCGACTTTTGAAAGTGTAGCCTAAAAATCGTGTCGCGACATTTGTTAAACATCYTCATAATGCATTTGTTAAGATGTTTGCAATAGTCGCACAATAGATAGTGTGCTGACATTTTACAAATGTGGAAAAAGTTAASTTCGGCGACATTTATAAATGTTATATACTTAATATTATCCTGATGTTTTATGTCAATATTTGTATATGTCGCTATACGAATATTGTGCTAACACATGTATGAGTTGTCTTAGTATGTTTTATGTCAATATTTGTATATGTCACTATACGAATTTTTTGTCAACACATGTATGAGTCGTAGTATGTTTTATGTCAATGTTTATATATGTCGTTATACAAATGTTTTTCCAGCGCATGTATGAATTGTCGGATTTATATCAYTCCCAATGTTTATAAAGTGTCATGATGACATTAGTATCCTAATATTTTGATATTCTTATGCCAACGTTTTAAACATCAGAATAAAAATTATCAATTTTAAAAAATAATAATAATTTGGCATTATTTCGAAATAATGCCGAATTTATTATTTTCTTCAAATTAA
Source organism: Rhazya stricta (assembly GCA_001752375.1). Lineage (NCBI taxonomy): Eukaryota > Viridiplantae > Streptophyta > Magnoliopsida > Gentianales > Apocynaceae > Rhazya > Rhazya stricta. Next base: position 483,490 of record MEJB01000037.1, on the reverse strand, counting down.
AATTATGAATTTAAAATTAAATAAATATTTAAATTTTAATAATCTAATTATGACAATTACATATGAAAAGAATTAATAATGAAAAATAGAAAGAGTAATTAAAATGAACAATATTTGTAATTTTATTACTTTGAAATTGTCATCCAACTGAAGATCAGTAATTAAAATARAATATAATTGGTAATGAACRCTAATCTAGAAAGCAGCAGCCATCCAYCTGAAGATCAGTACCAATAGATGCAGTGCTATTGAAAAAAATAAAAAACAAACAAATTAAATTTATAAATTAAATMCAACAATATCAATTATACTATTAATGTTGTCGTAGTCAATTACGGRAGTCAAACKTTCTTGATTTTCATTTGCATTATCAACAGTCATGTGCGAACCAAGACTGCTTCTAGGTTTTCTAGCTTACAAATCAAGTTTTAAAGAAAAATATTGTCAGTACAAAGGCTTATTTTCTCAATAATGAAAAAAAAATGTGTATAATCAACTAAATCGATCATGACTAATTTGAGTATGACTAAGTTGATCAAGACTAATTCGATCATGACTATTTCAAACAGACATTAAGACAATTTAAGATATTAAATGAACATATATTTGATAGGACAGATTAGTCMAAATAAAAATCACCCTTATCAAGAGTAAYAGCCAAATTCTCAAGCYGAGAATTATCAAGACTAAGAGCCAAATTCCATACTAGGCYAGCAYAGTATGCAATCAGCCAATCAGGTAGGCCATCAAGCATAGAACTACCAAGTCTAGGCTTAAGTAGGTRAATATAATCCTCTTCAGAAAATGAATTTAATTGCAAGCCTCCAGCATCAAGTGGTACTCCTTCAATACCTACAGACAAAACCCGATTCAATCARATGCAATARAAAAAACAACTCATAAGTGAATAACTTCACCAAAAGATAGTARTAGAATTATGKAAGAAAAAAGTGTCAGCCATCCATCCCAGGATAATATCTTGTATATGGCACATGCTCATCAAAATCCCAAAAAGCTAACAACTCTAACATGACARAATTGTATATATACCTTTTGAAAAGAATCCTCTCCTGTCAAATTCAAATAACTACCATGGCAAACTTGGCTGCCGCATGCACAAACAAAAGCTTCATACTCTTCCTTACTCCATAGCAATTGGAGATATGAACATGAATAATAACCCTTGAAACTTAATTTCCAACAGAGTTGATGAAAACTTCCAAAGAAATAGAGATTAACCTCTYTACCTAAGTTATAATCAAAAGTGATCTCTTCGCCATACTGAATTTGGTGAACGATGTATTTTCCAATCTGGTATTGACCATCTACAGCAGTAACTTTGCCAAAGACACAGAAAATATTTTAAGGACGAAAGTCCCTACTTTAAAAAGAATTAACTTGCTTTAGATACACAAAACTGCGTCTGAACTCCTTGAGTGGTTGCTCTGTGATGATGCTCCATTTGAATCAAGAAGTAAATTACTAGAAATTGCTCTTCTCTTTTGCTGTTGTTGTTCAACTTTTTTGGACTTYTCTCGTTGGATGCATTTTAATATTGTTTAGAGGAATACTAAGATATGCTAGGAGAGCTTGAAGCAGAGACTATGAAAATTTTCTAATAAGAATGGAGAGGCACAAGAGAGGAAGAGAGCGAGAAGACGCGGCAAGTGAACTGGATGAGAGGAAAGGCGTACTCTAAGAAGATTAGTCACATAATAATCTAGGATAAATTATTTTAACCTATCAATTYGCATAAATTTTAGGATGGAGGGAACTTTTAGAAAGGCTTAAAAATAGAATAGGGGGAAATGAAAATTTGGAATGAAAATTAAATTTAGACATAGGTAATAAAATTAAATACGAAAGTTGTAGTTTTTTAATGTACTTTTTTGTTGGAAATTATGGAAAATAAAATTTATGTAAAAAAGATGAATYTAAAATGTAAGATTTTTTWTTGATTTTAAGTGTATAGTAAATATTGGTAATTATATTATTCATAATATGAATTATATAGTATTAATTTGAATTTTGTMTCAGAATCAAAACATTGAACTATTGTATTGWTGTAAAATCGCTAATTAAACTATATTGGAAAAATCYCTTGATCATTTTTCAAATATAAGCATGTCTAGTAATTGGCTAATTTATTATACYTCTACTTATATTGTGATGTAATTATGTACCGATTAATAGTACTATGACYTTTTAACTATGGTCGAAACTATATAGACAATACTTTGCAATTTAGACAATAGGTTAAGTCAATTTAAACAATGGCTCATATTTTTTGTGCTATGGTTTAATTGATTTAGACCATCTTTCATTCAACTTAGACAATGGTGTAGCAAATATAGGCCTTGTTCTATAATGTGTAATCATATGTTCATATATAATGAAATTTGTATATGCTTCCATACATATACACATACATATAGTTCTTAATTAATAATGTCTACAATGTATATTAGTGTAATAATAAGGTCTACTATGTCCACGTTGATATTCTATATTGTATCACGCAATATAATATATATATATATATTCACACACAAATAATATGTGAACTTTACTTATTTAACAGATGGTTTAGTCAATCTAGTCCATGTTCACTCAATTTAGTCAATGGATCCATATTGTATTTAGTCAATGGTTTAATCACTGGACCATTTTTTAGTTAATTTAGTAAATAGTCCAATCAATTTAGTGAATGGTTTAGTTAATTTAGTAAATGGTTCAATCAATATAGTGAATGGTTCAAAAAATTTAGTTAATAATCAATTTAGTCAATGATCATTCAATTTAGACATTGGTTCAGTCAATTTTGAACATGGTTCAATCAATTTAGACAGTGGCTCCGTAAGGTTTTTTAGTCGGGATTCAACAAATTTAAAAAATATTATTATAAATATAATTCTCAAATATAAACTTATATATCTAAAGCATAGGTGATAATGATAGATGATCATGACTATCAAGTATGTCATGGTAAAATACATATACATGTAGTTGTTACTCTATAATGTTTATAAGGTCCAAACTGTAAAATGTATGCTATTGTATATWGATGATCATTTAACTTCTTGTTTGAAGTAGTTGCTAATGAATTTTGATGATGAAAGATATATTGAAATGTTTTGTTTTACTTTACATGAATTTTGATGATAATGATATATGTGGCTTATAAGTTTCTCCATATGAAAAGGAAAACAATGATGTTAATGTAATKCTCAAGACTTTATTTTCCATTTTCARGAATTTTATATGATCATAAAATTTATATTCCAATTTACTAATTTATTAATTATTATGAATTTTTAGTGTTTTGGTTATTTTGCAGCGGAAGGACTTAAAGGCCATAATGCTTAATGTGCGAATTAGAATTAAATAATTCATTTATGTTATTATTATTTATTTGTGCATTATTGTGGAATTTATTATGCTAATTGAATTAGAGTTTTTAGTTAATTAAATTAGGCTTGACCCATTAAAGTCGTCCTTTTCTTACTCAAAACCTAACTTGATTTAATGTTTGATGTTGGCACGAAGCAAAGCTTGTGGACTTTAATTTGTATTGGGCTTAGATGGCTATGAGATAAGGAGGCTCAAAAGGAGATTGCTGAGGATCCAATTAAGTAATTAAAAAAAGGGGGGTGCGAGGAATTAGGATTTGAAAAAAAAAAAATGAAAAACCCTCAAATTTGTAACTTAACACCACCCCCTCTTCTCCCAAAACCCTCCCGCGACACCATCCTTTTTCTTCCCCTTGCTGACGCTGCACTGATCGTCGTCCTTGTCGACGCACATTGTAGCCTCTGCTAGCACCATACTCGTGATCGGTTTGTTGCAAGCTAAATCGGCTTACTGCCCGGAGTCCACTGCTTGCTGTCCACGCCTGTTGTTGTGTGACTCGCTGCTCACCTGCATGACCAGAGAAAATGTTGTTCCCTATCTCACCATCGTCGCCTTTTTTGACACCATCAATCATGCAACCAAATTGCCGTCGTCCTCGTTGTACTCGAATTACCAAGCTCGCAATGCTACACTCAACCAAGTTATTTATTCCCTGACCGCACCAGCTGTACAGATCTGGATAATCATCCGCCATCCCACACCTCAGACTAAARCTGCGGCTCGCGACTCGAACAGARTCAAATGGARGAAGATCTGCCTTTCTAAGTAGAGCTATGTYTCCTATTGCTTTCCCTACTATATACCATTGATCTACTCCGAGCTTGCTGGCTGCCATTGCTYCTCAYCGACTCGATCAAAGTTGCTTCAAGGTTGTTGCTGGAGTTGCTACAGTCGGTGGRTGATCGCCTTGGTAAGCTATTCACTTGTTTGAGCTGTCCAACCTGTAACTCCGACCATTGATCGCGGACTTGATTAGATTAGCTCAGCGAGATCTCGCCATGCCGATCGAAACAGTTTGCACGGAAGCTAATTTGTGGTTCATRGGCTTGGTCCATCTAGATCTATAACTCCTGTCATCTATTTGTCGAAAGTTTGATCGGAAACAGATTTGCTGGAAACATTTTTTGGAGTTTGCCCAGGCGCTGTGCACTGCTAGTCATGCCCGCGCTGCCCGTTTGCACGCCCAGGGCTCGCCTCTTCTCGAGAGCATTTGACAACACTGTGCCTTACACTATGCCTAGAATTTGCTGGATTCAAGGTGAAACCCTTGTTTCTTTGATTAAATTAATCGAATGGTTATTATATTGGTATCATGTATTGATAATTGTGGGAAAACATAGATTATGGTTATACATGATTTAAGGTGGAGTGTAAATTAGTATGAGGAATATGTTTTGATTTAGAAATATATTGTGATTGTGATTGTTTTATCATTGTCATTGTTAAGGAAAGTTYAGAGCCATGAAATAGTTTATAGTTTTGGAAATGTTATTATTTTCAACGTGAAAATTTAAGTACTGGTTAATATGGTTAGTGACACTCGTATGATAAATGATGAATGTTTTGGTGGTGAACAGTCATGTTAAATGAATATATTTAGTTAAACAAATTTAAAATGTATATTCTTTTTGTAATTAAAATTAGGATATTTCCTAGCATATTGACATTGTGGGTAGCTAAAGGACTCCACTTTGCATTTAAAGTAAAGTTGCTACATTAAGGATTTTAGGTGAGTAAACTCCCTTCTTTTCCCTTAGATGAAGAACTTTTATTTCGAATGTAATGTGATATATGATATTATTTTAGTATGTTAGTTACTACGTGATCATGTTGAATTAAATTTGTAAAGATACCATTTATTACATGTCAGAACATCAATTCTATTGTTGTTAAATGAATATGCATCTCATTATCATGATGTATCTTTCTTAGGGAAAGTTTGCATGTTCATGGTATCGACATGGGAAATGAGTAAAGGATAAGGTTTGGAAATTAAATTTTAAAGGTTAATGAATTTTAAAAGTTAGGAAATGGAAAAGGGGTGTAAGCCTAAGTCATGAAAGGTGTGAATGGGAAATGGGGCATAGGGCACCGACGCACCCGACTTAATCCTCTTTGTAGGGTGGAAATGAAAGTAAAATGCATCTCTGATGAGGTGAAAGTAACAYGAAGTGTTAATGAAATGCTAACRGCATGGCGGTTCTACCAATAGGAATCTATTTGGTTCRAAATAATAATTATCCAKTYCAAAASTTAATGGCTAGGCAATACACCAAGTGAGATCATGTATAGKATGGACGCTTTAGAGATTTTAGATGAAACGAATTTTGAACTTCATAAGAAAAAATGCATGTCATATGRATTCATGCATAGGAATTTACTTACTGAGCWTTCTAGCTCAACCCATTCCCCTCATTTTGCATTTCAGGTGATGAGTAGCCAGATGGTATGTGTAGATCACTTGCATGRAGGCTTGATACCCGAGTGTTTTGTTTTAAATAAATTCTTGTTGAATAATGAGAATCGTTAAATAGAGTAATCTTTATTTATGTTTTTATTCATTTTATCGCTTATTTATCCATTGATTTATTCTTTTAAATTTTCTCTGAGTTGTAATTAAAGGAGTACTTCTTGGTTGTCGAGGTTTGGAGTTGTTGGGGATTTGAAGTACTTTTATGCTKTCAGATGGAGTACTGGTTGTGGTTGAGTGTTGRTTTCTTCTTGTGAACAGGAGGAATATGTTGATATTATAGGGGAGACTCTGTCYAAATTTTTATAATGTATTTCAATATCCAAATTTTTTATTTTTTTCAATTTTTACAATATATGTGAGGTAAATTGATAACATTCCTGGGTTAGGACAGTTTCTAATCTGGGGGATTTACAGTTAAAAACYAGGCCAAATAGTGATAAGCAAAAAATGCTAGTAAATAATGATATTAGACAATTTGGCAGCCTTTTGTCATAAAAGATATGACCTTTGGCGTACTCAGCAATAACATTTAAACACTTCCAACTTCACTTCTTCTTTTAATTTTACTTCGGTAACAAAGCTCAAGTTCTRATCTTATAAACCTTTAAATCTTCTCCTTGACACAACAACGACCRCTATTAACATCATGTGTTTCATATTGTCCAAAATTTTATCRTCTACCTCTGTTCTGCAAATTCGAGCCCACACCTGACTATGGKGGGSAGAAAATCACTGTCATGGTAACCATAGCTTTAAAGTGCAAATAGGCTTCTGTTATGCACACRATGCAACTTTTTAAGGAACTATTGCATCAATTGTGAGTAGTTTTATATGAAAAACAAAATGTATTTTGACATGAGCTTCTTCCCCTATCAATGCCCGCTAATAATGGGTCGCCTAGAAGTAAAAGATGTACTTCTATGTACATGCCTTTGGCTAAAGAAGTACATGATGCGATGGACTTATATATAGAATATCGGTCTTTGCACTTCTGGGAACACACAACTGACATAGCGGATGAAGATAGAGAGGTACATGATGAAGAGGAATGGGAGGTAGAGGAAGATGGAGTTGTAATGGATGATGATGCAGTTTCCTCACTTATCCAATGATGAATAGGAAGAGGAGGAAGCAGGGTATAAAGATGAATATGCATATGAAGCTGACAAGGATATAGATAAAGATATGAATGAGGAATCAGATTTTTCTTTGGATATCTCTGATTTTGAGGACTTTGAAGTAGTTCCCAATTATTGGTAATAGTTTGTAAATTTAGGAAGGCATATGTATTTTAAATTTTGTTGTTTTATATAAGTACTTTGTCTACAAATTTCGCGAATTTATAAGGAGTTAATGGTATATCTATCACAATCTCCCATTCCTTCAGTTTTTTGTCTTTTTATAATGTTAATGATAAAAGTTGAAAGGTACTTGACATATATAATGTTTGCCCATGACGGTCGTCGTGATGGGAATGGTGACATGTACCAACAAAATAAATAGTAATAAATATATATAGGGGATATGATAAAGAAGGAAACATAACTCCTTCAAATGATTTTCATTTTAAGACAACATCAAACGGACTGAAATTCTAAGATTAATGTTTGAAAAATTAATAATTTCCTTTTTATTAATTTTGAAAATTAACCTTAATTGAAATATTGCAAAGGAAAAAACATTAAAAGTGGGGATTTATAATTGGAGCATTAATATTGGTGGAAAACAATAAATAAATTAAATTCGACCCCCATGAGTAACCCTAAGCATTGTAACATAGTAGATTGGTCCTTAAGGGCATAGGTGATTGATGATAAGATGGATTCGTGGGACTGTCGTGTATTGATCCATTGTAACATGTACGAATTGTTATGATAGAATATATGTGATTTTTAAGTTCTCCACGTAAAAAGGAAACAAAATAACAGCATTTATTATTTTTGTTGTTGATTTTAATATTAATATATTTTATATTTTTTTTTTTTTTTTTAAGTAAGGGAAAAGAATGGCAATCAAAAAAAAAAAAAGGGAAAAAGATGTTAGACAAATTGAATGGGACTAATATCATAACGAGGTTGGGACCTTTCGTGTACACAACTCTTTGCATTTAAAGTCTATTGAAGTTCTTCTTATTCTTTACGCAAAAAAAAAAAAAACAGAGCATACGACATATAACAAATCGAAACCACAAGGATACTATTCTTTGTCCCAAAAAATCCTCAATGTCCCAAAATTCCTCAACATCCTTTCTAACTCTAAATGCAACCACAATAGATACTCTTCTTCTTCATCTGCAGATACTTTCTCCCTGAAATATGMAGAATTGTGTCCATTCCTAATGATAACCGTGAGAAATTCACAGTTTTGATCCTAAAAGCTTCGGGGAGATATGCACCCTTCTAAAGTGCTATTTCCTTGARGAAGCTGAAGCTAAGTTTAACCATGTAAGTTTCTTTAACACATATTACTTGCCCAGCAATCCCCCTTGAGTAGAAGCACCCCGCAAACAAGGAATTTGCTTAGGCGATTCCTTCTAATAGCTCGAGAGTCATGGGTGGAGTTCACCATAGCTAATTTATGGAACATCTAAAGTCTAGCATATGAAGAGTCGGAGTCGGAGGATGAGGATGAAGAAGATGATGTGGTTGAAGAAGTGGAGATCGATGAAGAAGATAATGAAGATACTGAAGATGATGAATTCCTTCGTTAGTTCTTCGATTAGGACAATTGTAATAGATTATTAATAGGACAAATATTTAAATTATGTAATTRTGCTTTAATGAATGAAATTTCACTTCTATATTGTTATGTAATATATTATATTTTGGTTGAGTTAAGTTTTTCTTATCATACTCTATTTTAGWACTTTGTGTGAAATAGTGTTTTAGTTTAGTGCTCTATTTTAGTATATTTTTTATAATKTAGTAAAAGATTTAAGAACAAAAATAGTAAAATATTGGAATTTAACATTTAACAAACAAAGTGTATATAGTAAATTATTTTTGAAGAATAGCATGTAAGGAACTTGCATTACAATTGGAAGACTTAACATAGCCAGCCAAAAATTAAAAAAAAAAAGATAAAATAGGAATATGTTGAAGTGACATATGATAACTATAGTTGACTATGCCTGTCGTATTTGAAAGGGTGACGTGCAAAACTTTAGACAATTTAAATTCACTGTTTAAAGTCAAAGGTATAGACGATGTAGAATTCAATGATTAAATTCAATTTTTGGAAATCTAAATAGTTATTTTTCTCTTTATACGTTAAATATCTTCCATTCTGCTAGGTTAGGCTCTATTCTATAAATTTTTGAGATAGTTCTGCCGCTAACGCCTTCTGTTCTGAGGATGAAAAGCTTAACCCATTAGTTGGGCCTAATAAGTATAGTTTGTTACCATTAGTAGTTTTAACTAGGGATGGAGTTCTTTAATTGATTATCGAACTCAAACATTCGAGGTTTAAGTTTCACTATAAAGACCATGTTGAAAAAATTTTACATTAAAATTATTGGTACTTATTAGTATTAGGTTTTAAAGAATGACCGTCAATGAATAGCGCTTGTCTCATTAATATCACGCGGTATTTCGAAAAAGACATATATTAGTCATTTCTTATAATCGATAGAGTGGATATTGGAGGTTTGGACTTCCTTAGTTCTAGATTTTAACAATAAAGCGACTTTACAAGAGCACTCTATTTACCTCTCCTATATAATAGGGGCGGGATCATTACTAGTAATGTGAAGACTTTCTGTTAAAAGACCTAAAGGAGGTATAGAGATTTAACAATGGGTAATTCATGTACACAGGTCTTCCGCTTGTATAAGGTTAGGTATTGTTTTTATTGTATATTTTATCTTTTGATTCTATTGATAGTTTTTATTGATGAAATATTCAGAACTTTATGCATTAATTGATTAAATTACCATATTTTAATAAACGTAATAGCAATTTTTGTATTTTGATTATGGTAATTAGATGGAGTAGTTCTTGATGTTGTGTGTATTAGTCAAAGTACGGTAATAGTTTTTATGATATCTTCCTAATACCTCATGGGTACATAGGAAAAAATCACAGACCGTGCTGTAGTTATATATTAATTTAATTTTCTTCTAAAATAGGTGGTTTAAGAAGTCAGGTTGTAAGTCGAGATAGTGACAGCGGACTAGGAAAGAAATTGACAACTGATAACGATTTTTTTGTGTTTATGGTACTTAATCACTTCATGATTATGTACCAGCATGCTTGGCTCATTCGTGGAATGATGTATGCGACTCTGAGAATCATGGTCGGAGTCTTCATGCAACTTTTGCTTCCAGTATGGCTGGTTGTACGAAGGTTGAAGCATCGTCTTACTCTTTCTTAACTCTTCACTATATTATAGCGTGGAGTTAGATTGGAGTTAGACGGTCAGTCCCAAAAAGGAGCGTTTAGTCCTAAAGTAAAGAAAGATGAGAGTGAGACCTCATGAAAAATAGACCATGGACGATTGGTCTGCGATTTCACTGGTGTTATAATTGTCTTTCGCCATGACATAGAATTAGGACTCTTTTCTTTTCTACTGTACATGTTACATACAATCAGGGAATGCTGATATTTAGTTAAACCACCAACTTTACCAATTTGTTACTGATTTTCAGGACCACACTGGATATTTGATACATAGATCTTCTGCGACCTCTTTTATCTGATGTATATTGTTCTTAGTTAGACCCATTAAACAGAGCTTACTATTTTAATCTACTCTTTTCTCAACATACTAGCTACTATAAGTCCTGTAAAAATAACGATATCCTTAACTATACGCTCTTTGTTTATCTTGGCATAACACTCACTGTTCAACCTAAAAAGAATTGGCCATTAAGCCCTGGTTGGGACTTAATATCTTACTGACTTTCTTTCTCTCTGTACCGGGAAGGATCGTGATTTAAATTAGGCGCGCTGCTAATTTTAAAGGCTTGGAGAACCCATTCTTGGAGTCAGCTTGTATTACAACCTTTTCCCGAGATCGCTACGACGTCTTACACTATTCCACATTCATGGGTTAGTTTAAATTAGTAAGTCGTTTTATCTTTCTAATGTAGGATAGAGACATGCTCCTCGTTTCCTGTTCACTCTTCCTAATTACCCTTATCGACAGGTTTTAGAATATCAACTGATTCGTTGTATATTGGTACTCGATTATGTCAGAACGTTAAGAATCCGGACATTTGGAGGTTTTAGGCCACTGTCTAAGTTAGTTACAGACTATGAACGACGCATGAGTAGTAAAAGCGATTGATCCCTACGGTAAAAAGCACGCGCTTTTAAACGTTAAAGGTCAGTTATTTCACTAATATATATGAGATTTTTAGGTTTAACTCCCACGTACTATCTGGAACTTTTGTAAGAACTTGCCTACTTGTTTAAACTCGTTTTCTGAGTGGGGATTGAAGTCGCGCGATAAATTTCTTCCTTCTCTGGTTTTGTACGTCTTTGCTTATAAACCACTAAGTTATTCAACACTGTTATATACGTGTATTAGACTATAATATTTATGTAAATGAGAGCATCGTATTTTTGAGAAATATTCCATATTAGTCGTAACCGTGGACTGTGGTTAAAAGTTTTTCCATAACGAGAGGATACTAAGTATACTCCCTTTATATATGCCACGTAAAGAGTATGTTGAGTATTTTATTCGTACGTACTGCAACACCTCGCATATTTTCAAGAGTTTATCATACTGCATATTGTCATGCGTGATATGTATTACATATAACTTACTTTAGCTCTATAAAAATGGAATGTATCTATATTATGGAATATTAGCTCTTTACGCAGCAAAATAGTAACAATTCGCGCGAGTTTAGGCTACGCGCTCTAGTAATTTGTCCATAAACTCACGATGTATTCCTTTCTGTAAAGGACTAGTCAGGTATATTATAATAAAGTACAGATACCACGCGATGTGTTCTGATTTCCTATAGAGTTTGATATAAAACCGCTTAAAGTGTATTTTTGGAGAACCGCTAATATGGACCTAGGATCTGTTTACTTTAAAAGCCGAGACGGTGTAAACTACCTATTATTAATTTCTCCACCTAAACGATAAAAGGATTACCTATTTGTTGTCTGGATTCTAAATAAGCATCTAAATGGGGGTGTAGGTAAATTTCTACATTCCTAATTAAAATCAGGTTCACTCTTCATATTCGTAGAATGTAATTGTTTAAATATATTATATGTGAGTTACTCTGATAAATGGTGGATATCTTAAAACTTTAGTTTTTTTTATATCTGTACATACGTGAAGGGTATTAGTCCATACGGTAATCAGGAAGTTACGGATTATGAAACTAGGTCTGGACTTTTATCTTTTCGTTGAATTATGCATATAATTTTAATTTTCGGTGAAAAATAAAAATTTTTGTATAGGTAATCTAGTATCTGGGTAGTATTAGTTTTTACTGATGTGTTACTGGCTGTAAGTGAAAAGCTGACAAGGAGTGAAGACGATAGGAGATAGCAAGTCTCAAAACAATGGGATAGGTAATAGTTGTCTGCACGTGTTTAGTACTCGTAGAAGTAAGATAGTGTCACTGGAGCTTACTAGTATGTGGCTTATACCTGATTATCTATAATATATATAGATAAGGATGCAGCGTTTTAATAAGACTTTATATCGATGAAACGTGTGTGAAGTAGTACGTATCAGAAATTGAGATAGTAAAGGAAAACAGTCCCCGATAAAACAACTGTCTTATGAACAGAAGGTAAGAATGGAGAGGTAAAAAGATGAGTTACCGAGTTATCATTAGAAGGGTCAGTACGTTTAACGTTATTGAGGTTCATACAAGTAAACGGGAAGTGGTAGTACTATGAAGGATTACGAATTTCCCTTCATTATGTCCATCTTGTGTAGCACCCCACGAAAGTTCCGCTCAATAATTGATCTCTCGCAAGTAAGTCCTTTCATTCTGCGTACAGTTTTATTTAAAACAAATACGGGACTGCTGGAGAGCATCTAACACGTTATCCGTGAAGTTTTACAACGTTTGTTATCGTTTTCCTCTTTCAGGGTTAACCGGTTAAATTCTCGGTTTCCATAATACGAATCACTATAAGAGGATGGTAGGTATTAACCCATATCCTCATTAAAAACGTTTTATCCCTTTTTTGTATTAACGGTCACTTACTGGAACACTTCTTAAACTTATACCTAGATACCTTCCTAGAAACCAAGTTCTTCTCCTTAAATCCAGAACTAGTTCTCTTTCTTCTTCTAAGTTGCCAAACAACAAATCTCAAATACCTTCCAAAAACATTTGTACAAATATGATCTTATATTCATCACTACCTATACTCAAAATCCTACCATATGGGGGACTAATTGCTTCGGACAGTACGGTACTTTATAAGTTCAAAATTGGTAACTGGAATTTATAAACTGATTAAAAATGAATGTGGGCTGACTTAGTAACTGATTTAATTGATCTGGTCAATTGATTAAACCTAGCTTAGTACTGATTTAATTAATTGTAACTGATTCGTAATTAACTTTGGTTAACCTGATATTAACTAGCTTGTAAAGGAATGTAATTAGTTTTATAACTGATTTAACCAGCTTGGTAACAGGATTTTAAAATCTTGGTGAAAGATTAACCTAACCATGGCAATAGATTTAATAATTTGGTAATTGATTAACTAGCTATGGTTAATTAGATTTATTAGTTTTATAACTGATTTAAACTATCTTAGTTACATATTTTAGAAACTTTAGTAAAGTGAATTAACGAGCTATGTAGAACATTATTTAATTAGTTTAACAAGTTAAATTTATTACATAACTTTTTCAACCTATAAGAGACTAACTTAATCTTAATACCTATTCTTTAGCACCAGGTTTGGATTAAGGTTTCAATTATCTTTGATACCGTATTTATGAACACCTTCAATGTTTAAAAAAACACATAAACTACTCAATTTTAACTTAATTATATTCATTCCTTATACT
>MEJB01000037.1:449908-469580 GCA_001752375.1 Rhazya stricta | reverse complement strand
ACGAATAGTGTTAAATGCCGAATTATTTATAAGATGTGGATTCGATATGTCAGATTTTAATATAGATGAAAAGCTTAATATTTTTTGAGCCAATGGAGGATCTTCTTTAAAGGCGCGAGAGTATCAATCTCACCTTAAGAAACGATTACTTTTGTGTTGATAAGATTAATTGGGAAGTGCAATATGAATGGTTTGAAATATATTATGGTGAGTAATAAAGTGGTCTTAATTATTTTTTTATATCTATAGGTGATGATACGTATCAAAAGTTCATATAATTGATGCTTTTAATCTTTTGTGAATTATGCCATATAATTTAATTTTCGTTGAGAATTATGTATAATTAGAGTATTAGTCTTTATGGCGGCTTTACCGTTACAATAAACCGAAGCATTTTCTCGATTTAATTTAATTTTGAAAATCTTTTTTATATTTATTATTTAACGTAACTATTTACCACCTMGCATGCATATATTCAACCACGTTTATTTCCTCATAATCAAGCATACCTCTTCAAAATTTTCAGCCAACTTTTTAATTTAAATTTTAGTAGAATAAATGTTTAAATCATAGGGCATGAACTTTCCAAATTCAATTTGTTCTACTCTCCTCTTAACCGATTGGTAGCCTTGCTATTTCCGTCCCAATGTTCAGCTATATCACCCTCATTTTTTTAGTTTAATTTTGACTGAAAAATCCCACGAATGCATGTAGAATGATGGTGAGAATTCAGCTTGASTGCTGTCCGGTTTTGGGAGTTTACAGCCTAAGAATTGCAGCTGCTATTCCCTTGTATGTGCTGTCCAACTAAGATTTTGACAGCTTTCCATCATGTGTTGTCTGAAGGAMAGAGGATTCTAAGCTGAGATTAAGACAGCTACCCTATACATCTGTCACGAAATTACATTTTAAGAATCCAAAGTGAATTTTAACTCGAGAAAATAGCTGGAAACTTCCTCTTTCTTTCTTCTTATTCTGGCCGAATCCCACTCACCATACGGCTTTGTTTTCTCGGCTTCAATTCCTATAAAAAGCCTGAAAATCATAAACCATCTCCTCTACACAAAGAAACCATGATCTTGTTAGATTTCCATCTCTTCAATACAATATTTTTCACCCACTTTTCTGTCCATTTCACCACCAAGAATGTCAGAGAAACTCTCATTTCTGTCATCTTTCATCTCAGTTAGAAAAAGGATAATGTCACTTTAGCTCTCTTGAAAACCGATAATATCCAAGTSGAAGTAGAAGAAAACTATAGAACCTCAGGCAGCGTGATGGAGTCCTATTACATTCTCTTCATTTCTCATTTGCTACAGTGAGGTCGTATGACTGGATAATATCAGGTTAGTAGGATCTTAGACCATTGGAAAATATAGTATGAGTTTAGCATGTRAACAGTAAGAAGATCAGACACGAATGCTGTATGAGTTTATATATACAATTCTGTCCAGACAACTAAAAAGGATACATGGGTACTCCATAATCCACTAAGTTGTAACATGATAGTGTTGATATGATATTTAATGGTGTTTTTAAGATAGCAAAAATAATACCAAAATGTAAACGAAGAACATAAGAGTATTTGATAAGTACTGTTTTCAATTTTGTTTTTGTTTTGGATTGGAATATAGCCTCTCATTATTACATAAATTAGCAATGAGGAACCAGAATGTTTAGGAAGTGTAATGACATAGAGTATTTCATTTACAACTCCACAAAATTTAAGATTTGACCGTCAAGGTTTGTACTATTCTTCCGATTAAACCAGAATTTTGCTCACAAGAAACTCGTCATAGCAATGCAGTATGAAATTTGGATTATGATATATGGTTATAAAATAACAAATTTTAAAAAAAGTTAGTACAAATATCACTTAATTTGAGCTTACAAAACTCAAGCTATTAGTTAATTTTTGAGGTAAGGATCAATTATGATCAATTGCATGAAACCCCTTAAATTCCCATTCAAGAAAGAGGAATCTTTTTGACCCTCTTTAGACTTAATAGTTTACATGGTTGAAACCTTATTGTTCTAGGAATATTTTTTGTCCAAAATTGATAGAAAACTCTATGTATTATAAGTATTGTGCATTAAGCACTTACTGCTGTCCACTTCCCCTAAAACTGATTTCAAAAATTCACCATCTTTGCCTAGAAATTTTAACCAATGCATTTTCTATATCCTATCTATACAGTTAAATAATTTTACACATTCTAGGATACTCATGTTTATAAGTTGTTACAACTTCAAATTATCATCCTAGCTTTTAGTTATATCTATTTTCATGAACCTTAGCATGCTTTATTTCATGTAAACTTTTCATATTCAAACTCTAATAAATTTCTGAAACAAATTTGGTTTCTTATAAAGGTGAGTCAATGTTTTAGGAGGGTCTCTATTTAGAATAGATTTTGTGTGATTGGTATGGTTTTAATTACCAAGAAAACATTAGGAATCGTAAGGTTTATAATCTTGATAGTAATTCCTTGAGGCTACAACTTCATTTAGTTTTCGAGTATTAGCCACTGTCTAGGAAAGCATGCACTTAGCTGAGTCCCCTTAAATTATTTTCTGGCATAAACGCGTTTGTATATTATTTTGAATGCTTTAGAAAGTATTTACCTGGTATTTCAAAAATGGTAATTGATTTCGTGATTTCAAGAAAAGTCAGTTTTACTTGCATTTATTTTATAAAAGTGCATGAAATAGAGCTTGCTTGATAATATGGACAACAGCGTATTGAGACTTTTGCAAAAATAAAAATTATTTTGCTGCATTACAAGACTTGATTGAGATAACTAATGTGTGATTTATGGCATTGACAGATTGGAAATGAGTACTTATTTGGCAAAGTGCTGTGCTTGGCTGGTCTTCAGTATGAGTACCGCTTGAGCTAGTCCTGGTGACAGTATCAGAGTAAGCCAACCCTTGGCTAAGGACGGGGTAGTTGGTGGCGGATGGGAAATACATCGGGCAGACAGTCGCCTCATTTAGTGCCCAAGTCGGATTGTGGACAATCGTCCCCTTAGTTAGGAGGTCTAACATAAGAGAGGGTGATCCCTTTGTACCSTAGCTAGTGGATCCCCTTACTTGTTACGAGGTGATAAGGTTGAAAATCATGCACGTACATACTAGGTTATAAGGTTGGTATTACTACACCRCGTGCGACTTTTTCTCTGTGATAAAAGGCTTGTGAACTGAGTTACTATCATTAGAAACTGACGAGTTTTAGATTTAGTATTCTTGTTAACCCTTGAAATGGTTTTCCTCAAAGTACAGGTTTTACAAGTATACGTTTTATTGAAGTATATCTCTTCTCCTAAAATTCCTGTCAACTAGTTTACAACCATCTTACTCATGTTCAATCYAAAACTATGCTCTTGATTGAAAATTCACCTTGCACCCATATAGGATTCACTGAGCTTCACTCATAGTTTTTTCATATTTTTTTTATTGATAGGTATTTGAGTGTGAWTTGCATGAAAAATCAGGAAGTTTCAGGAATTTGAATTTATAGTCAGCTCGTAACAATTGCTACCTTCCTTGCACAAATTTTGAGGATTGTAATTTGGTATTACTGAGCCTAGATAGCTYCACTTTACTTTATGAGATGTTTTATATGCTTGTACCATGACTATCGAGAGGCAAGAGATACTCATATAGCCCAAGTGGAACTTAGGGGAGGACYAGTCATTARAGTTGGTATTAGAGCCTAAGTTATGAGATCTATACGATTTTGTTTGTATAGAATTATGGAATCTATTAGGATGAGCGTGTTTTGGGACTACCACTATATCAACGATTGAATTACTTCATTTTGTTGATGCCGAGAACTTGAGTGCGGGGAACCTTAAAGCCTAGGTCTGTAGACTTGAGCACGGGTAGGTAGGAACGTTGATGTTTATAGTTGATATTATTTGACTAGGTGATTATCTTTAGGTAATTATTTTGTTTATAATAGGAGTTAGTCGAGAACTGTTGGAGAATTTTCGTGAATTTTGATGGTAGCTAGCTAAGGACCTCATGCTAGAAATTGTGACAAGTACTCGAATTTGTGATTAACATGTCTAGTAGCTTTATTGTTGAGTTTGAGTAATTAGTGTGCACAAATATGGCTCCTCAAACACGAATAGGTGATATCAYAACTTAGGATATGAATCTAGTGGGACTTATGGATATAGTTGTTTACTCGTTGGCATCTATAAGTATATATTCTAAGAGAAACTTTAGATATGCAAACTAGTATAGGATGCAGGAACTTGAGAACCAATTAGCCTGCTAGCTACCCAATATGGATATAATACATAGCCCAAATGTGAAGGTGTAGATAGATTATATATGGRATGACCATTACCAACAATTGGGTAGAGGAGCTAGAAAAGGAGAAACGCTCCATTAAGTTTGAGATGGAAAAGTTACTAGAAGTGCTAAATTTGAGTTTTGGTTYGGATGACTTGAATTRTGAATATAGGTTGAAAATTCATGATATTTGAACTTATTGAACATTGATGGTGGTATGGATGTGGATTTTGTTATCTCCTATAGAATGAAACCATGCAATCAATGTCCAGAGTATAACTATGGAATGATTTGAAGATATATAATAATTAGGTTACTTAAGAGTTTAGACCAAACATAGTTATATGAATAATTGGATTCTGAGTAATTGTATGAATGGGATAAAAAATTATCCATGGGAATATGGAGCAAGATAGTCATTTTTATACACTCATCTGATAGTTCCTACCGTCAATTAGAAAATTCTTATTATTCAGATGACTCGTYRTGCTYATCAAAGATAATGTATGCACCTAGTGCCTTAAGCTATTAATTAAATAACCCAAATGTGAAATTTGTGCTTTTGTTAATAGACATATTTTGTGGGGTTATGTGAGCTTARTGATGAATGTGGACAAGGATAGGCAATTAATGATTAGAACAAGGATAACAGTTATACTCAGTATGGTAGAAAATTTATGCATACATGTAGTAGTTATAGGAAAAYRAGGAAATGTTTGGGTTGAACATGAATAAAGACTAGGAGTTGAATCTTAGATTTTTTTTTTTTTTTACTCGTGATAGAAATAGCAAGGCATGATAGCATGATATTATGTGTGGATTCTTAATTAAATTATGAAATCAGAGGGGAGCAGCGGAAGCATGATGGTTAGTAGAAGGTACATTGTCAATCTTTACTTATAAGCCTCGAATTTTAGTAGACTTGAATCTTTTTTTCCTTATGTAACTCTGCTTCGAATTTTAGTAGACTTGAATCTTTTTTTCCTTATGTAACTCTGCACTTTTGAATATAGGGAGAAACTTTAATCYCTGACATACTATACCCTAAGTGTGAGATCTATGGAGGAAATTCTGCTTCTAGTAATTTGATAGTACTACCCTTTTAAGGATTATGATGTAACACAATGCATGGATTGGATGTCTTGACATTAAGCACACCTTGACTATAGAACTAAGACAGTTAAATTCGATTTGCCAAAAATTGTAGTACAATTACAAGGTAATAGGGGTAAGTCTAAGAATCRGATCATTTCAGAGCTTAAGGCTAGGAAATTACGTAAGAAAAGTTTTGAAGTCTACATATCTTACTTGATCAACCAATCAATAGACATTGAGAAAATAGAGGCAGTGCCTCTAGTGAAATAATATGCAGACATATTCCCTTCCGTATTAACTTCCCTACCTTCTAAAAAAAATATAACAGTTCAAGATAGAAAATAAAATCTGAGAAGTTACTTCAACATTGGCMCRGAAGGGATAATATACTTTAAAAATGAGATTTGTGTGCCCAATAATGAGGTATTGAAGTTAAGCATAAGCAAGTGATATGAAGAAGCTGAGGAACAAAGAGATTTGCCTCGTCAAGGTCCAATGAGATCARCATGGAATCAAAAGATCCATGTGGTAAACGAAATAAGTTACGARATAGAAATATCTAGACCTATTTCAGGTACATATAAATCTCGATGACGAAATTTCCTTAAGAGRGGAAGGATGTGAGGCTRTGAAAATTTCTTCAATAAGGTAAGTGACGTATTTTACGAATTCGAAAGTAGATACAATTTTACGATTTATTATACCTAGGTATAGAATATTTACTAGGCCTAGAATTATGATAAAATTTTACCTTTAGAATAAATCCAAACATTTTTTCGGATTCATATGGTCCCAAAAATCCTTTTTAAATTTATTACTAATCGTAACAACTTACCACCTTGATATATTTAACCATGTTTATTTCTTAATAACRGAGCATAAATCRTCAAAATTTTCWGCCAACCTTAATTTAGTCTTCAGTAGAATAGATATTTAAATCATAGGACCTGAACTGTCTAAATTCTATTTGTTTCACTCTCCTCCTCTTAGCCAATTGGTAGCCTTCATATTACCGTGCAAAATTTCAGCTATATCACCCTCATTTTTTCAGTTTAATTTTGGCTGAAAAATCCCACCAATGCATGGCAGAATGGTGGTCAGAATTCAGCTGAAATGCTGTCCGATTTAGGGAGTTTACAGCCTAACAATTATAGATGCCATTCTCTTGTATGTGCTGTCCAATTTCTGTGGCACCTTAATTAAGAATTTGGCAACTGTCCATTATGTGTTGTCTGAAGGATAGAYGCTTCTAAGCTGAGATTAAGATAGCTGCACTATACATGTGCCAAGAACTTATATTTTAAGAATTCAATTTGAATTTTAACTTTAGAAAATACCTGGAAACTTCCTCTTTCTTTCTTCTTATTTTGGCTGAATCCCCCTCACAATACAGCCTTGTTTTCTCCGCTTCCYTATGTATAAAAAGCCTGAAAATCATAAACCATCTACTCTACACAAAGAACCCATCATCCGGTCAGATTTCCCGCTCTTCAATACAATATTTTCCACCCGGTTTTGTTTCTTGCCACCAAGATTGTCCAAAAAAACTCTCATTTCTCTCAACTTTCATTTCAGTTACAAATAAGGGTAATGCAATCACTCTAGCTCTCTTGACAACAGATAATATTCAAGTGGAAGTAGAAGAAAACTATAGAACTTCAGCAGGCATACTGAAGTCCTATTACATTCTCTTCATTCTCATTTG
This sequence comes from Rhazya stricta, assembly GCA_001752375.1. NCBI lineage: Eukaryota > Viridiplantae > Streptophyta > Magnoliopsida > Gentianales > Apocynaceae > Rhazya > Rhazya stricta. Next base: position 462,478 of record MEJB01000037.1, on the reverse strand, counting down.
CTGCGGTGGGAGTAGCAGGAATTCCATTTATTTCAAACTGCACGATATCAGGTTAGTAAGATCTTAGACTTTTGGAAGATACGTTGTGAGTGTAGCATGTTAAGAGCAAGAAGATTAGGCGTGAATGTTGTATGAGTGTATATATACAATTCGGTCAAGACAGCTAAGAAGGATGCATGGGTYCTACATAATCCACTAAGTTTGTGTTGATATGATKCTTAATGGTGTTTTTACTACAGCAAAAATAATACAAGAATGTAAACGAAGAACATAATGGTATCTGATAGGTACTGTTTTCAATTGTGTTTGTGTTTTGAATTAGAAAATGACCTATTATTATCACATAAATTCAGGAGTTGGAACCTGAATCTTTAGGAAGTATAATGATATACATTATTTCACTTAAAACTCCATACAATTTAAGACTAGACCGTTAGGGTTTACAGTATTCTTCTGGTGAAATTAGAAATTTTGCCCACACTAAACTCCTCATAGAAATTGCATTACTAAGTGAAACTTTGGTTATGATAAACGACTATAAAGCTACGGATCTTAGAAAAATTTTAGTAGAAATTTCACTTAATTTGAACTTATAAAACTTAAAATATGAGTTAATATTTGAAGTTGGATCAATTTTAGCCGATTGCACATGATACCCTTATTCCCATTAAAATGGGTATTTATCCGGGCCTCTTTAGGCTTAGATATTTATATGWTTGWATTATTACACCAGGAAAATTTTAGGCACTAAATTCATTAGGAAACTCTACGTATTATAAGTATAGTGCATTAAACATTCACTGTTGTCCACTTCCGTAAAATTGATTTCAAACTCACCATTTTTGCCTTAGAATTTTCTGAAGAATGCATTTCTATATCCTATCGTATACAGTTAAATAATTTACATTCTAGGATTATGTCTTAAGTTGTTACAACTCAAATRATCCTCCTAGCTTTAGTTATAACATTCTCATAAAATCCTAGCATGTTCTATTTCATGCAACCTTTTCACACCAATAAACTCTACTAAATTTCTGAAATAGACTTGGTTCTTATAAAGGCTAAGTTAATGTTTAGGGTTTATTTAGTATAGAATTTGTGTAAATGGTATGGTTTGTTACTAAGGAGATATTATGAACAGTAACCTGTATAATCTTGGATAGTACTTCATTTGAGGATACAACTTGATTTAGGTTCCAGAAATTAGCCAAGTACCTAGGAAAGTYTGCACTCAGGTGAGTCCCTTCGAAGTTATTTTCTGCATAAGCACAGTTGTAAATTATTTTGAATGCTTTAGGAAGTGTTTATCTAGTCTTTGAAAAATGGAAAATGATTTTATGACTCCAAACAAGGTCCATTTTACTTGCATCTATTTTATAAAAGAGCATGAAAATAGAGCATGTTCAATTTGATATGCACAAAAACATATTAAGAATTTTGCAAAAATAATTTTTTTTTTGTTGCAATATACGATTTGATTGAGATCACTAATATGTGATTTTTGGAAATGAGTACTCATTTTGCAAGCTCTAAATAACTAGTCCGGGGGGCCAAAGTACTGTGCTTCACTGGTCCTCAGTATGAGTCCCTCTTGAGCTAGTCTGGGAGACAATATCAGTGTAAGCCAACCATTGGCCAACCACTGGGTCACCGGTGGCGGATTGGGAATGCACCYGGTAMACGCTTGCATTATTAGGTGCCTAGATCGGATTGTGGATAATCATACCCTTGGTTAGGTTGTTTAACCCAGGGGCAGGAGATCCCTTTGTATCCTAGTTGTGGGTACCCTTACTTGTTAAATGGTGATAAGGTTGAAAAGCATGCACTTACATATGAGGTAATAAGGTTGGTATTACTAGACCTGTATGACGTTGTCTCTATGATAAAGGCTTGTGAATTGAGTTACTATTKTTAGAAGCTAACGAGTTTTAAAAATAGTATTCTCATTCACCCTTGAAACGTTTTACCTAAAATTACAGATTCTACAAGTATATGTTTTATTGAAATATTTCTCTTACTCATGTTTACTAGAAAACTTTGCTCTTCATTGAAAATTCACCTGCACCCACATACGACTCATTGAGCTTCGCTCATAATTTTCTCACATTTTTGTTTATTAACAAGTATTTGAGTATGAGCTGCGTGAAGAATCAGAAGTGTCTGGAATTTGAATTTATAGTTGGCTCATAACAATTGTTGCCTTTCTTGTACAAATTTTGCGGATTGTAATTTGGTATCATTGAGCTTAGATAGTTACACTTTACTTCATGAGAGGTTTTATATGCTAGTACCGTGACTTTTGGAGGCAGGCAACACTCACATAGTCTAGTGAAWCCTAGAGGAGGACTAGTCGTCACACTAACTTTAAGTAAAAATCTATTTAAGCCATAGTTGACATCCATAGTCGAATAGGAAAGTAATGTTTACCTATAAAAATAATTTTACTGGTAGAGATGATTTGAACCCATTGCGGGTATTGGACATATGTGAGCAGACAAATTTTAAATCAAAAGTGTATTTATTGATTTTTAAATGAGCTAAAACAAGATGAACATATATGGGCTAACAAAATTGTAAACTAGATGCCATTTATTGATTTATGAACCATGTAACCAATAAATACATATAACAAAATTAATTTTGATCATAAAACCATTTTTGACTTTGTTAAAAGAATTCTTGCTCTYTTAGAGACACAATTTTGATGGATTTTTAACTCTCCAATCGATAGCCATAGTTGAGTATACATGTCTCTTATGATAAAATTTGACCTAATTAATGACGAAAATCAATGTTGTTTTCCACAAATAGTACTTATTCATTGTTGTTTTTCATATTACTTTTGATGAATGGAAATGATCTTTTCTATATCATTTTTCACAGTAATGGTGCTTTTTATCTTTCATTTGGCAATGGGGGCGAAGTTAGRAGGTCCAGTGACGTACCATTGGATGTTCCCAATTGAGGGGTCTATTCAAGTAATATACTCAGTTTCATGGCTTGTTTCATTAAATTCATATATATATAAGACAATTGTATTTTATCTTGTTACAAAACTGATATTTTAATTTGAGAAAAAGACAGCATTCTACTATATGATAAGCATGATTAACTTCAATATTTGACTAGGGTGACATTTATAGAAAGAGTTTCTCTTAACTACAGTTTTCATTGGTTTTAGATACCTGAGCACACTTAAGGGATATGTCCAGAATAGAAGTRATACAGAGGGATCAATATCACAACCTTGTCCAACTTCACCGCCTATTACGTCAAATCATCACCCAAATCCCACCAAAACCATTTTMCTAGTGAAATAAAAACATCATTGCCGCCTTTACTTACATCTCCTACCATGCCCAMTAAACATCTCYCTCTTTTGGAACTACGGGACAAACTTGAAATATACCTAAGAGCGGGTGAATTTGATTTATAAAATTTTCTACAAACTAGTGAAACTTTTCACCTTTTTAGAAAAATTTATTAGACGATTGTTAACTACAGTTTTCATTGGTTGCAGATACCTGAGCACACTTAAGGATATGTCTAGAATAGAAGTTATCCAGAGTGATAAATATCTCAACCTTGTACAACTTCACCACCTATTGCMTCGAATCATCACCCAAATCCCACCAAAACCCCAAATGCCCATTAAACGTCTCACTCCTATGGAACTACAAGACAAACTTGAAATATACCTAAGAGGCAGTGAATTTGATCTATAAAATTTTTTGCAAAGTAGTAAAACTTTTCATCTTTTTAGAAAAATTTATTAGACGATTGTGAGTGCAATAAATGTTATGTGGTTGGTGTGAAATAAATGTAAGAGAAACAAGRATGATAAAGAGAAGTGAAGAAAAATGAGTAAACATACACACAAAATACAAGATTTATAGTGGTTTACACCCTTAGGATTTTCAAACCCACTATCAGAAAAGTCACAAAGACTTTACAACCATCAAAGGGTTAACCCACAAATGGATTTTGCAAATACTTTTGACCATTGATTTTCACAACCATCTCAAAGTTCACCATAATCAACAAGGATTTTTAAGTCCTAGACAACCTTTGGAACCTTTTCTTAAGGAATAAAGATGAAGTTGTACAACATCCACTCTTGATAGTGGAAATAAAATAATGAAGACCTTTTGAAGTGATTTCAAATGTAAAGCTTAAGATTCCTTGAATATCTGTAGAAAATATATGGAGATTGGAAGGATAACTGACACATGATTATGCTAATTACTAAATTGTGGTCATCAACTTTAATATAAGTAGTCCAATTGCAATTGATAGACATCCTGTTAAATTTTGAGGTCATTATCTACCGAATAAATTTTATTGTCTTTGTATGCATGGGATGATCCTTTCATTTAGGTTTATGAACAATGTTGGAATGGATATTTGTCACAATCTTCTATTTAGTCAGAACCACATCATTATCAAAACAGATTTTGCAGGTTTTGGAAATTTTTGGCCAATTTCAATAATGATGTCATCTCTAAGAAGGGTTAGAATAACAGAAGTTGCTTCTCTTTTTCCTTGATGTGTAACATAGAAATTGCCATCACTGTGGCTGCTTACTACTAATCCACCACTAGCAAATTTGTAATACCCCAAATAATTTTTAGGCATTTATGATTTTTATGTGATCTAATTTATTTAGTGCTTAGTATGATTGTTGTTTCGTTAATTTTTGGTGGTTTTTGTCCTTTAATGGATTAGATTTGAATGCTAATGGTAATTRGATTTTTAACTCACTACTCGGTAATTTAGGTTGGGCTAATAGAACCCATTTATATTTTTATTTATCAGGTTCGATTGGTTGTATTAAGATGGCCCAAAAATATGAAGTAGTGAAGTGGGTCAATGATTGGTTTAGTTTAGCCCAAGATCCARAAATAAAACCTCCATGAAAATCCRAAAATTAGGCTTACCTTAGAAACTAACCCCATCAACCTTATACACCATTTTACGAAACTAAGGAAGAAGAAGAGTACCTAGGAAGGATTAAAATCACTTGTGAAGTCTTGGAAGCCATTGAAAATCGTAATTCATGCGATTTGAGGCAAGTCTTACTTGACCTAAGGTTTATTAAATTTCATAGAGATAATCGATAAGTTTTATGTTAGAACCTTATTCCTATTAGGTATTTGTTAATCATGGTTAGAAGGAAGATGTTCTTCGAAGTATGATGGATGTGTATGCATAATGTTATTTTCAGATAGAGTGAACCTAAAATAATGAAAGGGGGATCTAGATTCAATGAGGTACTGCTGTTTTTTACTCGAAATTCATGATTTTTGGGTTTATGCACATGCACYGATGAAATGGATTGACCTTAGCTCCATCCATGACAATTTGGTGCTCTAGCCGCTCATGAACGCACGAATAGATGTATGCACGTACAAAACATACTATTCGTGTGCAGTTTATGGGTAAAGGACACAGCTGAGGACTCAGCGTAGCTTCCGTGGTCTCCCAGTTTTTTAAAAAAAAAAAATGTTAGCTTTTTAGGTAGTTTCAAGGTGAGAATGTTTTCTAATAGTTTCCTAAGATGATGTCTTATAGTTTTACGATCTAGAAAACCTTTTTTTTTTTAAGTGTGTTTAACTTATTTTGAACTAGGAAGTGGACACTTTGACATCAAAGATAGATAAGGAACTCAAACGCTAACTATAAAAAAAAAGCTTAAGCTCTTAAGTGTTTCAGGTAAGTAAACTCACACATCCTRATCAATTGTGGCGTATGTGTAAGTAAATTCCTKCTTCTTCATTCATATTYGRGTATGAATATTGTGCATAAAGTATTGTAAGTGTTATATTTGATTAGAACTATGTGAATTCCTATATGTTTAAGCTATGAAATGACACATGCATTGTTTTATGCTATAATGTACATTTACGAACATGGATTTCATAWGTCACGATATATTATCTGTTCATGATAAATGTAAGGTAAATATTACAACCACTGGCATACATGTATGGGATTTTCTTACTGAGCTTGCCCCTTTTCCTTTTATTTCATGTCTCRGGTGATGAAAGTTAGGTGATTCAAGGAGACCGCTTGAGGGTAGACCCGCACCTGAGTAACCCTTGTTTAGAAGCTTTCTTTCATTAAACCATTTATGTGTTCAAGTTTTAACAAATTATATTTTATGTAAACATTGAGTTTTTGGTGTTGTAACGGTATTTTGATTTCATGAAAGTTATTCATTAGAAAATGAATCTTTCCATTATTAAGGTTTTTGAAATTACCTTTTTTACTTCTGCACTATGAAAAGGGCGAATACTTACATCTTTAAATTAGGATAGTTTCTTAACTTGAAATMTTAACAAAAGTTGATYCTAACATTTCAGACATAATTCAATTAAGAAACAGCTAAAAATCAACATAGCAATCTTGTTATTAGTCTCTGGAGGAACTACTAGACAAGTGGTTCTTTGGTAATTATTCCTRTGAGCTACATGTTAAATAGAATAAAGCATAGAATAAATCAAAGAATTATTGCTTACGCTAACATCCTTATACAAATCATCCTTGATATGGCTTGGCACCTTTCTCCAACTCAAGTATTTGATTGTGAGCCTACATTCATTATGGGRCGAAACTCAACAAACAGTGACAAAAGCACTTCAGTCTGCTCCCATTACTCCCCCTTCTGCCATTAGGTCAAYCTGTAGCCTCTTTCCAGTTCCTCATTCTTCAGGGAACTTAATTGGTCCACACTCACTTTTCTCATAGCTGGTGTTCTTGTTTGATCCTATCTGGTAAGGTAAATAGAAAATTAGAAACACGTTGGCAATTCAGTGATATTGTTGTGATGCATTGATATATTGCTACAMTAATATAGAAATGCATGCACTATATACAGTATATATGGTAATATATAGTATATGTAGTAATTCAATGGCATGCATTTTTCTAATGCACGCACAATATACAGTAACAAAGAAGGGTATTGCTGGATGTACTTCTSTAGAATTAAGCATGAAATGTTTAGTAAAAAGGCCATGAAACTYGCTTTCAAAATATACCATAAAAAATATTGAATCTTTATAGACGTTCTCATCATTTATAATGAACAACATTATAATAATAGCTTTTTATTTTCCAAGGAATAATTAACTGTTACAAAAYCCAAATCTATTACCTAATTAAATACTACAATCAGAACACTAAGCTTAATCTATTACCCTGAATACAAAACAAGATTTTTTGTAAATTTGCTTTTGTAGAATTGTAAGTTTAAAAATAACATATCAGAATTGTAGAATTGCTTTATAGAAACATTTACAAAAACATTTCAGAATTGCTTTACCGAAATAACATTTCAAAACTTATTTTAAGCTTAAAAATAAAATATACAAATACTACGATGGAACTTTCAAGTAGTTAATGAAAAAAAAAAGAAAGTGCTGACACAAAAAATTAGTCGATCTCGATGCCTGAGTATAGAGAAGCAGAGCAGCTTGCTGGCCATCCAAGATGAGCAAGTTCTCAATAGTATCATCGGCTGAAGAACAATCCAATATAGCCAAAAAARGGTTCTTGYTCGGAAAAAACCAAAGCTTAAAACAGAATGCCTAAATACTTGCCAATTGACACAATATAAGCTAGCCGAGATAGCCGATCAAATAAGCTAGGATAGAAGATAAGACCACCTGAGACCTTACGTGATTTCAGGACGTGGGATGATTAAAGGGAGAACAAGTAGGAAAGTGGATAAGTGGCCTTGCTTTCCATTGGCCTAAGCAACAAAATCCGTCTCGTCTAAATATAAGAGGTAGAAAACAAGAAAAAAAAGCACACCGAATCAATCCACATCAGACCAGACAACTTAAGTCTGTATCAGTTCATTCAACTTTCAACATTTTGCATCTTACATCCATTATTACAGCTTTTGCTTCCTTAATCCTTCGATTTCCAACTTTTTAGTTTTTTTTTCTTTTACAACTTTACTTAACTTTCTATTTGAGCTTTATATAGCTTTCTTAGCTTTCTGTTTAGCTTTATGTAGTATACTTAGTCTACCTAGATAATGTATTTCAGATGCTATGTTTTTCATAAATTTAGTACTTTAATACCTTTGTCAGCTTGCTTATATCAATATTTGTCAAGATAGCTTATTAACTATTTTATATTCAGCAGTTWTATTAATTTCCAGTTAAGRTTTTCAAGCCATTTGCATACGTTATATGTTCTTCACTATTTTAATTTGCTTAGTCAACCACATACACACTTTCTAAGGGACTTCTTTAGTTAACTCAAGAACTCACTCTTTAATAGAAAGAAGAGCTATGGATTTTAAAAGCCAAACAATCGGATAACTAGTGAGAACATAGACCTCGTTGTGTTGAAATTAGATCCGCCACAACCGGATCAGCTGATAGCCAAACCAATAGACCAGCATAAACTCATCCTCGATATACCTAATGAAGGCTAGCTTTCCATCGGCTAGCCTTCATCAAGTAAGGCATTTCTGTACACCAACATAATTGGCATGCCCAGTGGGACCTYGTAAGTGTGCATGCAGTTGCACTTCGCTTGGCAAATTATGACCATAGATCAGAACAGCCCTCTTGGACTCAAAATATCCAGCTTGGAAGCTGCCTGAGCCTAGCTCAGATAATACAACACTACAAGCTATAGAGTAGAGCAATGCAGCACAGGAWAGGGGTTAAGGGAACATGACCATASCACATCTACGAAATGCACCCATAACTCAAAGAACYCTTATCCTTTAGGATTTCTCTGATTTATCCAAMCTCTTGTCTGTTGTGTATTGAAGAGCTCATCAAAGAGAAGGAAAAACTCAGAGCTTCAAWGTTCACAAGAAGTCAAACCGTGATCTAAGTTATTGATGATATTGCCAATTTCGATGATAAGCAACCATCATATCTGATTGCAGCCGAAATTGTCGAAGGTGGAGTATATACATGTTCAATGCTTAAGTCTACTCAAGGAAAGAAGAGGCTAAACTAGGTAATGAACCCAACTATTCTTTTGGCATATCCAAGGCCGATAAAATTTTTGATCAATTATTGAAAGATAAGCAGATCAAGCTCTGGACTAGTCAGAAAATACCCATAGCTAAGGAACTCAAAGGCAAAAGATACTGTAAGTGGTAAAATACCTATAGTCATGGSACTAATTATATAGTTGTGTATCGTAATACTGTTCAGTAGGCCATTCAAGATGGCCATTTCTGTTTTGCCAAGAGAAAGACTTAGGAATCGCAGGTAGACGTGGATCTATTTACTTCAGCAGAGTCTATCATGTATCAATTGCAAGAGCAGCTAAACCTAAAGTATAATGGAGAGCCAAAAAGTCAATTGATCGCCATCCTCCAGGCAAACCTTATCCAACCAGTTACAAAACATTAAAATAGTTCCCCATGTTAAGGTGGTTGAAGAGCCTAAAACTCTGAATCAACCAATCATTAGCCACTGTATGCCACAAAAGCCAGTAAAGAGAGAATAGCAACGATAGGTAGCAGTAGCCAACTCTTCATTTGACCTAATAGACAACAGACCTTTTGTTTTTCGGAGGCTAACCTACACGAAGCAAAGAGTTTGGCAAAATTCCACACGAAGAAAGAAACAACGATGCTGGAAATTCCAGATGACCAGGCTAGACCAACACTGATTATGCTCTTTTAGTTGATCAAAACTCAAGAAAGAAGGGAGTAAAGAAAAAGAGCTTACCATATATATCTCCTCTAGAAAAACCTAGAAGAGGAATTAGCTAACAAAAGTATCAATGTTATTGGCTTAATCCCTTTTGAGTTCAAAGATACGCATCATCAAAATTCAATAGCGAATGACATTCTGTCCACCAAACAAGCTATGCCCGAGCTTATTCCAGTATCAGAAGAATACTCGAAGATAAAGGGAGAAGAAGAAGAGAGGGGGAAAGAGGATTACCTTTTTGCACGCGCCGGTCAGGTAGAGAAGGAGAACAGTCGCTGGTCCCACGATCGCGGTCGGGGATCGTTGGTCCGCGGACTGCGGCAGCTGCTCGGCCGGGGTTTACGCGCTGGGTTCGGGGTCGTTGTCCGTCGGTTTCTGAGGAGCGCTGGATCGGTCTTCAGGTCCGCGGTTTCGGCGTCCTCGCGTCCGCTAGTCCGTTGCACGCAAGAACTCCGCGTCATTCGCACACGTGCTGATCCGAGCGCAGCGTGCCGGACCTCGCTAAGAAAGGGTTTGTCTACTGCGGTAATGTAGATGGACGCGCGCGTGTGGTTCCAAGCCCTAAGTTGCACTTAGAATCAAGAAATAGATTAATTGGTTTAACCGGTATCCCAAACATATACATTTTATTATTTTTATTTTATTACCTTATGCAAATTAACTTAGTTCAATATACTAGTTTCTTTTACTCTTATTTTAGATCTTCATATTGAAACCTTTATATTAAATTCCACTTTTAAATCCCAGCATACTATTTACTACAGATAACACTAATACTAATAATACCATAAAATTCTTGTTTAATCCCTCAATACTTTATTTTAACATGATAATCATCAAGCTAAAATAACTGGTACCTCTTAAGGAGACTTTTTAATAAAATCAATTCCAGGTGTATCCCTTTTACTACTTCCATAATTGCCTTTGTAACACAATTTGCTTACACCAAAACCAATTTTGTTCAATCTACTTATAAGAAACACATTATTATAATCCTATGACCCGTGTAATTATAATACCCGTTAGTCCGTGAGGCGATTCGCTGTTCATTATATTAAATGATTCCTAATGTTTCATTCCATTTAAGAGTGTTAAGAGTAATTGCATATACACAATACCAATATTAATTTAATTGAGAATCTACTTAACTTACACATAACTTTAGACTCAAGATCATTCTTAAGAGTGTAAGAGCAATTCATATACAAAACACCAATATTAATTTTAACGAGAATTCCACTTAACTTTACACATACTTAGACTCAAGATACATTCATTTAACAGTGGTGAGAGTAAATTGCGTATACATAACAACAATATAATTTAACGAGTATATCCACTTAACTTACACATACTTAGTACTTCGAAATATATTCATTTAAGACTGTAAGAGTAAAGCACTACTACGTTCACACAACAATAATACTAATTTAGAAAGAATACACCTTACTTACACTTAACTATTAGCAAGAATACACAAATATTGAAAGGTCATACACTTAAAATAATGAGTAACTGTACCGTCTTTAAATTCATTCTCAAGTCACCAGGTACTCGTACATCTAACATCATCGACGTTATAAAGAACATACCTGTTATTGAGTATGTACTTTCTTCCTTTACAAAAATTTTATTACTTTTAAAACCTTTCATTTAAAAACTTCTTACTCCAAAATTTCTACAATAAAAATTACTACTTACTAAGGTTTGTAATTTCCTAAAACTTTTCCCCACATTTGTGGATCGTACTTACTACACCTCACCCTTTACCCCGTACCCTTCTGGCCGCGGTGGGGTTTGCTGCGGAGATCTCCCCCATCCCTTTACATTACAAGGTGGAGAAATCGCTACTTTTCTTACTTTCGCTTTTCATTTGTTTACAATATGGTTGAAACCCAAGATGCGGCCATCTTTACACTAACTCAGGGTTTCTTCTTTACCGGGGTGACCGTCTCGAATTACCGATCTTATATGTGGTTTACTCGAGTGCTGAAATTTTCCTTACCTTTACAAACTTCTCAGAGATGTAAACTTTCTTTTCAAAATACTCTTTCAAATAACTTTTACCTTTACAAATCTTTCCGAAAATAACTCTTTCACTTTTAAAATATTGAATACTGTATTCCGCCGTAATAAGTACGGTAAGTACGTGCCCTAAACGAAATGACTCGATCATCGAGTGGAGTATAAAGGAATAAATTGTAAAGTCCACTACTAATTGGTCTACTACGTCTTCTAACGCAAACCCTCGTCCGAAACTTATGGGTTCTCAGGAGACACTTATTTTAAAAATAAATAATATACTTGACGAATTTTCAAATTTTAAATAAGAAATAACGTTTTCGAAGAACGACTTAAATTTATATACTCTTTAATTCAGTCACCTGTAAGGGCTTAATTCCATCAAGATCAATACCCCCACAATGTGAATATTGAATGCAACCGAGTTCAGGGAGCGTTGATCCGCACTTAGTCTGTCTACATAAGATATTCATTCAGATGTAGTAAGAGAGAGTTTACTACCATTTTAATCTTACAAAGTATAGCTAACTCCGGTATTGTTGTTGTAACAGATAGGTAAAGAGGTAAGACCTATACCAAGTAAAGTTCATTCTGGGATAGTAAGCGATTGTTACAAATTCGGCTTTAAGAAGATTTGGTGTAGTTGATATCGAATTCTTATCGGGCATTAACGCCCCTTTCAAGTAGACGCGACTTTGGAGCTATATCCGTTACGTGTAACTACTACCGAGGGGGTAGATAATTTTGAGTTCGATTGGCGAGGGGACACGCACTATTCGAAAAACTACCATATCCCGAACTCTATAATCAGGAAGGGAATCACATCCAAAGTGCTTCTAGTGGATTCCAAGTT
>MEJB01000037.1:424332-443882 GCA_001752375.1 Rhazya stricta | reverse complement strand
GGTCAAGTCTAAATTAATTAACTAAGACTTCTAATTAAAGTAAACTAATAAAATTTCACCTTTAAATAAACATACTCACACATTAACTCATAACAAATAATAAATCAAGGAAATAATTATTTATTTCTGATTGGCACATCAAACGTTACGGCTTCCAAGTCCTTTCGCCGTGAATTAACCAATTTACTAACAATCATGAATACAATCAAATTAGTGGATTAGAACATAAATTGTATATTTATATATATATAGTTTGAAAAGAAAAATAGAAACTAAATCTTGGATATTACAACAAGTTACAGCTTTTTTTCCTTATTTTTAACAAGAACTCCTTTTTTTTTTTTTGGGTATATGAATCTATCAGCTAATTAAATTCATAACTGAGGAAAAATGGAGCATTTATTTCATGAGAGGTTCTGTCGGCCTATTCCTAAAGTCTCTGCAGTCGATTTATTGGCCATCAAGCAAAAGTAGGATGAGAATATTCCTAATTTCCTCTAGRAGTTTGGACGGCTAAAAAGGGAGGTGTCCTATCTTACTCTCGAAGCCTAAATATGCCAGGATCGCTATTGGTATAATGCACCCAAAACTTAAGGAGCAACTGATTCTCTAGGATTTCTTTGATTTATCTAGGTTGTTATCCCATGCCATGCGCATTCAGGAACTCATCAAGGAAAAAGAAAAGCATAGAGCTTCCTAGGAAACATACCATGATTTATGCGATTGATGATATAGCCAACTCTGAGGAAGATCAACTCTCAGATATRATCYCAAATGAAATTGTCAAATGAGGGACATACACCTGTTCAATACTGAAACTCATGTGCAAGAAGAAAGAKGCAAAATCATGCGATCAACCAAGCTTGATATCTCCAAAGTCGACTAMATATTTGGTCAACTAATGAAGGACAAGTAGATTAAACTATCGGYGTGGTAAAAAATTGCCATTGATTGAGAAGCCTAAAGGTAAAATCTATTGTAAGTTGCATAACACTTATAGCCACACTACTAACCATTGTCTTGTTTGATACAAATTTAGTAAACTAGCAAGTGCACTACATTTTATCGTGTAAACACAAATAAGATATCGTTCCCTTAAAGGAATTTAATCCAATTATTGCTCTTCCTATGCTCTAGACTTATAACTTACCAATCAAAAATTGGAATGTGATAATTATTCTACGAATAACTACTAACAAAACAAAGTAAACTCATATGATTGAATCAACAGAAGATAGTCTAAGACACAACATGATTTCACACCTATCCCAATCTATTATTACTCTAGTTGACTTCTAGACAATGTATTGGATCTAAACAATTGAACCTTGTTCATTGTTATACTTTCTCAAGTTATAATCGACCTATTTTTTCCTAAGTAACCAAGATATCTCTGTACTCAATTTAACCTAGAAAAATGCAGTRGGTATATGACACTTTATGATTGCACAAATAATGTGAAGAAAAGAAAAGATGAAAGAAAACATCACTACAAATTGAAGCATAATCCCTTTAATTTTCAACCCGATTGTCTTTGTCTTCACTTGATTCTCTTATATTAAAGTGCCATGTCAATGTGTTCTMTTGTCTCTAATGATGAAGTATGAATGTCTTAGGTGTTAAAACATGAGTTCATATACTCTTAGACCATTTCCTATCAATCCAAAACCAAATAGGAAACCTAAAATRGCCCAAAATACCACTTAGGACACAAAATTCAAGCCAAAACGACATGAACTGGTCTAGTTCAAGGCCTAATAGGTATCAATCATTCCTGGAAAAACTGGTTTAGAAAAATAGTACAAGCCACACCGATTCAAAGCCTAACCTGTGCTGGTTTGACTCTGATTTCCTTTAATTAGCTTATTTGAATAGTTTTCTGGGGCTTTTTCTCAACCAARTCAATCTTGGCCTTCTAATAATCCTTTTCAGGGTCCATAAGCTTCAAATGGGGATCATTGTGAAGTTGTAATGCATTGTTTATCCAAATCAATGCATTTTGTAGGATTTAGTTCATCTTTTGCCCCTAAACTTGCACAATTGTTCCGYCAAAAGAAATTGGACAAATTATGACAAATATACTCTTTAAAACACAAAATAGATCAATAATCATACCATTCTTCTCTAGAAAAGCATCAATATATAGATGCAAATCGATGTACCAATCTCCCCCACATTTATTTGTCCTCAAGTAACACTAATACAAAAGACTAATATCGAGCAGGATTACAAAGCATCATTGACTAAAAATCTATTTCCACAAGTAGTCAGTTTAACAATTAGCACAAAAGTCAATCAATGCATTTGAACCGCAAGAATTCCACATCAATCTCAATCAATAACAAGGACATCGTSTGTGTGMAATCATAGCRAATCCCAAGTACCAAACCAGTACTCAGCTAATTTCTAGAATCATGACTTATTGATAGAATTCATATTACCATCCTACAGGCTTACTTTTCATGCTCATTCTTCACTAATTTACGCAACATAGATAAACAAAGATTAGATAGGACTTTTTGCCTTGTAATGTTATGCAAAAGTGTTTAGCTATCCAACAGAGGATTAAGGAAGTATTAAATCATGAGAGCTCGTATGAAWGAAGGATACACTTTTAAGCAATCAACTCATTCCTTCAATTATTCAATCTTTTCCACATRCTAACATACAATTTGAATGAAATACACCAAATTTTTATTATTATTAATTGGAATCCAAGTGAGTGCATTTTATGCTCTATCTCACTTTGTTCATACTCTTCTTAGCTCAACAACTTCTCTTTTTTTTTTCTTTACTTAGTGCTATGTGAGTGCATTTTATGCTCCATCTCACATTTTTGCATTTTTCTCTTTGCAATCATCCCATGAATTCACATCAATCCACTCCCACAAGATTTCAACACAAYTTACGGATTCAAAACTCTTCAAAAGTAAGTGGACAATTGATAAGGTTTCTTTCAAGTAGAAATAGATTGTAAACACAAGTAAGCTTGAGGTGGGATCTAGGTGTAAAATATTTTATTCAGCTGGCCTCAAATTTSTCAAGAGGGCCTATTACCATCATTTCTAAGTCGATCCATAATTACCTATTCTTTTGCTTCAAAAAATACTCAAGTAAGTTCTAGGATGGTTGAAAATAAAATGCAATATTCTTAACCTAGAAATCGAGCTGAATATGTGTTAGAATGTGATCATRTGTGCTCAAAAGTCCAAGAATTTCACATGCAAAGATCAAAATCTATAGTAACTCTTAGTAGTTCTACCACATATATCATGATTCCAAACTTTTCAAAGTTGGCATGTATCAACTACCAATGGTGAGTGGTAATTCGGTCTAAACAACAACTACTCTACTAAATACTAAGAAAAAAGAAACTTAAAACCCAAAAGCAAAAATCAAATTCAAGTTCCTCCCCCACACTCATTCTCAGCATTATCCTTAATGATGTAAATAAAACTACTAGAAGAGAAAGCAAAGAGGATAATACTTCTTGAAAGAGTGCATAGGGTGCAAGCATGGATCAAATATGGCTGTCCAAGGCCATCATGATGACCCGAAGGGGAGCAAAGGTGGTGCAACACCTGATAAATCAAAATGCCTTGTTAGTCTAGACAGGAGGTAATCTGGGAGTGCTGAGAATGAATGAGAACGAACTGCTCAATATGGGACACTTGAATCTGGTTGAGTGTCACTTGTATCTCCTGGAAAGAAAATGTAGAGGAAGAGGTGTCTCGGAGTGRAACCTGGTTCTAAAAGTACCTGTAACACCAACAGAGCTGGAGGGGTCTTCTTGGGCGGGTGCCATGTCAATATCCTTATTAGGCTCCTTAAAAAGCTAAAATTGGTCAGCAGGGTTAGCTCAAGTAACAACCCACACACTGTCATCATTTTGGTGATAACCTAAACTAGTAAGAGTGCRCTCGTCGACAAGATTCCCTGTAGAAGTGTGTACGGCTGTCTCCCCCTCAAAACTAACACTTACTGTGGCTAAAGTGTNCTCGTCGACAAGATTCCCTGTAGAAGTGTGTACGGCTGTCTCCCCCTCAAAACTAACACTTACTGTGGCTAAAGTGTAGGTAAGCACTAAAGGGAAACACAAATATCGTGTAACACTCTTAGCGCATGCTACGATCTGCATCTCATGAATAATAAAGGGGGTAAATGGAACACTCGCAATGCCCTGTAACTAAAAAAGCATATCTAGGCAATATATGTCACTGCTTCACACTTCAATATGACTATTAGATCTGGACAGGACATTAAAGCTAAAGATATGTATAAGGGTTTGATTGTGAGGTGGCAATTGTTTAGCAAGCATAACACTCCGGTCCTTGGATCACGTCTCAAAGCGTAATCCTAAACGCCAATGAGCTGCCCTAAAGMTAAAGGTAGGATTGGTATTCATAATGTCTTGCTTGATGTCCATCCAACCTCATTTGAAATGCCTAACAAGGGGGCCAATGTAAAACCCTAAATGTTTCCAGCTATTATCCGTCAATATAGAATCTCGTAAACATGACTATGTGAGAAACTAAACGTTGACATGATAAAGAGTTTRGAAATTAGAATATTTATTGAATATGTATTTAGTTATATATTTACTAATTACTTTAACTAATCGAATCATAGTTTGGTTCTTTGGTTAGAACGAATCTGAACAATAATATTTTTATTGGATGGAAAAAAGAACTAAAAATTGTTTAAGATAATAATAATAACAATAATCATGACAAGAATTATTTTATTATTTTCTTTTGTTTATATATAAAAGAGAAGGAAGACTTAAAAAGAATACGTGAAAATGTAACGAAGAAATCTCACTTATTAGTAATTTCTTTTGTTCTAGTCATTATTATGTCCATATTCAAGTTTACTTTTATTCTTGGAAAAATCTGGTATCAGCCATTATTATTTTAAGCCAACTCAATTTCACTTGACGYSTTAGTCTACACTGCCACTTTCTTTTGCTTCTTCCAGCTTCTTCCCCTCATATTTTCTTATCTTCTTCCACATTATTTTAGTGCAATTATCCTAGTCATCTCCAATCCCATCTTTTTATTCATTTCTTTTTTTCCCCTTCCTTCTCCAGAGCTGTCTTCTCCCTTCCTTTTATCTCAACCACTGCCACTGTCTTCTTTTTTCATTTATRAGATTTCCACCTGCATAGATTATCACAAATTGCCACCCGTTGTTTGCTCCATTTAGTTTATCTTTTCACCGCCTCACTTTTTGTTCTCTAGCTAACCATTCTCCTAACTTTCTCTGGTGGAGCTTCATCGTCTTCAGTATTTCTTAAGTTTGACCATCAATCCTTGGATCTGCAATTTCCTTAGTTTCAGTTTCGCAGGTAAYAACCAACTAACATTATTAATCTTTTAAACTTTACTTTTCTCTTTGGAAGGACACTGAGAAACTGTTCTCTACATATATTTGGTCTATAATTGCTGCAATTTACCATGTAATGATTGCATGACAAGTTAGCTAGAAGCCAAGATCAGTTGGTAACACAGAAGTCTAAAACAACTCCATGTTGGATATACGTGAATTTTGTATAAATTGGCAATAATATCCCCAAAGATGAAGCTCTTAGCACTGGAATATAGTTTCTTTTCCTTTCACTATGATTCAAAARAGTATCATTGAATTGAACACTCTTAAATAAGGATGCCAGCAATAGCATTTCATCAACCTCCTTTTCTTCTTTGCCACACTCCTATAGTTCTTTTTTAATCTAAACTTAATGGCATAGTGTTAAATTTAAGTTTAATTTGTACCTCTTCATGCCTTTATTCTGGACTTTGTCTAGTTACCTAATATTTTGTTCTATCTGCTTGTTCCTAGCTGTGTACACTTATCTCTACATCATTATAAATTGTTGCTCCTGAACCCATACCTTTTACCATTTTCAGTCATTCTCTAGCTGCTTGCATCTAGATCGTTTACAATCAAGTTTTGTCCTATTCCATGTGTCATCAAGTGTAAAACTACTCATCTCCAGCAAATATTTCTCACCTTTTTCCCCATAAAATTGAAAACTGCTTGCTTCCTKCTACCACTTCAYTAGTAGCTAAAATAATCATTCGTTTTRATTTTTATTTGGGTGCATTCAAAAGATTCCAAATGTATTTAATTGCTGCTTAATTACTAGTACAAGATGGCATCCTCCATTTGRCCTCAATACCATATGCACTTATCATTGTTGTGGTCCATTTATGGCCAAAATCTTCAAATCYCACTKCATGAGATTTAATCATCTAGGCATTTTTTCCCTAATAATCCCTAGTATCTTAGTTAGAGGCTTATCTATAATAAGAAGATTGTTCTTGCCAAAATCGCAGTAGAAATGTGATAGAATCCACCAAAGTATATGATACGCTATTGTAGAARAAAAAACAAAAATTGCCTCAGGTATATATGAATGGAAAAGGACACATTTTAATATGAGATGAAAGGGGCACTTTCTCTTTGCTATTTAGCTTCCAAATATTGTATGATATTTTTCCATTCTCTATTCATAGATATGCGTGRGTTCATTTGCTTTATGATATTTTTCCATTTTCTATTCATAGATGTGCGTGTGTTCATTTGCTTCTGATTTTGATGTCATCTTGATTACTAGGTATACTCCTTTTGCCTCAATTTATTAAAGATTTTTGTGAGTTACTTTAATTATAATTAGAAAAGGTTGTACATAGACAACCAAGTAGGATCTACCAACCCAATTCAAATAACTCTCATCTCTTCTAGAAAAGAAATTGAAACCCTAACAGAGACACATATTCTATTACCCAAACAAVTTCCTCAAAAATCCTATATCCAGTTCATTAGAATATTATGTGTTTGGCAGCAATTAAGGAACATTTAGTTTCCTTTGTTTATCATAGCCTCATTGTTAGACATAGACTAAGACGATTTCTTATCATCTCATTATAGGACACGATAATCAAGYAAATTGAAAGTTCAGTTTGCATTCGAGGATATTTACTGAGTTTCTCTGATTTCTTAAACTCCCAAACACGTATGGTTTTGTATATTGTACTCTAGAAAATGTTTTTAGATATTTTTGAATGCTTAAGGTGAGTTCCTCCGTTCTACAAACTTCCAAAATATGTGATTTTATACATCGTACTCTAGAAGGATATTTTCAAGACCTTTCGAGTGTCTTAAATATTAATATTCTTCAAATATTTTGGAGAACTACTGTTCATGTTGTTTCTACATACTTTTATGCATTATAGATTTTATATRAGCATGACTTATCAATCGATTGATATGAAAACTTAAATTTAGATATCGAGTGATTYTTTTTTACAATTATCATGGAATTAATCARYAATTTCATGAGTTTATTGATTTACTTGTGCATCAAGCTTGTTATTGAGATGACTTGGAATGTAGATATATTGCAATGATTGAGTATTGTGCTTGGCTGGTCCCCAGCATGACGAACTCTTCAGACACTTGGACGACAGTGCTTTGGGAGTCGCCAAATGGCTAAAACATGTGGATCATACCTATGGTGGGTCAGATCCGTTAGGGTGGACGGTTGCGCCATTTTGTGCACATAGTAGATATTGGATGCTTGTACCCTTTGTAGGAGGTTTAACCGGGGATGACTGACTCCTATAGTCGCAGATAGCCGGCTTATTTGTTATTGTTCAAGGGGTTCAGTTGTAAATCACATGCTTACATGGAGAGATAAGGCTAGTATATCCTGACCCCGTAGAGTAAATCTTTTACGGTTAATGTTTAATTCTCTTGACTCTATAATTAGCATGTTTGTTCTGTTCCTGCATTAAGTTTTTCTGAACTATATCTTCAGAGATATTCGTTTTGAAACAATAGATTGATCCTTTCTTATTTAGAAACAAAAGCACCATGTTTTTTTGGATATTTACTATTAAATTTMTACACTATCACACATACATGGGACTCACTGAGCCTAGCTCACTTAACTTTCACATGTTTTAGTGACATSTACAGACGCTTTGTGAACACAAGTGACTWCTATTTTAGAAGAMTTATATRATATATAAGTTCTGTGAAGCCTGGAGATCTCTAATCATTTGTAATGGTTAAAGTATATATCGTGTTAGCTGAGAGTTGTACGCTTATATGGTTTGGTAGATTGTACAGTGAAGTTTAATTTTTGTATAATTCAAACTGTATACTTTGTAAGATTTTATAATTAATGAGATGTTCATATTATTTTTATGGATTTAGTTGCTTTAAATGTTCAACTGTATTGACTATCGAGGGGCAGGTGATGCCCGTACAGCCCAGTGAAACATACGGAAGGGCGGGTCGTCACAATTGGTATGAGAGCCTATGTTTCAAACT
Source organism: Rhazya stricta (assembly GCA_001752375.1). NCBI lineage: Eukaryota > Viridiplantae > Streptophyta > Magnoliopsida > Gentianales > Apocynaceae > Rhazya > Rhazya stricta. The sequence goes on along the minus strand of MEJB01000037.1, from coordinate 435,542 downwards.
TTGTATAGTCTTYTGTACATTTTTGTAAGGTGTCTTTAGGTGAGTGTGTATGGGAATATAGTGGAATTAAGAAATTTTGGTTTAMTTATCGTTTACATTCTAGGATGCCAAAGACTAGAGCATAGGAAGCAACCGAAGCTTAAATTAGGAATTAAAGAGTGAACGGGCACGTAACTAATATCAAATTGATATGCTTGAATGGCAYATTGCCTAGCTTGAAACGGACAATCGCTGGTATGATTACCACCTTCATGAAGCAAATTGAAAACTATTTGAACTAAAATCGAAGAATAGTGATCTTCGGTCGGAGCTAGGAAGGCCATTAGAGCATCAGAGAGGGTAAGAGGAAGGTAGTTGGGTAGAAGGTGGGTCATATATGACTTTATTGGTCAGCACTCCCTGAAATAATGCTTCTCGAGGAACATCCTGGCCATATCATCATCATTAGGTACTAGAAGATCTGAAGCATCGTGTTTGTGGTGACTAGTGATGTTTTGTTAGGATATGTTTGTTGTAATCTCTTCCTGGTTGTGTTATGTTGATTGTAAGCTTTTCTAATTATGGAAAGAATGAATGTTGTAAGAATCATGTATATAATGTAACCTGAAATATTATTCGTTATGAATATGCTTTAACTTGGTGATTATAGTATTACTATGACTTTTCTAGTGATTAATATTGTTAACAATCAATATTGGGAGTAAATATATACATAAGACTGATATATATATGTGTGTGTGTGAGCACGTACTTGGTAACATTCCAGAATGCCTAGATCAAGAAGTAGTGCTCGACAAACAACCTTTGGAACTGCCCAAAGCCCAAGAGCTAGTTCTCAAGCACAAGAACCAAACCCTACTTTTCAGCACAACCGAATGGTAGCAAAACATTAGATTGATTAGCAACAGTTATAGATATAGTCCCGAGAAGGCGAGAGGCACCGAGATTTGATGACCATGACAAAGATGAAACCTTGGAATGATTCCTAAAATTTCAACCCCTCGAATACTTCGGTGAGACTGAACAAGGACAGAAAGCAAAACGTTGGATGGAATAGATAGAGGACATTTTTTGATCTCTCCAATATCCAGATGAGAGAAAAGTTACATTTACACCATTGAGATTTAGAGGACCTACTTGAGAGTGGTAGGTATGTATTCATGAAACTAGGGAACAATAGGGAGTGGAAATGACCTAGGCAAGTTTTATTAATGAATTCAAGGAGGAATTCATTCCTTGACGGATTCGAGACATGCGGGAAGATTAATTCCAAACCTTATAYAAGGGAAGTATGTCAATGACACAGTATGCAACTAGGTCTTGAACTTTGTCAAAGTACTATTTTTGACTCATCGATYCAGAAGAGCACAAGACACATTAATTTATTAAAGGGCTTCYACCTAAATTACAACATACTTTAGCACCTTACCCGCCTAACATCTGCAATGCGATAGTTGAGGTGGTTGTACAAACGGAGAATAGTGTCAAAGCATTGCAAGCTAGAAGGATGAGCTRGGCACCAYGATTATCCTCACTGAAATAACCCATGATAAGAAATTAGCAAGGTATCCCAAAGAAACTAAAACAAGAAAACCCCAACTTTGGTACAAMTTAACAGTCAAGCATCAATTGCAGTTATTGTAAAAGACCTAGGCACTAGGAGAAAGATCGTAGACAGAAGGACCAACAGTGCCTCATATTTGGGAGCTCTAATCATTTTGCAAGAGGTTGTCCTCAGAGGAATAATGCAAACATTTGAAGAGCGAGACTGGAGACTTCAAGAGCCTAAACTATTTCTAATACAAGGCCCAAAAAACCCCAAGTGAAGGCTCGAGCATTCGCAATAGAAAAATAAGACTAGCAAGGAYGAGCTAAAGTAGTGGAATGTACGTTAACTATCTTTTCATGTAAAGCTTGAGTACTGATTGACCCTGGAGCTACTCATTCATTTGTTGCCACGCATTATGCAAAATTCTTGCTTAAACCTTGTACTGAGTTACCATATAAATTGATTATTAGTACARCCTTGGGAGATGGTATAATTTCAGATATGGTATATAAAGATTGTGTGATTTTGATTTGTGGTAATGAGTTACTAGGAGATTTGATAGTTTTGGCGTTTAAGGATTATGATGTAATTTTAGATATCAATTGGTTGGCATGACATCATGTGAGCTAGATGTAAATAGAAAATGGTTAAATTCATCAAGCCAGGGGGAATTGTTGTAGAGTTTCAAGGTAATAAGGGACAGGTGATGGGTTCATTTATTTTTGGAATAAAGGCTCGAAAATTGTTAAGGAAAGGATGTTAATGGTATTTGGCATATCTGATCAATGAGTCTAAGAAAGTAGAAAAATTAGAGGAAATACTAGTTGTTAGAGAGTACTCAAATATCTTTTTTGAGTTCTTTACCCCCTCAATGGTAGGTCCAGTTTTCAATTGAATTGGTTCCAGGGATAAAACCTATATCAAAGACCTCTTATCGTATGCCTCCAGAAGAGTTAAAAGAATTAAAACAACAATTGCAAACACTTTCAAAACAAGAATTTATTAGATCAAGCTCATCCCCTKGGGAGCTCCAGTGCTATTTGTTAAGAAAAAGGATGGGACGTTGCATTTATGTATTGARTATCGAGCCTTGTTAATAGTGTAGCTATCAAGAGTAAGTACCATTTARCTTTTATTGATGAGCTATTTGATCAATTACAAGAAGCYGGATACTTCTCAAAATTGGATTTAAGGTAAGGATATTATRAGGTTAGGATTCGGGAGGAAGGTATTCCTAAAATTGTATTTAATACAAAGTATGGACATTATGAGTTTGTAGTGATGTCATTTGGACAGATGGATGCACCGGCTACTTTTGTGGACTTCATGCATAGAATCTTTCGTCCAGCATTAAATCAGTTTGTGGTGGTATTCATTGATGATATTTTAGTCTATTCTAAGACTCCTAGAGACCATGAAGAACATTTAGGATGGGTACTAGAACTYCTTCAGGAGCATTAGGTTATATGCTAAGTTTAGCAAATGCCAATTTTGGTTGGAAAATGTATCATTTTTGGGACATGTGATATCAAAAGAAGGTATCGTCATAGATTCCTCGAAAGTAGAGTCAATGATCAATTAGAAATGACCAGAGAACCCAACCGAAATTAGGAGTTTTCTAGGTCTAGCAGGGTATTACTGACGTTTTGTTAAAGATTTTTCAAGGATTGCAAGTCCTTTAACTAAACTCACTCAAAAGAATGTACCCTTTGCATGTAGTGAGAAGCACGGACGTAGCTACCTGGAGCTGAAGAGTAGAATGACCACTGCACCCATTTCTGTATTACCTTAATCGAGAAAATTTTATGCTTTCTATACAGATGCATCAACAGATTGTCTTGGGTGCTATACTTATGCAAGAGGGAAAGGTAGTAGCCTATGAGTCTCAAAAACTTAAATCTCATAAGGTGAACTACCCTACCCATGATTTAGAATTAGCTACTGTCATTTGTTATCTTGAAGAAATAGAGACATTACTTATATAGATATGAATATTAAATTTACACGGGCTATAAGAGTTTGAAGTATATATTCACGCAAAAGGATCTCAATATGAGATAGAGGAGATGGATGGAGTTCCTTGAAAAATATTGATGTCTGATTAACTACCACCTAGGTAAGGAAAATATGGTAGCTGATGCATTAAGTAGGAAAGTGAAAATGGAAASAATGTGAGTTCAAGAAGTAYAGACTTTGAAGGAAAGAATTAATTTGAAGATGGAAGTCGATAATGAAAAGATAAGACTAGCCAATATCAGTGTGACAACTGATATTAGATAGCAGATCAAGAAGGCTCAGGAACAAGATCTACAAATCCGGAAGTGAAGAAGAAGATGGAAACTAGGAAGCTATCAGACTTTTAAGTCAATTGTGAAGGAGTAATTTTCTTTCAAAATAGAATTTATGTTCTAGACAACCCTAASATAAAGAAAAAATCTTAGATGAAGCCCATAAGAGTTGGTATACAATTCATCCTGGAAATACAAAGATGTATCATGACCTCAAGCAGCAGTTTTGTAAAATAACATGAAGAGGGAGATAGCCGAGTATGTGTCCATTTGTCTAACTTGTCAGAAGGTGAAGGCATAGCATCGAAGATCTGGAGGATTATTGCAACCTTTCCCAATACTTGAGTGGAAATGAGAATGTATAATGATGGATTTTGTCACAGGACTTCCTAGGACTCAAGGTAAATGAGATACAATATGGATAGTAGTAGATTGGTTGACTAAGTCTGCACATTTCATTCTGATAAAATAGACACTTGTTGGAGAAATTGGCTCAAATCTACATACAAGAAATTGTCAGACTCCATGGTGTACCCRGATACATCGTATCAAATAGGATCCCCATTTTACTTCTTGATTTTTGCCCAAATTTCAATAACCTTAAGAACTACATTGAGTTTCAYTACTARAGCACATCCTCAGACCAACAAAAATCCAAAAGGACTATACATATTTTAAAGGATATGCTTAGATCTCGTATACTGGATTTAGAGAGTAAATGGGTAGATAATTTAGCTTATGCTAAATTCACTTCCATTGGAATCGCACCATATGAGGCATTATATGGACGGAAATGTTGATCACTAATCTACTGGAGGAGGTAGGTGAAGGAAGAATAAGGAAGGACGAACAATCACCAAATATGGAAGAAATGCTAAATAGAGTAAAGTTGATCAGAGAACATCTAAAACTGGCTCAAAGTCAACAGAAGAGCCATGCAGATAACCGAATGAGAGATTTGAAAMTTAATGTGCATGATGAAGTATTTTTGAAGTTAAAGGCCCATCGAGGAATTTTTGAACATCCGAGGGGTGGGAAATTAATCCTAGATATATCGAACCTTTTGAAGTGCTAGAAAGAGTTGGGAATGTGGCATATCGACCGGTTCTACCACTATAGTTAGTAGGATTGCATGATATATTTCATGTGTCTCAACTTAAGAAGTATKCAGCACCAATCGTGTAATAAGTGATGAAGAAGTTCAATTARAACCCAYCTTGTCCTATGAAGGATGATAGTATAGGTGCTCGAAACCAGCACCAAGAAGGTTCGGAACAAGGGAATGCATCTTYTTAAAGTCCAGTGAKAACATCATGATATTGAGGAAGCAACTTGGGAGACAGAAGAATATATGAGACAGAAGTATCATGATTTATTTCAAGGTARGGAAAAAAAATTCCAAGGATGAAATTTCTTTTAGTGGGGAAGAATGTAAGACCCTAAACTTTTTCAACTATTATCTGTTAACATTGGAATCTCATAAAATGTGACAATGTGAGAAACTAGACGTTGACAAGATAAAAGAGTTACGAAATTAGAATATTTTTTATATTTTTTTAGTTWTATATTTACCAATTACATTAACTAATCCAATCATCATTTGGTTCATTGGTTAGAAGGAATCTGGACAATAAAATTTTATTGGTGGAAAATAGACTTGAAAAAATTGTTTAAGATAATAATAATAACAAAATTATGATAAGAATTCTTTTATTATTTTCTTTTGCTTATATATAAAAGAAAGGGAAGACTTAGGATGAATTTGTGAGAATGTAAAGAAGAAATTTCATTTATTAGTAGATTTCTTTTGATCTAGTCATTATCATGTCCACATTCAACTTTACTTTTATTCTTGGAAAAARCTACCATCAGCCATTATTTTTCTTTATGCCAACTCAATTTCACTTGATGGCTTAGTCAACCACTGTCACTTTCTTTTCCTTCTTCAAACTTCTTCTCCTCATCTTTCCTTGTCTTTTCCTAGTCATGTCCAATCCCTTTCTTCATTCTTTTCTTTTTTTTTTTTCCTTACTTCTCTAGAACAGTCTTCTCTCTTTCTTTAACTCAACCACCGCCATTGTCTTGGTTTTTTTTTCCCACTTTTCTTATATTCTCACCTACTATGATTATCACAACTTGCAGCCTCATTTTCGTCCCATTTGGTTCCCCTCTTCACCGCCTCACTCATTGTTCTCTAACTAGGCATTCTCCTAACTTTCTTTGGCAAAGTGGAGCTTTATTATGTTCAATATTTCTTAAGTCAAAGCCATCAATCCATGGATCTGCAATWTCSTTAATTTCAATTTCACAAGTAAGAACTAACTAACATTTTTAATCTTTTAAACTTCACTTTTCTCTTTGGCAAGACACTAAGAAATTGGTCTCTACATATATTTGGCCTGTAAAATGCTGCAATCTACCATAATGATTGCATCAAAAGTTAGCTGGAAGCCGAGATCAGTTGATGGGGCAGAAATATGAAACATCTCCATGRAGGATATATGTGATTTTAGTGTAAATTTGCAATAGTGTCTCCAAAGATGAAGCTCTTAGCATAGGAATATAGTTTATTTTCCTTTCTCTATGGCTCTAAATAGTATCATTGAATTGAAGTGTCGTAAGAAAAAAAAGGTTGCAATTGCACTTGTGTATACTAAAATAACCTCTTAAATATGGATGCCAGTGATAGCATTTCATGAACCTTCTTTTCTTCTTTGAAACACTCCTATAGTTTCGTTTTGATCTAAAACACTTCTTTACTCCTATGTGTTAAATTTAAGTGTAATCTGTACCTCTTTGTGCCTTTCTTCTGAACTTTGTCTAGTTACCCACAATTTTGGTCTATCTACTTGATTGTTGTTGTACGCACATTTTTCATCATTATAAATTGATGTTCCTGAACCCATACCTATTAATTTTTTCAGTCAMGCTCTAGTTGCTTGCATCCAAATGGTTTACAATCAATTTTTGTCCTATTCCATGTGTCATTTGGTGTAAAACTACTCATCTCCAGCAAATATTTCCCACCTATTTCCCGATAAAACTGAAATCTACTTGGTTCCTCCTGCCACTTCTGTAGTAACTGAAATAATCATTCGTTTTCATTTTTATTTGGGAGCATTCAAAAGATTCCAAATGTATTTAGTTGCTGTTTAGTTACTAGTATCACATGGCATTCTCCATTTGCCCTCAATTRCATATTCACTTATCATTGTTGTGGTCCYTTTATGGAAAAATTCTTCAAATCACACTCCACGAGATTCAATCATCTAGGCACTTTTTGTTTTTTTCCTAATAATGCCTAGCTCTCTTAATTAGAGATTATATATAATAAGAAGACTGTTTTTCTTGCCAAAGTCACGATAGAAATGTGATAGAATCCACTAAAGTATGTGATAAGCTATCGTAGAACAAAAAAGAAATGCCTCAGATATATACAAAAAAGCTATCATAGGACACATTTTAATCTGAGATAAAAAGGGCACTTTCTCTTTGTATTTAGCTTCCAATTATTGTATAATGTTTTTCTATGCTCTATTCACAAATGTTTGTCTGTTCATTTGCTTCTGATTTTGATGTCTTCTTTATTACTAGCTATACTCCTTTTGTTTCAATTTGTTAGAGATTTTTTAAGTTATTTTAATTATAAGAAGAAKAGGTCTTATACAGACAACCAAGTAGGATCTAATGACCTAATTCAAATAGCTCTCATCCCTTCTAGAAAAGAAATGGAAACCCTAGCATGCAAACATATTCTAGAATCCGAACAATTTCATTAAAAATCCTAAATCCAATCCACTAGAATATTACGGGTTTGTTAGCAATTCATGAATCATTTACTTTCCTTTGATTATCGTAGCTCATTGTTAGATAAAGTAAGACGATTTCTTATAATCTGATTATAGGACATGATAATCAAGAAAATTGAAACTTCAATGTACACTGTAGGATATCCAGTGAGTTCCTTTGCTTTCTCAAACTCCCAAGCACTTGTCATTTCATATATCATACTCTAAAGAAATATTTTCAAATATTTTTATATGCTTAAGGTGAGTTTCTACGTTCTACACATATCCAAAATATATGGTTTTGTACATGGTACTCTAAAAGGATATTTTCAAGACCATTTGAGAGTTTTAAATATTAATATTCTTCAACTCTTTTGGAAAACTATTGTTCATGTTGTTTTCTAAAGTCTTTTACGCATCATAGATTTTATGTCAAGACTTATCAAACAATACGTTCACTCGATTAATATGAAAACTTGAATTTAGATATCGAATGATTGTTTTTTCAATTGACATGGAATCAATCATGAATTTCATGAGTTTTTTATTGAGATGACTTGGAATATAGATATATTACAATCATTGAGTACTCAGTCGATGACTCCAAGTACTAGTRCAGTGGGCAAAGTACTACATTTGGCTAGTCCCCAGCACGATGACTTCTTTAGCCGCTTGGATGGCAGTGCTTTGGAAGTTGCCAAATGGCCAAAATCTATTGATCATACATATGGTGGGTCGGTTCCGGTCGAGTGAACGGTCATGTCATATTGTACCCACAGTAAATATTAGACGTTCCTACCCTTCGTTAAAAGGTTTAACTCGGGGGCGATCGACTCTTATAGCCACGGCTAACCGGCCTATTTGTAATATGTTCGTGGGGTTCAATTATAAATCGCATGCGTACATGGAGAGATAAGGCTAGTATATCTTAACCTAGTAGAGCAAATCTCTTACGGTTAAGATTTAATACTCTTGACTCTATACTTACCATGAAATGTTATTTTAAAACTTTACATGCTTATTCTATTCTAGCATTGAGTTTTTTTGAACTATTTCTTTAGAGATACTAGTTTTCAAACAATAGTTTGATCCTTTCTTATTTAAACCAAAGCACCATGTTCTTCTGGATATTTACTATTAAAATTGCACGCTATCACAAACACATAYGATCCATTGAGCCTAGCTCACTTAATTTTCACATGTTTGATTGACAGGTASAGATGCTTTGTGAAGTCAGGCAAATTCTATTTTAGAAGAGTTATGTTGTATATAAATATTTTGAATTTTGGAGATCTTTAATCATTTGTAATGGTTAGAATATCTGTACTGTCTACTGAGAGTTGTACTCTTATATGTTTTGGTTGATTGTACAATGAAGTTTAATTTTTGTATAATTGAGGTTGTGTACATTGTAAGATTACATAATTAGTAAGATGTTCATATTATGTTTATGGATTTAGTTGCTTTGAATATTCAACTATATTGACTGTCGAGAGGCAAGCAATGCTCATACAGCCCCAACGAAACCTAGGGGAGGGCGGGTCATCACAGCCAAACTCTCRCTCGAAACTACATCACCATTCCCTTCACCATAGAGTGTATCTCAGATAGGCCTTGTTGGGATTTGTCAAGGATATAAGCATAAAATTGCCTCACAAGCTCAGGGTAATACACCCGATGGAGGCAAAAGATAGGTGCCCAACCAAGACTGCAATAGGCAGTTGAGATATAAAGATCAGTATCAATAGAGAGACATACCATGCGACTATGATGCGACTAGCCCTACGCACCTCATAGCATGCCTCACACTCCGTATCTCTAAATCGAGGGATATGGGGGAAATAGGGGTGATRGGATTGGTTATTTGATGAGTCTTACTGGCTCCAGCCAAWCTCARCATGTAGYACAACTCAACTTATCAATTRCTCAACCCCAAACASCAAGTAAATCAACCACAATGTCACCAATGACAAGAAATATCAAAGAACCTCCTCAAAACCATCCACAAAGCAAGCCATTTCAATTTTACCAATATAATTGAGAATCATAGGTCACAAGCTCACAAGTATTGCAATTCAAATGCATGTAGCCYTGTATCTTATTAGGCATTAACTTCACAATAGCCGAAGTTCACAAGTTAAAGTTCAACAAGTCTAAACAACCYAGAATCTCATATAATGGCATAAGAATAGATTTTCCAAGATAATTGTGCTCATGACATAAGTGCAGAGCAATGGGCATAGTACAAGCACTATGAGAAATAAAGGAAGAAATAGGAATTTGGAATTGGTCAAAGAGATGGAGTGGTTAAATATTCATGTCCATAAATAGTATAGTTTATGCCTCATAATCAATAATTCATCAAATTAGTAAGAATGAGTTGTCTAAATTCCTCAAATTTTKATCCAGRTCATACATATAGCTTTACCCAACAACGTATAAGCAATATSTTCAAGAAAGATGGAGTCATTATCAAGAAAAGATAAGAAAATTAGTAACTTTGCTTGATGCCCAAAAGAATTTGCAGCTTTTCCTTCAAATGGAGTTAATGCTTCAAGAATCTTCATGGGGTTTTTGATGGGTAAAGGATTGGGGGTGAAAATATGAAGTTTTAATGGAGAGAAAGGTGAAAATTTGAAGTTTTTGTGATAAGAAATTTGAGTGTTTGAGGTGTGAAATAAGGTCAAAGAATGAGCGAAAAGTGTGTAAAACTCTCCCTTAAACAAACCGATCTGGCACCAATTGCTTGCTGGAATTGTGGTCAAAATTTGAAATTGAACTTGTGCCGGTTTGGCTTTTTCTTTTCTTTTTTTTTTTTAAGTAAGAAATACAACTTTGCAAGGAAAGCAATGAAAAATAGAGGAAACAGAAAGTTTTAGAGATCGGGTTGCCTCCCAAGAAGTGCTTCTTTAACATTTTTAGCTGGACAAGCAGCGAATGACTTGGAAACGAGTCTAACCTTGATGGTAAAGTGATCCACCTCTCATCAAAYATAGTGCTTAAGTCTATGTCCATTGACCTTGAATGTTCGTTGTGAGTCATTCYAGATTTCCACTACACTAGAGGAGATACATTAGTAACAAGAAAAGGTCCAGACCATCTGGATTTTAACTTACCTGGAAAAAGTAGCAATCAGGAATTGTACAAGATAACTTGTTGACCAACTTGGACTCCTTCACAAGATTCATTGGTCATGGAAATTCTTAGTACAATCTTCATAAATCTAAGAGTTCTCATATGCATCTAGACYAAGTTCCTCAAGTTCACTAAGGTGTACCAACCTTTCTTTCCCTMTAACTGTTAGATCAAGATTTGAAGTCTTTAAAGCCCAGAAGGCCCTATGTTCTAGTTCAACAAGTGAGTGGCAAGCTTTTCCAAACACTAGATGATAAGAGGACATACCTATTGGTGTATTATATGCAGTTCTAAACGCCCATAGAGCATTATCTAGTTTAAGTGACCAATCCTTTCTAGAGGTATTAAGAATTTTCCAGCATTCCTTTTATCTCTTTATTAGATCGCTTGTTTGGGAATGATAAGGAGTGACTAAGTTATGAGTGATATCATACTTCTTTAACAAAACCT
>MEJB01000037.1:408740-423547 GCA_001752375.1 Rhazya stricta | reverse complement strand
TTAATTTCAGCCTCAAACCTTTCTTAAATCCCATTCTTTCCATCGTAACTTTTCCTTCCTCCTCTAGTTGACTTTTTCTTCTTCAATTTCAGCCCTTAAACCCTCCCCAATGAATGCTTCGTATGTGCTGTAAGTGTGCTTGTGTATGAGGATAGGTGTATGGTTTCGATGGTCTTCAAACATGCAAAATCACAGCTGCAATTTTAGAGGCAWGCTGTCCATATGGTGTAAGGTTTTAGCTAGAAATTTTCCACCTGTCATTYAGGGAGAGTGATGTGCAGCTGCATGAAGATTTCAGCTGGAACTTGACACCTACACAAWATTTTTGGCAAGCTTTGAGAGCAGAATAAATAAGAGAAGGATAGTTATCCACTTAGGTGTCCTTTGCACATGGTATTTCTTCAAATTATTGCAAGAAACCACCGGTTTTCTCCTCTCTCTCSCCCTTCTTTCCAGCCTTGAAACTTCTATCCCTAGTCTCTATATATTGCACCAGATTTCAGCCTCATTTCACGCACAAAATTCCTTCATTTTCTTGACTCAAAATCCAGCTTTTCCCTTCACTCGTATACCAGCCATGTATTACTTCATTCACAACAAACATTCAGCCGTCCTTTTGCTCAAAAAACCCTTCCATTCCTTCCTCTTTTCACACGTCCATACATTAGCTTTTAACCAGCCCATTTACTTAAATTTTATTCAGGTAAGAAGGAGGTTAAACTTGAAGTTTTTAAGCATAGAAGTTTGTAGCATGGTAGTGTGCCTTGCGTTTGGATTGGATAATTGTATGCTTGATGCATGGGTTCTTGCATGGATGTTCTAATAATACACTATAGTGTGATTATAAGATCAATATAGATTTTTCATTTTGCATTTGGGTTGAGTATTACATGTTAAAACTTTAGAAAATATAAGAGARGATTATTAGGGTTTGTTCTYGARAAACCAGAATTTTACCTACTGTTAACGTGTCATAGCAGCTTCATTTCTTGATAAAATTTTTATTGTGATATATGGATAGAAAGCCACTGACCTTAGTTATAAGAATTGAGTACTAATTTTATCTRAGTTTCACAAGTAAAACTCAGGTTATGAGTTGATCTTTGCAAGGTGGTCAATTTGGCGGATTGAACCTGTAATACTCGAGATTTAGTTTCTATTTTTCTTTTCAAACTTTATATATATATATAAAATTATGTTCTAATCCACTAATTTTATTGTATTCATGATTGTTAGTAAATTGATTAAGTCACGGCGAAAAGACTTGGAGGACGTAACGTTTGATGTGCCAATCAGAAAAAATTATTATTTTATCGATTTATTATTTGTTATGCATTAATATGTGAGTATGTTTATTTAAAGGTGAAATTTTATTACTTTACTTTAATTAGAAGTCTTAGTTAATTAATTTAGACTTGACCCGTTAGAGCCCGTCATCTTCTTATTCAAATCTAAAACCGGATTTGGAGTTCGATTTTGGGCCGGAAGAAACCTAATAGATTTTAATTTGGTTGGGCTTAGTTGGTTAATAATAAAAATGGCTTATGAAGAAACTTTAGTTAGGGTTAAATTAGCTTTTAAAAAAAACTATTTAAAGATGAAGATTACTATTTATCTTTTTCCCAAAAAAAACCCTAAACCTAAACCTCCTAACCATAGCCACCACCAACCGGCACCTCCTCCCTTTGCCCTCACCGATACTGGCCTTCCCACCCTCTTTCTCTCTCTCTCTCTCTCTCTCTCTCTCTTCTCTACCAATGCCGAACACCACTCTATCTCCTCCGTTCTCATCAGGCGACCAGGCGCCCAGACACCTGGTGACCAGGCGACCACACGCCCAGACGCCAGGCGACCCAACGCCCAGCGACAAGGCACCCAGGGGACCCGTTGACCAGGTGCCCAAGCGACCAGGCACRATGCGCCATACGCTTGAGCCAGTAGCGCACTCGACCAAGACAGCCGTTCGCATGCCCGGAGCATATTTCTTTCCCGAGCATGATTGACGCCATTACGTCTTAGACTCGATACCACACATAAGATTCGGGATTCGAGGTGAATCCTTTGTTTCTTTATTTAAATTAATCAAATGGCTAGGTTTTATATTATGTAATAATAATTAAAAAAATATGGAATATGTTTAATTGAAATTTAAGTTAGTACGACTAAGTAAAAAGAGGATATAATTCTAGAAATATGTTGGCATATAATTTATGGTGAAATTTAGGGTTGTATGATAAAATAATATATATTGTGATTATGATTATTATTGTTATTTTAAGAACAAATTAGGAGTCATGAAGTTAAATTGTACTATTAGTAGTTCGATTTTTATTAACATGGAAATTCACCTTGAGAAATTATTAGTTAAGGTCACCATAGGAAAAATGATGAAGATATTAACGGTAAACACCTGTGTTAAACAAATGTGTTTGGTTAAACAAGTTTAAATGAATATTCTTTGTGTAATAATATTAGAATACTGTGGCACATTAACGTTATGGGCAACCAAAGCACCCTYCTAGCAAAAGTAAACAAATTTACTAAGGACTACAGGTAAATAAACTATCACATTCTCATTAATYTATACGTGTTGTTATTATTGAATCTGATTTCTATGTAACTAAATCCTCACATCTTATTAATGTTATGAATGAATGTAATTTAACTCTTTTAGTTGGTCTAATATATTGTGTATGGGATTGTATGTTGAGGTGTGTAAATTGTGTGGAATGTTACATGTGTTCATATCCTYTATTACTTTTATGTCGATTGATATGTCATATACTTTCATATCTTGTACTGCTTGTCAAATGTTATATTATATACAGTTGTATGCATTTCATGTCATSAGCATSRAGTTAGAATTCTATARCACTTCTGACATTAGCCATTCACACATTTAGAAAGTGAATGGTTTAGGAAATGGAATTTTAATGGAAAATGTTTAAGTTTTGAAAATGTTAAAGTTTTCGAAAAGGAATGTAAACCTAGCCACAAAAGATGTGAGTACGAAATGGGGCATGGGGGACTGGCGCACCCGACCCTACTCTTGGAGGGTAGGTAAGAATAGAATGTTCACCTCTTTGGAGGTGAAAGTATGGAAGTTAAAAGAAATGTAATTTTAGCCGCTTTGTGATTTTACCGGTAGGAATGGAATCGGGTTCCAAATAAGAATGGCCCGCTGCAAGCTTAGTGACTAGGCGTTACACTCAGTGAGCACACGAATGAAATGAAATGGAATGTTTTACAAGATGTTAATTTTGAAAGGAAAGGTTTTGTTAAAAGATTACGAAAAGAAAATGATTTGAAAGATTTCWTTGAGAAAGTGAAATTTTATAATTCATGACATGTAGGGCATGTTCATGCATTCATGCATGAGATTTACTTACTGGTATAGCTCATTCCATTTCTCTCGTTTGCATTTCAGATYATGGGTAGCCAGATGGCGTAAGGAGGTCGCTTGTGGGTAAACCATGATACCCTAAAGTCAATGTAAATAAATGTTATGGATTAAGATAGTTGTATTAAGTATTTATTATTTGGTTTAAATTCTTTTGAACTTCCGTAAATTCTTGCCAGTGAGTAAATGGTGACATTTTCGGGTTAGGATAAAAGTTCCTAATCTAGGGGTATTACAAAACTTGAGTTGGGGGTTTGTCTTCAATCTGGAACTTATCCAAAACATTTTGAGCGCGAAAATTTTTTGCATTCTTTTAAAACTTAGATTGTTAGAACAATTACCCACCAGTTTCACTCAAAACCCCTAAGTTATTTTAGGAGATATGGCATAAAAGTAACCCACAAGTTGTCCATTTTATATCTCAAAACTCAATCATTTTTATCCAAAATTTTCTGGCAACATTATATATACTATACACTAAATATGAGTATATATACATACCACACACACTCTATCAATTATTATACATGTACTTAACTTTTTAAAATCTTTAAATCTCAGCTGGAAAAATAAGCTTTTTACAAAATATATTTTTATTGCAAAACGATAAAACGAGTTATGTGAACAGGGTTTTTTAAGTTATCAACTGCTGGTGTGTTTTTAGGAAATGACAGAAAGTAGATTTTCTTAACTAACTAGAATCACAGCTGAGTTCCTTCCAAAGTTTAAACTTATCAAATTGTGTGATTTTTACATCGCAATCTAGATCACTGTTTTCAATCGTCGTAAGTTCCTCCAGTTTTTTTTCTAATCAAGCATTCTCTAATTAAATTTTCCACTCTTGTGCGCTTGAAAATGACTTTCAAACAGTTTTCCATCAAAAATATTTCAAAATTCTTTTTCAAAAATGTTTTCCGCAAATTTTTTTTAAACTACTCTTGTACAAAAACATTATTGAAAACGTAGGACAAATGTGTTTCCAAAAACTTGATCGATAAAACGGTTCATTGGAGATTTTTGACAAACTCGCGATCTCTATTTTCAACTAACAAAAACTATTTCTAAAAATTTATTATGAGATCACCTTTTGATTGATTAGTTGAATAGATGGATTGTATTGAGTACTCAATTGGCAACATTTGATTAACTAATGAATGGTTGTCAGGTTAGAAAATTATCCCACTCACAGCTGCCATTTTTAGAGTCAAGCTGTCCGCATGGTGTAAAGCTAGAAATTTTCCAGCTGTCATTGAAGGTGTGTGTTGTGCGGCTGCATGAAGACTTCAACTCGAACTTGACACCTATACAAAGTGATTTGGCAAGCTTTGAGAGCAAAAAATGTGAGAGAATGATAGTTGTCCACTTAGGTGTCCTTTGCAAATGGTATTTCTCCAAACCATTGCAAGAAAATCACCAATTTTCTCCTATCTCTCTCTCACCCTCTTTCCAGCCTTGAAACTACCATCCCTAATCTCTATATATCAGARCAGATTTCAGCCTCATTTCACACACAAAATTCCTTCATTTTCTTGACCCAAAATCCAGCTTTTCCCTTCACTCATGTACCTACCGTGTATTATTTCATTCACAACGAACATTCAGCAATCCTTTTTGCTCAAACAAAAGCTTCCATTCCATCCTCTTTTAACACATCCATATCATTCCTTTTAACCAGCCCTTTTACTTCATTTATTTAGGTAAGAAGGCTGCTAAACTTGTAGGTCTTAAGCATTGAAGTTTGTAGCATGGTAGTGTGCCTTTTATTTTGATTGGATGAATGCATGTTTGATGCATGGGTTCTTGTATGGATGTTCTAATCTTCTGATATGGTGTGATCATAAGATGAATATAGAGTTTCATTATGCATTCGGGTTGAGTATTACATGTAAAAAGTCAGAAAATATAAGAGATTTTATTACGYTTTGTTTGGACAAATCAGAATTTTACCCATTGTCAACGTATCATACCAACTTGATTACTCAGTGAAATTTTGATTGTGATATCTTTTTAAAAATCCATAGATCTTAGGAAGAGTCCAGTACTAATTTTATCTCACTTTCACGAGTAAAACTCATGTCATGAGTTGATCTTTGGAAGGTAGTCATGCTAGCCAATTGAACCTAAGTTGGGTGTTTGTCTTCAATTCTGGGACTTATTAGAACCATTTTGAACTCTGATTTTTGCATGGTTTTGAACCTAATAGTTTTAGAACATTTTGGCCCCAGTTTCACTCACGAACCCTTAGTATTTTGGGAGATATGCTAAAAATACCACAAGATGTCTATTCACCTATTACTCAAAAACATATCATTTGTTATCTATAGTTTACATTTTTAAATCTTTTAATCTCAACCCAAAAGGTATTTATTTTTACAAAATGATTTTCCTCGAAAAACAATAAAAGCCGAGTTATTATGAACAGAGTTTTTAAGTTATGAACTGGCTATGTTTATTGTGGTGGATCACTAAGGATATTTCTTGTGGATTGTTTTAGGTAATGATAGACAGTAGATTTTCTTGACTAATCAGAATCGCAAGTGAGTTCCTTCAAAACTTTCAACTTATCAAAATGTGTAACTTCTACTTCGTACTCTGGATCACCGTTTTTAGTCGTCATAAGTTCCTTCGATTTTTTTCTAATCAAGCATACTCTGATTAGATTTTCCACTCCCATACGCTTGAAAATGATTTTCAAACAGTTCTTCCTCAAAAGTATTTCATATTCTCTTTCAAAAAATGTTTTCCACAAAATATTTTTTAAACTACTCTTGTACAAAAACATTTTCGAAAAACACAAGACAAAGGTGTTTTCAAAAACTTGTTTGGTAAAATGGTTCATTTAAGATTTTTGACAAACTCATCATCTCTATTTTCAACTAAAAAAACTATTTTTGAAAATTTGTTATTAGATCACCTTTTGATTTATTCATTGAATTGACAGATTGTATTGAGTACTCAATTGGCAAGCTCTAACTAACTAGTCTGGCAAATAAAGTACTGTTTTTGGCTAGTCTCCTATATAAGTACCTCTAGAACTTCCGAACTACAGTATCAGAGGGAGCCTAACTATTAGCCAATGGCTGAGATATTTGTGTCGAACTAGGAATGCATGGGCAGACACTCGCACCATTGGGTACCCTGGTCGGATCATGGGCTACCATACCCTCAGTTACGAGGTTTAACCAAGAGCGGTTGACTTTTTTATCAGGGGCTTGCGACCTGAATTACAATGATTTTGTTGGCACCAATTCCACTAACTACATATAGTATTGTCGTAGAAGCTGTAACCTATACCAAKAATGACAAAATATTGGAAGCTAGTAGACGATGTATGGGGCAAGGAGGCTCATTTCAYAAACATCCTAATGATAAGAGATGGTAAGGGCGTCAGGACAATCTTAAGAAGGTAAGGAATATCTCTTATATTCCTCAACCACCTCTGCGATCTAACATCATCTGTGAATACTGTGGAAGGTTGGGACTACAAGAAGCCCAATGTAGGAGGAAGAATAATATGTGCATCTTGTGTGGAAGTTCAAAACATTTTGCTCAAATGTGCCCGATAGTGAAAGGGATGTCAGTGAAGATTCCAATATGGTAGAAGYTACTTCACTAATCTTTCCTCATGAAGCTCAAATTTTAGTAAATCTTAGATCCACCTATTCATTTGTAGCACCCCAATTTACACCATATTTGCCTGACAT
The DNA here is from genome assembly GCA_001752375.1 of Rhazya stricta. Classification (NCBI taxonomy): domain Eukaryota; kingdom Viridiplantae; phylum Streptophyta; class Magnoliopsida; order Gentianales; family Apocynaceae; genus Rhazya; species Rhazya stricta. Next base: position 416,443 of record MEJB01000037.1, on the reverse strand, counting down.
CCCTACTAGGATGATGAGTCATTACTTAGTAAGTACTCTAGAGGGAGAAACTACAATTACCGACATAGTATATCCAGAGTGTAAGGTTGTTGTGGGAAAGACTCTACTTCCAGGGAACTTAATAGTACTTCCCTTTAAGGATTATGATGTGATCTTGGGTATAGATTGATTTTCTAGACATTATGCACACCTTGGCTGTAGAACTAAGATAGTTAAATTTGACTTGCCGGAGGGTGTAGTACAGTTACAAGGAATAAGGGCTAATTTTGAAAATCCTATTATTTCTGGGGTTAAGGATAGAAAATTATTAAAGAAGGGTTATTAGGGATATTTGACTTACCTGATGAACCAATCATTAGATYTTGGGAAGATTGAAGCAGTACCAGTAGTGAAAGAATATATGAATGTATTCCCCTTGGAGTTAAATTCCTTACCGCCTAAGAGAGATGTAAAATTCTAGATAGATTTGAAACTCGGAATAGAACCTGTTGGAACTGAAGGAGCTGAAGGAATAGCTACAACAACTTTTGGAGCAAGGATTCATCAAACCAAGTATGTCGCCTTGGGGTGCTCTAGTATTATTGTCAAAAAGAAGGGTGACACTTTACGTATTTGCAATAACTATAGAGGGTTAAACAATGTGACTATCAAGAACAAATACCCTCTGCCTGTCATTGATGAGTTGTTCAACCAGTTATAAGAAGTTGGACACTTCTTGAAGCTGGACCTGAGGCAAGGATATTATCAAGCCGGAATACGGGAGGAGGATATCCCAAAAACTGCATTCAACATAAGATATGTCATTTCAATTTCYTGGAGATGATGTTTGAACTCACAAATGCACTAGCAACTTTTATGGACCTAATGCCTAGAATATTTCAGCCTTTCAAGGACAACTTTTTGGTCATCTTCATAGAAGACATCCTGATCTATTCGAAGACACCGAAAGAACACGAAAAGCATCTGAGACTGGTATTGCAAAAACTAATAGATTATTAGCTATATGCAAAATTCAGGAAGTGCCAAATCTAGTTAAAAGAAGTGTCCTTGTTAGGACACGTCTTCTCATAAGAAGGAATAGCTGCTAACCCGTCCAAAGTTGAAGAGACCAGAGACTCCTACGGAAATTCAAAGCTTCCTTGGATTGGCAGGATATTATCGATCGATGCTTTATCCAGGACTTTGCAAAATTGCCAACCTGTTGACCAAACTGGCACGAAAGAACGGCCATTCTAATGGAAAGAGAAGTGCTAAAAAAGCTATCAGGAGATTAACGACATCTGTATTAACTTCGCCTGAAGCAGCAAAGAAGTTCTCACTCTACACATATGCTTCTAGAGATAGTTAGGGCACTGTTTTGATACAAGATGATCTTATGGTGCCRTACGCATATCGAAAAGTCAAGCTTCATGAGTTGAATTATCCCACTCATGACTCGGAGCTAGCCACCATCGTATTTGCCCTAAAGGAATAGAGAACTATCTGTATGAAGCATAGCACAAAATCTTCACTGATCYTAGGAGTCTCATATTTATGTTCTCCGAAAAGGACTTGAACATGAAACACAGGCGACGAATCAAATTCTTGGAGGAGTCCAAATGTCCAATCAACTACCATCCCAAACATGCCAATATCGTATCAGATGCTCTTTGAAAGATGACAGAGATGGCAATGATACGAAGAATACAAGAGATGAAAGATCTAGAGCAAATCATATCCTCTAAAGCAGAAGTCACCAAGGGAAGAATCCTAATGGCCAATATTTTTATCACCCCTAATCTGAAGCAAAAGATAAAAGAGGRGCAAGAACTGGACATGGAAACRAGGAGATTGAAAGAGAAAATAAATCCAAGATATTACCAAATGTCAACACRGATCACGAAATGGTAATCTACTTCAAAAATATGATTTGTGTACCRGACAATGACGAACCGAAAGCAAGTACCCTGGACGAAGTTCATAGAATTCATTACACTATCCARCTTGAGAATAACAAGATGTATCGAGATCTCAAATAACATTTTTTGTGGAACAACATGAAGAAAGAGACCTCGCAGTATGTGTCTGCATGCCTAACGTGTCAGAAGAAAAAAAATGAACGCCAATGACCACAGGGATTGCATCATACCAAAATGGAAGTGGGAGTGCATAACCATGGATTTTGTGATAGGGCTACCCATTTCAATCATTTAACCAAGGAAGCCCATTTCATTCCCATCAACATCAAGTACTCTCTGGAAGAACTAGTGAAGCTGTATGTACAYGAACTAGCGAGACTCCATACCGTGCCTGTAAACATCATCTCASACTAAGACCCAAGATTTACTTCTKGATTTTGGCCAAAACTCCACAKGGCACTAGGTTCTACGTAAAGTTTCAGGACTATTGCACATCTACAAATAGACGGGAAATCAAAAAGGACCATCCAAATCCGYGAGYACATGCTACGAGCATGCCTGATTGATTTGAGTTCAAATGGCCTYATGTAATACCCGAGACTTACTTTTTCATATTTACAAATTTAATGTAATTTTAAAAATTATAATCTAATTCTTAATGAAATTATTCTCATGATTATTAATATTTTAGTTATTTTGCATCGGAAGAACTCTYAGGCCATAATGTTTTGATGTGTCAATTAYAAATGGAATAATTTATTTCTTTAATTTATTAATTATTTGTYCATTATTGTGTGAGTAAATTTATTTACGAAATTTTATTATTTTACGTTAATTAGAGTTATTAGGTAATCGATTTAGACTTGACATTAGAACCCTTTGTATTCCTATTTAGAGTCTAAAGCCGATTTAATTTTTAGTTTTGGTCTAAAGGAAAAACTAATATATTTTTGAATTAGTTGAATTTAGTTGATTAAGTGATAAAATAATCTAAAAAGGAAATTTTGGTTAGAACTAAGCTTAGTTTAAAGTAAAGAAGCCAAAAAAAAGAGAAAAGGGGGAAAATTAGGGTTTTGGATTAAAAAAAACACACACACACTCTCTCTTGTCGGTGCCCATGTTTTTCTATTTCTTGGCAATGTTCACTATCCTTGCCACTSCCAATCGAACATTGATACCGTCGCTGTTGTACGCCGCTCTTCACTGCGRATCGAAGTCATCGTTCCAAGCGGTCATCGATCTGCTTCTACTGTAGATCGTGCTGCTTCAGAGTCATCGTTTGTCCAAATTGAAGATCCACTATGCTCGTCGTCTTGCTRGCTAAACACCATTCGTTCGACCAGAGCTCAAGTCTCGACCGGATTTCTCTGCTCCTTACCCTAATCCATGTCAATTTGCTATTCTGCTAGATCCTCGCTGTTGTTCGGCTTCTTGCTCGCTTCTGTCTGGCACCAAATCTGCTCMCCCAGATCCACACCGACTTGCTGATCTACTCATTTTTGCTCTCTGTTGCTACTCCCCAGCTGCTCGCCGGATTCAGACCGTGGCTGGACTGCTGTACAATCGGAACCTCTGTTCAGACTTACCAGATCTGCTCTTGTTTTGCACAGGTCGTTGCAGTCATTGCATGACCAAACATCTTTGCTACTCGATTTGGCATCTGCTCGACAGTTCTTTCCATCACCGTGTCTGATATGGAAACCCATTGCTGAATCTGCGTTTGCTGTTGCCAATCTTCTCGCCGCTCTGCTTGCCGGCTTAACCAGTCCCTGTGCTCGACCAGATTRGCCGGTTTTCATCACTGATCGGGAAGATCGCCGGAGTTCGTCACCAGAATTATTTATTTGATTGGATACAGAGTATCTGGAAAACATTTGCTGGAGTTTGCCCAGGTGACCACTCGAACCTGTCAGGCGCGCGCCACACGCTTGCCACGAAGCCACTATTTGCCACCCGTTCACATGCCTAGGGCGCCATGTAGCTCCATACATTGCACTTGGGATTTGTCAGATTAAACGGGAAACCATTATTTCATCGATTTCATCAAGCAAATGATTTGTATAATTGTGTTATGCATTAATAACCATGGGAAACATAGATTATGTTTATACATGATTTAAGATAGAATGTAATTAGTTTGAGGAATGTGTTTTGATTTAGAAATATATTATGTCATTATTTTCATTGTTAGGAAGGGTAGAAAATCATGAAATAATTTATACCCTTGAAAATGTTATTGTTTTCAAAGTGAAAATTAAGTACGAGTTAATATGGGTGAGTGGCGTTTATATGATAAACGATGAATGTTTCAAAGTTGAACAGTCATATTAAATGAATTTTTTTTTGTAATAATAATTGGGATATTTTCTTATACATTGACATTGTGCGCGGTTAAGGGATTTCGTTTTGTATTTAAAGTAGAATTTTAACATTAAGTATTTCAGGTAAATAAATTCCTTAACTTTCATCTGTTGTGATACATATATGTTGTTATTATGATTTAATTGCTCTTATGTGTTATGATTGTGGTATTATTTTTAATATYTGAATTTATTACTTATTGACACGTTATAAATTTTAAGRTAAGAGTTAATGTAGTCCATGATCATAAGCATGCAGTTTGCATCTTCTCTAGCATGGACATAACCATGCATTCGAGAAAAGAAATGTTTTAAAAAATAAAGTTTTGGAAAGGAAAATGTTCTGATGAATGAAGTTTGGAAAAAATATTATTTTTATGATGAATGATTTGCAAATATAAAGAATTTTGAAAAGGAGTGTAAAGCCTAAACCATAAAAGGTGCGAGTGGGAAATGAGAGGTGGGGGACAGGCGCACTCAATCTAACCCTTTTATATGGTAGGAAAGTAAGTAACATTCACCTCTCACAAGGTGAAAGTGAAAGAAAAAGATAAAGTAATGTTAACCGCTTTATAATTCTATTAATAAAATGTAATCGGATTTCAAATAATAATTACCCATTGTAAAGCTTAATGGCTAGGCATTATATCAATGTGAGCTCATGATTTTATGAATTGAAAATGTCTGGAAAGTTTTGATGAATGGAAATTCTTGAAAAGTTTTGACAAAGAAGTGAAATTTTAAAATTTATGACATATAATGCATTATACATGCATCATGCATGAGATTTGCTTACTGAATTTTATATCTTTCATTTCTCATTTTACGTTTCGGGATGAATAGCCGAGCGTGGCTTTAGAGATCGTTTGCGTGCAGGCTGATACTTGGAGTTTGTTGTTTCGGTAATTTATGAATAAGAAAATATTGATATGAGTAAATTTTATGTATTTGATGCTAATTTATTGATTATTTCTTCTTTCATTAATTCTTTTCAAAGGATTCCGCTGAATGTTCAAATACAAAAGCATTAGTTGGTAAATGATTTTGGGATGGAATTATTTCAATATTGAATATTTGTTGGGTTTTGAAGCCACTAATATATGAGTATTGAAAATGTTTGTTGTGGAATTTTTTGATTGCAAACCGGGAAAAATGTTGATATTACAAAAGGAACTATGCRGAAATTTTTATAGACATTTTATATTAAAATATTCAAAATTTTGTTTTCTTCAATTTTTGTAATATATGAYTGAGTAAAGTTGGTAACATTCRGGGTTAGGATAGTTTCTAATTTGGYMATGTTACACCAGATAACCCCAGACTAGCAAAATTTGTATACAATAACGGCTATCAATCATTGATCGAGATGGCTCCCTATAAAGCACTCTGCGAAATGAAGTGTCGACACCGATTGCATGGGAAGAAATAGGACAAAGATGCCTTTGGAAAGATAATAGCGCATCCCCAAATAGATGGGCAATTAGAAAGGACATTCCAGATCTTGGAGAACATGTTGCAAGCATAAGTGATGGATTGAGTTCTAATAGGAAGATAATCCCGCACTAGCAGAATTTGCATGCAATAACAATTATCAGTCATTGATCAGGATAGCTCCCTACGAAGCACTCTACAGAAGGAAGTGTCGATCACCGATTGCTTGGGAAGAAATAGGATAAAGACACATTTGGATAGACAATCAACTACTCGACATAGATGAAATATGTCAAAAGGTAAAGATGATCAAAGATCAATTATTAGCTACCCATAGTCGAAAGGTAAACATGGAGGAAAAAGGGTTATGTTGATAATCAATGGCGAGATCTCGAGTTTGAGAATGGCGATCAAGTGTTTCTAAAATTGAGACCTCCTTGAGGTTTGGTTAAACACCCAAGAGGCAAGTTGAGTCCCGAATACATRGGACCATTACAGATAATGGAGAAAATTGGAGCAGTTGCATACAAATTGCATTACAACTGAGTTAATTGGAATTCATGATGTATTCTATGTATCGCAACTCAAGAAATGCAAAACAATAGCAGATCATGTGATAAATGAGGCAGAGATTGAGTTGCATTTGAACCTAACATACAAGGAAAGGCCAGTATGGATATTGGATTTCAATGTGAATAAATTAAGGAGAAAAGAGATTCGATTTGGTAAGATTCAATGGGAACATCACGGGATTTCTGAAGTGACTTCAGAATCTCAGGATTACATGAGGCAGAAACAACCAACCTATGCCAGTAATGTATAAATTTTTAGGGTYAAATTTTRTYAAGAGGGGAAGGATGTAACGACCCAGATATTTCCAAGAAATAGAAACCAGCATAGGTTATGATATCACGGATAGATTTTGCTAAGAATTAGAACATTCAGAATTAAGATATTTTAGGCTTAAAATTTGGATAGGTTTATTATTGTTAGAATAAATCCAAAACATAATCTCGGCTTAATTGAATTTTGAAAACTCCTATTCTAAAATTTTCAGCTTTGATTTAGTTTAAACATTATTTTATTTTTTATTCTCTTAAACGTTATTTTTTATAACATTTAATTTTTCCTAATACTTAATTTTGAAAACGTTATGTTATTTTATTAAAACTACAATATTTTCTTCTTAAAAATATTTACTGCTTTGTTAATTTCAGCCTTAAATCTTTCTTAAATCCCATTCTTTCRATCGTGACTTTTCCTTCTTCCTCTAGTCTACTTTTCCATCTTTAATTTCAGCTGTTTGATCCCTCTCCTTGGATCAAGCTTAGCCCTCAAACCCTTCCCAATGCATGCTTAGTATGTGGTTGTAAGTGTGCGTGAGTTGRGAGGATAAGTGTATGGTTTTGTTGGTCTTCTAAAATGCAAAATCACAGCTGCCATTTTAGAGTCAAGCTGTCCGCATGGTGTAAGATTTAGGTAAAACATTTCGAGCTGACGATGAAGMCGTGTGATAACTTGACAACTAKACAAGGTGATTTGACAAGCTTTGAGAGGYCAYCTGTCCACTTAGGTGTCCTTTGCACATTGTATTTCTTCAAACCATTGCAAGAAAACCACCTGTTTTCTCCTTGCTCTCACCCCTCTTTCTAGCCTTGAAACTACTGTCTCTAATCTGTATATATTGGACTAGATTCCAGCCTCATTTCACAGACCAAATTTTCTTTATTTTCTTGACCTGAAATCCAGCTTTTCCCTTCACTCCTGTACTAGCCGTGTATTACTTCATTCACAACAAATATTCAGCCATCCTTTTTGCTCAAACAAAACCTTCCATTCCATCCTATTTTCACACATACATAGCTTACCTTTTAAAAATCCCTTTTATTGCATTTTATTCAGTAAGAAGGTTGTTAAACTTGAAGTTGTTATGCATGTTTGATGCATGGGTTCTTGCATGGATGTTCTAACAATCCAATATAATATGATCATAAGATGAATATAAAGTTTCATT
>MEJB01000037.1:369035-393985 GCA_001752375.1 Rhazya stricta | reverse complement strand
GAGAAGAATAAAGCCCATTAAGGAAAAAATGTCACCTACTTCTTTAGAAGAGCTACTTTGACTGACTAGCTTGCTGGCATTTCCATCATTCAATCCACAACCCAGCCCCCCTTTGTCACTTCTGGTGAAGCTACAAATTGGCTATTGACGTGTCCTCCGTAATCATTTCATTTTTCTAAAGTATCTCTAGTGACTTCTTGATAGCTTCCATTTATTGAGAGCTCTATCCTTGTGGGTTCATATTATAATTTTTGGTTTAACTATGATTAAAAGTGAATATTTAACGACCCAAATATTTCGACAAGTGATCATCGTTATAGGACCGCGTGTTTTACACGGTTTTGAATTTAATTTATATACTTAGAGATTAGGAATGCTCGAAATTAGTGGTTTTTGAAATTAGGATATCACATTTCAAGAAATAGTTACGTTAAGTTTGAGTAGTAGTAGAGTATTTAATAAGATAGATTACTATGACTAAAATGATTCCAGGAATTTCCTCGGTCGAACTGAAAATTCTATTTCGAGCCGAACCTAAGTCTAGACAAAATTCCATTCTTAATTTTTAAGTCTCTAGTTTGGCCAAAATTCCCTTTAATTTAAAGCTCCCATCTTTGGTTTAAATTTTAGATAACTACATGCTTCTTCTTTTACTCTTAGTTTGATATATTTGGTTTTATTCCTTTTTGTCTTACATGATTTTTCACTTCTCYAAGAATTTCYTTCTTGTGCATGAAGTATTGATTTCTTCTTCACGAAAGAAAGCATCTTCCTACCCTTTTTCTTTGCCTTGACGACTCCATCAAGCTTCTCGCAGAAGCCTTACCTTACTCCTTGCACATCGCTCGAGACTCGCGTTGAGCCTAGCTCATTATTTTTCTCCTATGAATAGTGAAGGTACGAATTACTAGAGCTACCAAGAGAAATTGAGCTTAGGAGCAAATCGAAGGAACATATCTTGTGAAGCTCGAGGATTTATAATAGTTCTAGTAGTTCTGATTTTGAAGATGTACTTTAGTGTTTTGGTCAGTAAATTATTCAGAGTTGTAGTTCGATATTCGATTTTGGGAGTATTTAAATTCAGACTTAAAATTATTTGTAGGATTTGGATACTTTAATTATTTGACTGTTCAACTGTCGAGAGACAAGCAACGGCCGTTGCACCTTAGTGGAACCTAGGGGAAGGTAGGTCYTCTCAGAATAAATAAATAAATAAATAGAGGTTAGTAAATACAAGAAAATGTATTAGTTGTTAGGTTAAGATATAAAATTTATCTTATGCCTCAATCRATTATTCTAAATGCCAGRAGGCAAAGAGTTATGCCAGCAACTAAGAGACCACCACCTAAAGCATCAAACTCACCACTTCWAGGAAACAATTTAGGAGAATCAAGGAGTGTGTTCTGAGGTAGATTTTRGAATATATTCGTTCGGGRAGACGGTTGCATRATCTCGTACCTGTAGTATATGTTAGACGATCGTACCCTTAGTTAGGAGGTTTAATCCGAGGGCGACCGACTCCTATAGCTGTGGCTAACAGGCTAAATTGTTACTGTCGTTCATGGGGTTCAGTTGTAAATTGCAGGCGCATTCATAGCGATAAGGTTGGTATATCCTAACCCCATAGAGTAAATCTCTTATGGTTAAGATTTGCTTCTCTTGACCTTATARATGACATGAAAAGTTTTCTTGCATTTTTCAATAGTTCTAGAATTGAAACTTTTCAAACTATTCGTTTTACAGTTAATGATTTTCCAATAACATTTAATCTTTCTCATTAAACTGAATTGCCATGTTTTCTGAATATTGTTATTAAAACTATACACTGTCACATACTCATGGAACTTACTGAGCCTAGCTCGTTTAAGTTTATATGTTTTAGAGAAAGGTACAAATGAGTACTGAAGTCCGGCTACTTCAGTTTTAGAGGAYTCATGTTGTACATAATTTTTTGTGAATCCTGAGAGCTCTAATCATTTGTAATGATTAGAATATATGTGCTATCACTGAGCGTGATTCTTTTATATTTTGGAATATTGTATAGTGATGTCTAGTGTTGTAAAAATTTAGAATCATGTACATTGTAAAATGTTATAATTAATAAGATGTTCATATTCCAATTCTGGATTTGGTCGCTTTGAATGTTCAACTATATCAACTGCTAAGAGGCAAGTGAAGCTTGTACAACCCCAATGGAACTTAGGGGAGGGCGGGTCATCACAATGACTTTTTATTAAATCTCATTATTTAACTTTCCCATCTTTGTGGGCATTGCAACGGATCTTGTGGATTGTGTTCTCTCCTCTTCTCTTGTCTTCATGTTGTTCAGTTTATTATCYTAATTTGATGTATATTAAATGCCTCCGTTGATTTCTTTTTCTTTGCACTCTTTATTTTCCTTGCTATTCTACTAATGAAAATGCTTTAATTTTATTCCTTTTGTTCACATGGCATCTCTAACATGTGAGACTCCATCTTTATTGTACAAGTTTGTTTTTCTTTCTTACTTCCTTTCTTTCTTTTTTTTTTCCCTTTAATTTTCTTTCATACTATCTTCTTATTTTCTATTAGCAATTTGATTTAGAATTTCAGGAGAATACTTTCTCATATGTTCCCCTTCTATTGTTTGGGCAATCTTATTCAAAATTTTGGGAGAATACTTTCTCCTCTGGTTCCCTTTCTATTAGCCACTTGCAATGGAAATTAAGTTTCCTTTTAAGTCTTAAAAGCATTTACCTCAATTATTTTCYTTTCACACATATTATTTTGAATTAAATGTTCATTTTTATAAAGAAAGGTTACAAGAAAATTGTAGAAAACTCTTTACAAATGTAAATTTCAAACCTTGTTCAATCTCAGATAACGGGAATTGGTCTACTTACTGGGTAAGTATACTCACTCCGCCATTTTTCCTTTCAGAATAGGAAACCTCTAACCATGAYTTTGATGATGACATTTGGAGTGAGGACCTYAGATCCGAGATTGTGGAATAAGTTACAAGTTGTAATTTATATTTCAATTCATTTTGATTTTAGAACTTTTTACCCTTTTTGGATTTAATCATTTATAGTTTGTTCAAGACAAATTCTTTGTGGAAATAAGGAATTTTTATTTTTATTTTTGGATTGGAAGTATTAGAAAGCTTTGATACGTAAGGAAGGCCTAGTATTCTTTGGGAAACCTTAGAGAATACAACCACGCCACGTCCCGAATAGAGGTTTCAGATCCGATTTTGAGGCATGATAGAGAGCTTCCATTTTTCTCAAGAGCTTTGCCTATATCATTAAGTTTTTGGAGGATGTCCTATTTATAGGCTAAGAGTTAGTATCCTTTGGATAACTACCTCTGCCTTGAATGGCTTTCTTGTTGCCTAACCAACTCATCTTATAGGACATCTTATATTACGCTAGTCTAGCTATTTATTTGGGCTACCATYATAAATACAATCCACCATGAGATGAATCTAGTTTATCTAGACTTAATTCAATTTTGCCCATCTTCATAATATATCAAACTAGCTTATTAAATAAGRGTGACTACAATTATCTAATAATCACCATTACATAAATTAATTTTTTAGTAATATTTTTATGTCTAGAATGTAGCAACAAAGGCCCTTGATCTACAGAAGACAGGAGTCTCAAAGTGTTTTGTGGCTAAATGCATAGTATCAGGAAACAACCGACATCAAAATTTGGTTAAAATATTGATTTGCTACTCCAGCAATTTATTTGAAGAGGTTTTTTTTTTTCACATTCTGTCCTTTTTAGACCTAATAAGGCATTTGCTTTCTTTTTTGAACTTTGGCTATAACATGAGGTATCTGGGCATCTTCTGAAGAGAAAACACGAGTGATATGGATGAACGAACACCCATTATTTTTATAGTGTTTTATCAATCATCATCACCCTCTTTAACTTGTTAAAGCACCATTTTGCGCTATTTTTCCCTTAATATTATCTAAATTCCATTATGTTAACTTATTTTCTGCTTGAGATTGTTTAGATTGAAGGAGAACAAGAGATATAGAAAGAATTTTCCTTTTTGTGAGTAAAATCTAGAAAGAAAATAAAAGGAAAATGAGGGATTTTAAGGATTAAAATTAATGGATTGACATTTCAGTGTTACTCCTATAATATTTCTTATTCCCCTTTTTCAATTAAACGAATATAATTTATAAAAATATATTATAATTAAATCTTTCTTGAATTCCAAACTAGTCCTTTKTAAAAATAAATGAAAAGAGACCCAGAATAGGAATGGAAGTGGGGTATTTTGGAAACTCACGCTTATGATGGTGATGGTCCAGAGACTTCCCTAGAAGTGGTTGTGGATGAGTATAGGTACTTACAGGATCGTTTTTGGATTTTTCACTAATTTCCTTTCTTCTAGATGGATCGAGTTCCAACCGACATTCATCCCAGCCCCTTAGACCCGTTCATGGTCACTAGGCGACGTCCGTCCCACATTTTGCACAGGACAACGTGGTTACTCGTGAGAGACAACTAATTGTCAGGCATAATGATGGACCTTTTTTTAGGGATATCGAGTAGGCCCCTTTAGAGTTAGAGATTATATTTATATCACCGGGTTTTGGGGGGCCACACGACTAGGGAAGATATTGGTAGACCATGCTTTGATGCTATTTTGGTCAAGAGATGGCGTTCCGAGACCTACACTTTTTATTTTGCCGGAGGATAGCTTACTCTCACTCTACATGATGTTTCCATCCTGCTGTGTTTTCTTGTAGACGGGGATGCTGTTATTGGCCCTCGTATGGACAATTCAAAGACAAAGTGGCAGGCTACATACGAGCGCCTGTTAGGTTATACACCTACACTAAGTGATATTTCAAGTAATAAGCTTATTACCATTTGTCTTCAGGACGTCATCATGGTTGCATTAGATGAGGATGTCGATGATGTCCTTCATGAACAGGGGCTAGATGCCTTATCTTGCTCCTGTTGGGTGGTATGATTTTCACAGACAACTCCAGGAACAAAGTCCATATGCGTACCTACTTCTGTTGGAAGATTTGAAGAAGTCTGGTACTTATAGTTGGGGTTTGGGTGTCCTAGCCCACTGTTATCATGCTCTATGCGATGCGACCAATATGAGGGCTCGCGAATTAGTAGGTGTAGCCGTTCTTGTGTAGATATTGACTAATATCCTCCATTGTTTGTTTCCCAATATGAAGGATCATCCATAGTTATGTTAATTATTTATATTTTTAATAGTTATAGGCTGGGAGCACCTTTCATTCATAGGACCGATCAGGAGGGTTATTCCTTAAATAGTAGTTGGCGAGCAGGCCCCTATAGGGCACGGTGGCACGTTCCTTTTGGATGTATTACTTTGGCCACCACATCCTACTTATATATCGAGATCAGCATATGCGATGTCTCTCGGTCAGGTAATTGGATTTGGCAATGCTTCAATATTTTCATTGTTAAGATTTAATATATATATATATAAAAGAATAACTTACAATTTCTTTTTTATTTTTTTCCAATTTGTTTGGACAACCCTACAAGTTTGCCCTATAGACTTTGGACCCCAGATATCTTATGGGGTGAGGATATCTGGGGAGAGGAGGTTCCACTGATCTGTTGGGAGATCGTGGASCTTACATACCCTCGTAAGGTGATGTGGCAAAATAGATGATCTCACCTACTACCCTGTACACGTGTTCATTACATTGTGTATAGTTCCATGGACAGGGTGGCACCAATTAGGAGCATGAGCATGAGCACTAGGCTCATACTTTGTGATAGGATGCTCGTCATACCTTTATCGCCATCGGGGATGTGGTTCATGACATTCGACATCCCCGGAGAATTTACTTGGGGTGGTATCATTGTATCACTCGCATTTTTATTAGTAATCTCGAGCATCATCATTTGAAATTTTAGGGCACTAGTCCTATTATCCAGTTCATGGTGAGTCTTTTTCTATATTAACTATTTGTATCAGTTTTCATTTTATATAATTTTTAATAATATTTCACTATGATATTTTAATTGTAGGCATCTAGATGCAGACCGCTGTGAGCGGCCTCATTGACGCTTTAGAGACTCGTACTATTTAGGAGACACATGGATTGGTTTGGAGAGTTAGAAATAGTTTGATTAGGTTTTTAAAGCGGTYAGGACACGGGTTAGGTTGTTGTCTAAAATTCGGTCCTCCATATTCATCTGTAGTCATCTAGCCAACCTTGATCTAGAGACGAGAGTATATATGTAGCTAGATAAAGCATAGGTTGCACACGAGGCAAACACTGACCGGAGACAGCACACTTCTGATCCAGTTGCTAGGGATGGTCCAGCTACTTCGGGTGTACTTACGAGTCAGGAGACATCCAATGAGCACATGTTTGATGCTTCATGTCTTGGTGGATTGCTGCCCATGTTGACCTTCACTCCCCAATAAGCTGTTGCAAACGATGACACGGGATATATCTGTGATTTCCACGAGGTTTTATACACTCCTCTAGCCTTTCAGATCACACAAGATGTTCTACCTGGCGCAGGTAGACCGTAGAGGACCAGATGTTCCCCTGATTGCTTCACACTTGGGACTATGTAGTTGTACATTATGTTTCTACAAAGTTTTGTATTGGATGTTTGAAAACTGTATATATTGATCTATACAACAATGTAAAACTTATGTTTACATTTATGTACATTGGAGATTTTTTTAATATTTATATTGATTTATTGGATGACAGAACTTATGTATTACATGTAAAKTACTTCCTTAGCATTTTTTGCTTGTAGGTTGGTTGCTGGAAATTAGTTCCAACAATTTGTAATGTAGTAATATCATGACGCGACCTAGGGTCACGCTATCTTTTGATTTCAGGGTATGTTGCAACCTTTTCCATCATTTTCTATTTTTATCCCAGTGGAAGACACAAGGACATCTCGCGTGTTCTAATATGTAAGCTACATGGTGCAAGAATCCGATCAATGCAAACCCTRATTATTGGTACATTCAAGTAATTTCAAAAAGCACTCACAAACTATGGCAGATTACGCAGTYCAACAAGGAACACACATGTCTACCTCGAGTTGGGAGCAACTATCATTTCAACCAAGGAAGTAGACATATTGCTAGACATATTACACATCTTTTAAGGAAAGATCAAGAAAACCTGACAGCTCTTTGATAGTCAAAGTAAAACATTTATTTGAGTTAGGTTGCTCATATTCAAAAGGATGGAACGCATGGACATTTGCCATTGAGATGGCTTATGGTGATTAGACTTCATCTTTTCAGATTCTCCCAGCATATTTGCAAGCATTGAAAGATACAAATCRAYGGACTATTATTAAATGGGAGCATCATTTGGGAAGAACTTATAATATGAAGATGTTTAATCAGGTATTTRTGGCATTTGAGCCATCAATTCATGTTCCAATACAGTCGGTCAGTCATTTCAGTAGATGGTGCTTTCTTGAGAGGATCATACCGAGGGTTCTCTTAGTTGCTAGTACATGGTATGYAGACACCCACGTGTTCATGCTAGCATTTACTATTGTTAGGGAGGAGTCATTATCAAGTTGGGGATGGTTTCTCACTCTATTGAGAAATCATGTTGTCCTACAAAAGAGGTCTGTTTGGTYTCTATTCACCACAAAGGAATATTGGATTCAATAGAGCGGTTTAGAGAGTGGCAACCACCATTAGCAGTTCATAGATATTGTCTAAGGCATATAAAGGAAAATTTTGATGCAAAGTTTAAAAACAGGGATTTGAAACAAGKAATGTACGAGGCAGGTATGCAAGAATAAAACTTTACTACCATCATGGAAGAWATRAGACTATGAAGTCCAYTAGCWTATGATTATTTAAACTCAATSYATCYTGAAAAATGGACATTTGCATATGATGATGGTCATAGAATGGCTCCTTGACAACAAATCTTTCCAAGTAATTGAAGAATGTCATTAAGRAGGCACGAGCCTTACCCATTAAAGCAATGGTCTAGTTGATATTTGCTAAATTTGTCAATTTTTTTCCAACCACCATGAGCAATGTGCTCATTCTAGACATCAATTCCCGCATAGRYTTTGGAAAACCTTTTCCAATGTTGAAAGAGCATAGACTATTACTCCATACAATGTATCAATTGGCTTATACAAAGCCAAAACTCCATTTAGGGGAGATGGAAGGGGTAATAATGTTTATACTGTGAAATTGGGTGAAAATGGCATTCTTGAAATAAATGGTTTGCATTTAGGATTCCTTGCTCACATGTTGTTATAGTTGTAGTTGCTTGTGAACGGGGTCTAAATCCATTGATTTGGTGAATGTTTGTTTTTACTCCATTACCATGCTACCGCTAACACATATGGAGAAAAGTTCTTTCTTTGTTGCAAATGAATGTTTTTGGAGCCATCACCGTTTCAATCTTATTTTCATAATTCGTTGAAATATGAAAGGAAAACGGTCTAGGCCGACTTTGAAGTACAAGGACTCGCATGGCGATATGATTAAACGAAACTCGGATGGAAGCCTAGAAGATTTGGAAACTGTCATGAAGTAGGTCACATTTAGAAGGAATTATCCCGGTCATGAAAATGGGTGGAGGATCTAACACGAGATAGTTGTGTATATTTATTATGTTGTTGTTGCGTAGAAGAGCTTCTTTCTATAAGTATGTTGTTGTAATGAGAATGTTATTTACTTATTTGTCTGATCCCTTGGATGAGGATGCGGGATTATGGTTTTTTTCATTTTGATTTGTTTAATGGAAGGCGTTTTGATGGGTGGCGCAGGGAAATATGCTGAAGGTTAAATGGCAGGTTGTACTGTGTTTTCCTATGTGTTTGTGTGATGAGAATGAAGTTTGGAGCCATTTTGAAAAGCGCCAATGTTGCATAAAAACAAGGGGCCCGGGGACGAAAAGGGGGCGAGAGCGCGCATTTCTACATCAATGGCCTTACCACAATCTCGCGGTATTCTGTTTTATTTATTTAAAAAAATTAACAAAAATAAAATTTGAAGATGCAGATAATCTGTCACATTACCAGTTGAAAAACCGTGCGTACCCACCCTTGCGTTTGTGAATGAAAAGGATATGTGTAAAATGTACAATGCTATTTTTGAAAGAACGAAAACTTGACCCTTGTTATGGCTTGAAATGAAGCGGCGGACTACCTAACATCAAAGCCAAAGATTAAAAAGTGAGAGAGAGCAACAACTGATTGGTATAAAAAAGAGCCGCAAAAAAAAAAAAAAAAAAAAACCTCACAAGGAAGAGAATTCAGAAGCCCTGTTTATGGAGCCTACATATCAAAAACAGATCTTTGCCAGTGTGGTTGCACAGAGTTCAAACTAAAATGAATGGACTCTAGGATTTTTGAATCTGCCTTCAAAGGTTCAAGCTATTGCACATAGAGGTGTGGATGGCGAGATTTGCTCTGAGTACTAGATTATCTTCACAACAATTCTGAAATTCCAAATGTTCATTGTGATTTGAAGCCATGAAACGTCCTTCTTGATTATGAATTAATGCACATGTGGGATAGCTAGCCTTCTCAATCAAAGCGGTAAAGGAGATCTAGACTCTTTAGGTTTATTACCTAAGTGCTTAAAACTTACTCTATACCTCCCAAGTTCGTTCTCAAATTTGTACCTCCTCTTTGTTCTCAAACTGGGTTGATAATTTTTTTGCCCACCTCCACTATTTAAAACTCCATTGGTGATGCTCACCAACTAAATGCATTCTAATTCTAGCAAGTATACTAGTGTCAAAAAGTGTATAGGAAGTCAGTCAAGGTCGATCCAACAAGAATTTCTAATCAAGTGCCAAAATTACTGAATTTCCTAATTTAGACCTATCAAAAGTGATTGAATTAGACAAAAACTAGAAATGAAGAAGTAATCTAAGAGATTCAATTATGAA
Organism: Rhazya stricta; assembly: GCA_001752375.1. Taxonomy (NCBI): domain Eukaryota; kingdom Viridiplantae; phylum Streptophyta; class Magnoliopsida; order Gentianales; family Apocynaceae; genus Rhazya; species Rhazya stricta. The sequence goes on along the minus strand of MEJB01000037.1, from coordinate 384,075 downwards.
ATTCAATTACCTAAATCCACAAAGATCTAATGTGATAAAAGAAGTTGGTTAGGGTATTCATTTGAATCATGCCTATAATGAGCTAAGTTAATCACATCTTAATTGCCCTAATTCCCAAATCTAATCTAAATYATTATGGTAGAATTTTCTAATTTAGATTTTATCCAATCCTTTGGCATAAATCCCCTAATCCCAATTAACTAAAGTCATATCCCTATGTGAATAGATTAATTGAAATTGCATCAAAGATCTAAGAAATTTCCCAATTTCATTAACCACTTCATTAACCACGACTAATTACTATTGGAACCACCCAAAAAGAACTCATTCTATCCCTAGTTGGATCACTACTAATGGGTCATCATTGCCTAAATCCTAATCAATTAGTTCATCTCCTGGTCCTTCCGAATTGATTATGAAATCGATTCATAGGTAGCTAATCCACAAAAAGCATTAAGAAAGCCACAATGATAATAAACAACTCAACTAGATTGAAAATCAACAATAAAAACAAAATCGAGTTTAACCCATTACAAAGAAATCATCTTCTCAAACAAGTATAATAAACATGTCAAAAACCAAAGATGAGAGAAGATAGAACCAATTTGATGAACAAATRCTTAAGTAATATTGGTTGAATGCGAGTTTTTAAGCTCTCCATACAAACAGCACGTTATTGAAAAACCATGGTCCCTGTCTTAGTGCCCTGTACAGCACTTCCTCCTCCCCAGAAAATACTTGGAACCAAAAAATACTAATCCTTATGCCCTATGTTCTCCAGACCTRGGCCATGATCGGATTTATRGTGTGCGGGAACATTTCCTTATCAAAGTGTGTCTGCACAATGCAGCTCTTCGGGCAGTATTAGTCCATCAGTCACTTCCTCCTCCTGAGTGTCCACCATTGGACCTCCTMCAACTGACAATAGACATACCAGTCAACCATGGCAACCASATCCTCCTAGTAGACAGCAAAACCCTYATCTTAGGGAGAGAAGCCCTGTCTAGTAGGGAGGATAATGTAAAAAAAATAAACTTTTGAGTTTATTTTACTTTTTGACAGATAATGCAGTACAGTAATCTTTGATATGTTTTTTCTTATTATTGTTTGTTATTTTTGTTTTACGTTTCCACTCCAAAATTCACAATACAAACAAGAATAATTACTTTTTCAGGAATCCCTTTCTTTTTATTTTTTTAGTAGTTTCTCTACTTAATCGAACTGTGGATTTTCAAGTTTTTAAGGATTTCATTTTTCTTTTACTCATCGAAATCCTTGAGCCAAATAGAACCATAATGACTAGTGCATAGATYCAGGAAACGAATTGTTATTCAATTGAAACAGACTAAAGTACAATGTATAAATTTAAGATCAAACTTAATTAAGATGACGTGAATTTGAGATAGAATTCGGAAGGAGATATGATTTGTGGTCTACATTGGATTGTGTTGGAGTTGTTATAATGTCCTCTTCAATTTATCTCCTGCTGGTCTTGTCTTCTAAACAAGCCTCGTTTCCCTATTTTGATGGAATATGGGTTGAAATGGTTGATCATGCTCTATGACTCTAACTATCGTATATTTTAACTAATCAACTCTAATCTTATCACAGCCATTTCCCTTTATTAACTCTTCACCAACCGTCTTGGATCCTCAGAATTATAGTTGTCATCAGTCGATGCGTCGGCTAGGGCATTAGCCATTAGTTTGGCTAGTACTCTCCATCTAGCCTCTGGCCGTTCTGGTCTTCAGTCCTATTTTTGCAACATTGACTCGTAAATCATAGGCAGAAATAGTATAAATAACGAACATTCAGTTCCCCCTGCTATCCTTTTGCTACACTTCCTTCATCTTCCCTCCAATTATTTACCTCTGAAGTGCTCTCTATTCCTTTGATCCAAACATATTAAAGACCAAATTATTTTAAGCTATTAAATTGACCAAACTGACTACTAAAGAGCATAAAGAGATCCGAACTACCTGTCAACTCCCAATCAATCATTTCCTGCTAACCGCTTCCTATAGATAACACAAAAACGTGGACCTATAGATAACACAAAAACGTGGACCGAGAACACACAGGATCCTCATGGACACTTGTAGACCTTTCAGTTATATTCCACATAGTATCACTTGAGAAAGAAAGAGGTTCATTTCTGCATTAACTTGATATGCAAAAGCATCTGCATTTCCAGATGACCTAGAAATACATATGAGACTCACATGCTAAAGTAATCAGAGCAGGCCAATCTGGAGCCAAATACATCAGAATTTGATACTAACAAATAACAAAATAGAGGTTCATGATCCACCAAAAACAGTTAAGTAGCCATGAGAGGTTCTCAGATTAAATTCTTTCTATAGGCWATTGCMCTAATTACATATGGCAAACCCAKAAATACGCAATTATAGCAACATCCCAGGTACTATGAGTTTTTCATAGCTCTAAATTCTGAGGAGTGTATTTTGCCATGAGTTTATTAAGATCAGCATCCAACTCCCTTTCAAGGGCCACCTCTTCTTCCCAGTGCCTCCGCTTCAGGGCAGCCATCCTTTCTTTATGAGCTTGTATCAGTTTCTCCCTCTTGGCATTAAATTCTTCCATTTCCTGATCCTGCGACCTGATGAACTTTACAATTTCCTCAGCCCTAAAATGTATCCAATGAGAAAGTAAAGGAAAAATTAGGTTAAGCAGGCACTTAAGATTCTTGAACATAAACCAGTATTAAAAAAAAAAGAGCATATAACCAATCTTCATGCTGTCAGTACCTAGGAAATGATCATAATTGCATAACTTTGTGGGTATTATACCCAAAACTTATTAGAGAAAAGAAGACCAAGCAAATGAAAAGAGAATATTGTTTGACATGGAGACAGGAAAACTATAGTACTAAGAGAAAAATATTCCAAGGGAGAAAAGCATATTACCTGTGTCCAGGATCCTCAATGGAAGAAAGATTGGACTGAGAATGAGCAATTCTGTCACGCTTCTCCTGCTGGATCTTCTCAAAATCATCCTCCTTCGCATTCCTAGCATCATAAATGATGTCGATCTGCTCCTTGAAAAATTGCTCTTGATGATCCATCTAAAAAATTTAACCGCAATATTAGTCTCAAAACTCAAAAGGATTTGCTGAAAGGAACAATCAGTAGACAGACAACCACCCTCAAATCATGTAATATGAATTTCGTTACAACATCAATTTTCAACAAATATGAACAGGCAAACACAGAGTGACATATCTGGACTKTCTAAGGAAGCACAATCATGAGATGTTACAGATGCCATTTCTCCCAAGATATAAAATAGTTTTGACTTARAAATCAGAATTTATGTTCTAATCAGTAACTGTGAGCAATCCTTATTGATGACCATAAGAATGTTTGATGGACATTGAATAGAAATATCAAAGAAATTGAAAGGAAATAGCATACAAACTATCTCTTTTGCGCAAACTTCATTTGTTACCAAAACTGCCACCTTTCCTGCTTTCCCCTCAGGTAACATCAGCTTGCAAATGCAAACATACCAACCACMCAAAAAATTCAACAGTAAAAATTGCATATGTTATAATGGAAATTTTATAGGCATTAGTGAAACTACTGTAGCAGAAGAACCTTAATTTACCATTGCAAATGTAGAGAGTACTTCATACCTCTTCTTTGTTTTGTTCATGATGCCTTTTTGTTCTAATCCTCACAACCTGGGACTCTTCTGACATCTTCCTCAGTCTTTCAGTCAAAAGTCCATAAGATTCTTCAACAGCTTTTGAGTGCCTCTGTTCTTTGGCAACTCTGTTCTTTAACCATATTAGCTGCTGATTATCCTCGCTCATCTGCTTCAATTGATTCACAACCGTTTCTAAGTAGGATCTGATCTCAAATTTCAATTTCGATTTCCCTAACAAATAGAAGACGGATCAAACACGCATATGACATTAAGGCAAAGAACAAAATAACTGCATTTTGGATTTTTAGGATGTTAACCATGATCAAGAGGCACTACCTTGAGAATGCTGATTAAAGTTGTCAAGATCTCTCTTCTCCGCCATATAACCATAGAGGATACGCTTACCACCTGGATAAAATYGTGCACGATTGCGCTCCCAAGCATTCCTGTCTCTTCCTTGAACCGCAAAATGCTTGCTTAAAAGCTCTGCCTCCAAGTGGCCTACTGCTGATGCCTCAAAAATTAACACACTCATCCCACGATGCCCTTGTGGACCATAAGAATGTCGAGCTTTAACAGCTGCATATTCYCTGAAGTAGTCAAGCAGCTCTTGATTTCCCATGCCTATCCACTGCATAATGCATTTCAATGTTTAATGTTATTTCAGTAAGCAGTATGAAAATATACATTCACCAAATGTAACTATTCAAAGTYTGATGTTACCTTATCATTTTCATCCTTGTCATGTCTCGTGTTCATGACAATTACCATTGGCGGCCATAAAATTTCCTTCTCTGTCATTCCACCCAATCCCTCCCATATTCCATATGATTCACCAGAAAGAATGGCTGAAGTGCCCCTTCTCTGGAGCTCCTCCTCCAAAAGTTGCCCAAGCTCTCTATGGAGCTTTACCCTATTTGAGCCCTTTGTTTTAGCATGAGTAATAAGAGGTTGCATGCCTCGATACCAATCTATGGCACCTGGCCCACCCTTACATGCAGGACAATGCCACTGCCTTTCCGYATCATTAAGTTCTTCAGCATTTAATCTGTCCATGCAYTCAAAAAGTTCCTTGAACCAGCGAMTCCTCTTTTGTGTCTCATGACTCTTTTCACTYGAGTCTGAGTCAAAATCATCATCACTGAGCAGATCATCATCACTGAGCACATCATCATCRATATCCAAATCATCATGTTTCAAAGGAGGAGGAATAACAGTTGCTGATTTTGAGTTGCTATCATCAGCAACTTGATTGAAAGCTTGGGGTTTATTATTTCCTGCACCAACAGTTCTGCTTGCATCCGTTGCCAAAGTTGGCCACGTATTGCCAGTTSCCCTCGGTGACCCACTGTTGTTCCGCATCCCCAACTTCTGGACAACATCTGGATGACCCCATGCTTTAAGACTGGAGTTCTGTGGAAGCCACTGCTTGCTTGCACTYCTTCCAGCCCTATTCTTAGACTTCTTGGCATAAACCTCCCAGCCCTCATCCTGGGCAGCACCCAAGCTGATATCTGCAACACCATGGCTCACATTTTCAARGCTYGGCCTTGATGTTTCACATACATTTTTACCCTTTGGTGATGAACTGGTAGACTTTCCACCCCCTCTCCACAAACTCATTGCTGCTTAGGATCACCTAGGAAACTAAATCAAAAATCAGGACACTATTCACTAAATTAGCGCAGACACAAAATATACTGCTAGAGCAAACACCATTAAATAAGAGGGGAAAAAACAAATTGATAGAAAAATAGATAAACACATATCAAACACAAAATGTCAAATCGTCAAAGACTAATGCAAATTATTCATCAGAGAACCACCTTCATCCAATGCACCTCAAAACTGTCCGTGTGCCACGTAAGGGTAGCATCAGCAATAAATCAAAACCAGAAGGGGAAAAAGGGGGTAAAAAGAAAAAAGAAGAACATAAAAAAGGAGGGGGGAGAACTTCCAATATCCCAACTCCAAATGCATCTTACCTTGTTTATCTTACAATTCTAACTATGCATATTTCAGGAAAGGAGATACCTTCAACACTCAAAGAGGAATCATCACTTCGATGCTTTTACTAAGACATTTTCCATTGATGATATATAAAGGATTATATAGAGAAAGAATTATCCATTCAGAAACCAGTCAGAATTCAGAACAGCACAGGATCTATTACTGGGAGGAAACTTTGTTAAGAATAAAGTGCAAAGTTAGCCATAGACAAAATAGTTAATGCACAAACTGCACCTAGTTGAAGATTATGTGCCCCTTAAACATTCTGTGCATTAGCAATTGGAAAATTATACCAACCTTACAATTAAACATTGCAAAACCAATACGATCAAGATGGAATTTCCCTCTTTTGCACAAAACAAAATAAGCAATRATAACTTCTAAAGAAGAGAGTTCAACAGGCTCAAAAACAAAAATTTCAARGCAAAATCACTAAATTTCTGATTAGAATGCTTTCCTGGTATGCACCAACAGGGAAAATCAAAGCACAAAGTGCACAACATAAAAACAACAAAATAATTCTAAGCTGTAAATAACACTCAAAACATAAGTAAACTTCCTATTGAAAGAAGTTCTATGCCAAATGATCWAAGTGCAACATGACAGAATGTACATCTTGTAAATGATAAAGTTGAAATGAAATTTATGTCATGAGTATTTCTCTGTAAATTGTCATCTAAGCAAAAAGATYGGGCTTAGAGTACCAACAAGATCAACTATCAGGAGGACATAAATCACATGAGAACAGGAAACTCACATACAATAATTTCAAATTTTGCAACCATCAGTATCAARGAGGGAAAAGATGATTTTGCACAGAGTTATCAGGAACAATTAATGAAATCGGACAGCAGATAAATTGCATCCACTAGCATAAAGACAAACTCCAGCAGCCAAAAGTGCAATAAACTTCTACATGATTTGAACAGTGTTGYAAGAGGATCACCAWCAACCTTCCGGGCAAATAAACAAACCAAAGCAAAAAAAGTTAAAAACATAAAGAGCTCTAAAATTTTACAACATCACATAGGTATCACAAAGAAACTACAAAATCCAACCMTCAAAGAATCTCATCCATCTGTTGGAGAATAATAGATGCAGTTTTACAGGATAAAGAGAATTCCCCTGGSCCATAGTTTCATTGTAATACTTGACGCAGACCTGGAAACGCATAGAAACTACAATAAACATGCATACTATAACAACTTAAAGTGCTCACTGTACATTGTGAGAAATCCCAAATAAAACTCTAATCAGTAACATGAATCACACAATTATATGCTTGACATGCTTATTTCACTGCTCATTAGATCATATTCCTTCCATCTTTTATTCACTTTTTCCCCAGAAAGGACTATATCACAGTTTTTTCCTGTAATACAAATGCATAACTTGTATGAATGTACATGCAGAGCTCAGAGCCCTCCTGGGTATATCCATTTGATGGCATCTCTTCTATACTATTTGCATCAAAATATTTGCACTCTTCAAAAGAACTAAGCAGGTAATTATATAAACATGAACTTTAGTAGTGTATAGTTAAAGAACATGTATATAATGTGTTAAGAAAAGAACATAATTTCACATTACAATATTTCTGTCAAAATAATTATATATATGCAATTCAATCCAACAACCAAACCAAAACCATCTACAACAACCAAAAAATTATAAATTAAGAGAAGACGGAAAAACAGAGAAGGTCCAATTGACGACAAATGCAAAATAGGAACACTAATTGGATGTACTCGGAGATAGAAACCAGTACTCAGATGAAAGCATGTACAATACATGAATTAGGCTAAATTAGAGGGTTAGCATGGAGATTTTGGAGCAAAAACTCAAGAGGGTTACCCCTTGCCATAATACTCTAATCCATGGAAAGAAGCCAATTAAATGCATCTTTTCAAGACACATCAGCGTGTATTTGAAGCGAACKACATATATATACGATCAGATGTACCAACAAGGTAAAATTAAAAAGAGAACTGTGTACAAACACATACGTGTYTAAACACGTACATGCACATAGAAATATAACTAGAAAGAATTCATCGATCATCCATACACACAAAAGGAGAAAAGATTTTGTAGGAAAACCTATAGAAGGGTTTTTGAAATTAATCATTAAATAAAACTAAAGCGAGAACTTAAAACAAATTTTAAAAAAAAATAAGCCATACCTTAGGAGAGAAGAACAATGCAAGGAGAAAGACAAGGAAACCGGAGAGAATCGCCGGCAAGTACCGAAGAAGACAGAGTCTGAGCCAAGAGCGAGAGCGAAGAGAGTGTTTGGCGTGAAGGAGAAGCCAGACTGTGAGTCAAAGCCAGTATTGTACTGTATGGACCACGGACTCCAAATTGCTTTCCAATTTGGTTATTGAATTCGATTGAGATTACCAACTTTTTTTCTTTTTCTTTTTTTTTAAAAAACAAGTCAGTTAATAAATCTTAAAAACCTTATTTAAATGACAAGTCTCGAAATAAATTTATAAATTCTTTGTATTATTAGAAAGGTTCTAATGCCTCTCAAATGGCCTCACATATTTTATTACATTGTCAGGCTACACTCCCTATTATATAATTTTAAGCATCAAGGAGAGCACGAGCATGACATATATATGTCCTGAAATCCGTTCGACCAATCTTCTTTGAAATCCGTTCGACCAATCTTCTTTGAAATCCGTTCGAACCATCTTCTCTCTTATCTAAGCAGTTAAAATATATTTACATTAATTTTTCTGATCCCATAATTGGTATAGGTGAAAATGTGTAACAAGATGTATACTAGAAAATTAGAAACGCTCTAAAAAATTTTGATAACTTTATTGAGATATTAACTTACCACTTATCACTTAATAGATTCATTCTTTTCTTCAATTTTGAAATCCGTTCGAACCATCTTCTCTCTTATCTAAGCAGTTAAAATATATATACATTAATTTTTCTGATCCCATAATTGGTGTAGGTAAAAATGTGTAACAAGACGTATACTAGAAAATTAGAAACGCTCTAAAAAATTTTGATAACTTTATTGAGATATTAACTTACCACTTATCACTTAATAGATTCATTCTTTTCTTCAATTTTTYGACTTTTGTTCTTCTTTTCTCTAACRTTTCCACTTGAGCTCCTTATGTGGCAAAACAGAAAGGATTTCTCGAAAATTCCTTTTCAAYAATACTTTTACAATGTAAAAGTCATTTATTTACATTTTATGAGAAAGTAAAAAGAATTTATAATATATTGCTAAATTTATTTTCCAAATTATAAATTTCCATTCAAAATAACATTTAAAATAAAAAAGTTCATTGAATATGATTATAAATTTAAAATTTTTTAATAGGTATATTTCCTACTTTTCTTCACTCTAACCAAAAAAAAAAAAAAAAAATTCTATTCTTACACTCTAAAGCTAATCTAAGTAGAGGGCTCCAAAGAGAAACATGGAAAAAAAGATATTTTACGGCTCAAGGTTTTTCTCCCTGTTGATCCAAACACGATCAGGCTTCCGTTTCTTTTTAATCTTTTACTTATAGTTCTTATTTCTCTTCGTCCAAATATCTATCTATTTTTCCTTTTGCTACCAAAAATAAAAAATAAACAAACAAAATTAATTTTTTCTTTTCACCTAGGTCATTTAGCAAATAACCCTTTATTTTTATTTTTTTTTTGGAGAGTTTCCTCAAGTAACAAAGATAGAAATCTTTGTTTGGATGATGTTGCTCTCACTCTTATTMAGCTAGAGAAAACATGTTTTGATACTCAGAGCAAATTAGATATGAAAAGGAGAAACTTAAGAAGAGTTGTGTAATTATACTTTGTACCCTTGGARTGAATTAGAGTAGTGTTCAATGGCATAATATCTTTCTTAGTTCATGAATCTTCAACATTAGCACAATCATATAGAGTGGTCTCGAATGGTCATGTTTACAGTTTATGAATCTTCAACACTGACATAGTCATGGTTTGACCATAATTACAATTTTTAAGTTACAATGGCTTTTCTTCTTTCCAAGTGTTTCGTGAATCACACGATGTTGATGGATTACCATTAGATAAATAAGASTTAGCATGCTTAGAGCTTAAAATAGTTCTTAAAGTGCTTATTTATTGCTAAAAAGCTTTTGTCTTGAAATGTATTTGTAGAAATGTCAATGATGCTACAACATTGGCGTATAGATAACAAAGTTGAGGGGCATGTAGAACAAGAAAAGATCATTGCTAGACTTAAGAGGAGAAAAGGAAAAATATCTGGACGAGACAATGCTGCTGCAAAAATGACGGACATAAACACGACATAGATATCTACATGACACATGGCAGTCAAAGATCAAACTAAAGACTTAAAGAATATTTATTCAACGTGACCTTAATCCATGTTGGGTCAAGGGGGACGAGAAGGACAAGTGGAAGGACAAGAAATCTAATGTTGACATTAAATTGCCAACTGTCCAAAGAGTCCAAGTTAAGTTCAGAAAAAAATAAAATGCTACAACATTCACGTCGYAACCCCGAAATTCAAATTACAACATGTATGGTACAAGATAAAAGAAGAATCATTTGCAATTAAAAAAAAATCGATTGAAAATGACATCTGACCGTTGGTCTGAGTTGACTTCAGTCTTTTACTCGAAATACTAAAGCATAGAAGAGCTAGTGGGCCCACATTTCCCAAAACAGAAAAGTAGAGATAAAGAATGTCGTCTACTAGAGGTGTAGAAAGCGATAACAATACAAATGCAGCACCAAATCTATCTATATAAGAAAAATTCAGCTGAACAAGAAGGAGACAATGGTAGTAGATTAGTTATTTAGCTAGTTAGTAAGTAATAGGAAGTAGAAGTCTTAGATTTTTATAGACTTTCAAGTAGAACTRAGGGGTTTCCTTTGATAGAAGAACCCACCTTTAGCCCAAATTTTTAGTGCTTTGTTGAAGGGATTAGATGGCAATCTTRRGTTCATTCTTATGTAATTATTTTCTACATTTATCTAAGTTTACTTTGTTCACATCCAGTTCTTATTTTATGAAGAGAATTTTAGCAAGTAAGCATGAGTTGTTCAGTTCTTAAAGCGTAAAATCRGATTCTCTTCTCTTAAATTGCTTCTTAGGATCCTTAATCAAGGTAATAGAACTTGACYAAGCTGAGTTTCTAAGGTTAAGGTTGTTTGAACCATAAATGATGAGTTAAAGTCCTTTGAGATATCAAAGAGATCATTTAGTGATTAAGGAGGTCAAAAACCATACTTAGTTTCTTTTGATAACTCATTACCAACTATAGTTAGTAATTAATCTTCATTGTTATAGGCATATGATTAATGAGTCGATAAAATATGCCCAGAACAGTTGTTAAGGGATTAAGGAAGAACCATCTTTAAACCCTAAGTAACCCTCCGAGATAGCATTTGAGAACCAGGTGAAGGCAAGGACACTTACCTCYTCAGGGAAATCCTATAGCATTTTGGAACCGTAGTCAAAAGTTAGAATAGGCATATGTATGATTTTTCGACTCTTTCTACATTTGCACACTGAATACTCTCAAGTAAGACATTGCTCGATTCCGCTCTCCAGTCCTACAACATTCCACAACTAACTCTAACTTTACTGCTTTCACTTTTTTACTTATTATTGCTTCAACATTTACTTTTATTTACTCTTGCTTTATAATGACTTTCAATGCTATATTATTATTATCTATTTTTATGGAGCTTTCACATTATGTTTTCATTAATCCGATCCTCGTAGGAACGATACTCTACTTACTTTATTACTTATTGACCACATATACTTGTGTGTGTGTATTGCTGTAATCTAATCTCAGGTCCAACCCAACAAGTTTTTCACGTCGTTGCCGGGATTGGRGATAGTGAAATTTTATGTGAAAACTCTTRMTTTTTTAGATTTTATCGATTCTATTACTCTTGTTTGCTACATGCTTGACATTATAAATGAACATAAAATAACCTTTTGATCCACAAATAATGGAGATGTTGAAGTTAATGTTGTGACAATATTGACACTTAAGTGGTTTCCTGACCAACATTGTAAAAACCCATAAATATGTCCATGGAAACTCCAATGCTACAATAATTTGGGATATGCTYTGTTTGTTGTGGTGAGAATCATATAAATGAGAACTAKCCATCAAAACTAAAATCAATGTGTTATGTGTGAAACTGGAGAATCCATATTCTAACACACATAATCTTGCTTGGAGGTAACACTAAAACTTCTCATTGATCAACCAAGGTCAAAATTCATCCACGTTGCAACAAAAGGAACCAACAAATCCATTTTCTTTAGCAAGGGCAGCAACAAGGATTATATGTGTATGAACAAGCAGATGTTATGGAGATTCTACTAAARGAGTATATGGCATGGAATAATGCTAACATTCAGAGTCAACCAGTCTCATATGGGAATCTAGACACTCAAGAGCAACTTGTTGCAGTATTAAGCTCTCAAGCTTAAAAAACAATGTCCAATGACACATATATACAAAACAGACTGATCATGAAGAGAGGAGGAAGGGTCCAGAAGTAGTAGCTAAGAACAATGTTGCAGCACAGTTGCAATAGAGCAACCAGAAGTAGAAACAGGAAAGACCACCTCCACCATCCCRTCAAGAGCTTCAAAATAAACAATTCAAACTACAAGCATGCTACAACAATGGTGGCATCGATGATGTAACAAAATTGACAASAAAAGTTGAAGACAATTATTATGAAGTAGTTGCTGAAATCACTTATGTAGCAATTGAACAACAAAACAAGATGAAGCCCATGTCTYCTTTTGCGTTAGAAGGGGAAYGGAGTTACGAGTATGCTATAGCAATTCSCAAGCTGTGAGATGTGCTAAGTAGCTACYGGACCTCATGTCACCTACATATGCCTTTGCATCAAAAAGCACTACTAACACAAAAGAATATCTGACAAAAAGTCTAAGTGTTATAATCAAAATTCTATATTGAAACTCCCCTTACTTTCCTTGTGAATTATAAAAGTTATCTTTATCAGTCATAGTCATGAGTTTTTTYTCTCGTTCYAAAAATTTCAATGAATGATTCTGATGCTATAACAACAGACCTAATGATTCAAAAAATGTACTTAACCCTTCTGTTGATATAATTGCTACAACATGGTTTTAACAAAGCATAACCTGGATAGGAAACTAGTAAGTACTATCTTTCTATATGCTCGAGGACAAGAAATGATTTAAGTTTCCAAAACTGATACATTTAGAAAATATCCCATTTTGAACCCCTATTTTGCCCATTTTGGTCCATTATTTTGGTACTTTAGTTATACACATTAGCATTTTTCCTTATMCTTACATAAATAAGAGTTACCATACTTGTAGCTTAAAATAGTCCTTAAAGTGCTTATTTATTGCTAAAAATTTTAGTCTTGAGAAGTATTTGTAGGAATGCCAACAATTCTACAACATTTGCACATCGGAGAACAAAACTGAGAGGCACGGGGAATAAGAAAAATTCTTTGCTAGACTTAAGAGGAGGAAAGAAAAAATTTTGTACGAGACAATATTGTAGTAAAAATGAAGCACATAAGCACTACATAGATATCTACATGATACATTATAATCAAAGATTAGACAAAAGATTTAAAGAAGATATGTTCAAGTTCACCTTAGTCCATGTTGGGTCAAGGGGAATAATAAGGACAAAAACAAAATGGATAAAAGGAATGAAACAAGAAAGATAGTTATCCAATGGTGCCATTAAATCGCCACTTGTCTAAAGAGTCCAACTTAAGTTCAAGAGGAGCAAAATGCTARAACATTCACGTTGGGAGCCAGAAATTCAAAGTATAACATATGTGGCACAATGCAAAAGGAGAATCCTTTGCAGTAAATGAAAAATCGATTGGAAACAATATTTGACCATTAGTCTAAGTTAACTTTAGTCTTTTAATCGCAATGCTGAAGCATACGAGAGCTAGTGGACCCCACATTTCCCAAAACAGACGAGTAGAGATAAAGAATGCTGTCTACTAGAGGCGTGGAAAATGATAGCACTGCAAACTCAGGCCATTTCTATCTATATAAGAAGAATTCAACTGAACAAGAAGGGGTTAATGATAGTAGATTAGTTAGTTAGCTAGTTATTAAGTAGATAGGAAGTAGAAGTCTTAGATTTGTACAAGCTTTCAAGTAGAACTTAGGGGTTTCCTTCGATAGAAGGACCCTCCTTTAGCCTAAATCTTTATTGCTTTATTAAAGGGATTAGACAACAGCCCTCGGTTTTCTATAATCATTTTCTACATTTATCTAAGTTTCTTTGAAGTTTACTTTGTCCCAACTTAGTTCTTGTTTATGAAAAGAAGTTTGCCAAGTGAGTATGAGTTGTTCAGTTCTTGGAGCATAAATTTGATTTCTCTCCTCTTAAACTGCTTCTTAGATCCTTAATCAAGGTAATAGAGCTTGACAGAGCTGAGTTTCTAAGGTTAAGGTTGTTTAAACCATAAACAATGAGTTAAAGTCCTTTGAGACATCAAAGGGATCATCATTTAGTGATTATGAAGGTCAAAAACTATTCTTAGTTTCTTTTGATAACTCATTATCATTTACAGTTAGTAACTAATCTTCATTGCCATAGACATATGGTTAATGAGTTGGTGAAATTTGTTGAAAACAGTTTCTAAGGGTTAAGGAAGAACCATTTTTAAAACCTAAATAACCTTCTAAGACAACATTTAAGAACCAGGTAAACATAACGACACTTGTCTCATCAGGGAATGCTATAGCATTTTGGAACTATAGTCCAAAGTCAGCATAGATATATGTATGATTGTTCTACTATACTTATATTTGCATATTGAATAGTCTCGGGTAAGAAATTGCTCAATTTTATTCTTTAATGTTACAATATTCCAGAACTAACTCTAACTTTATTTGTTTTCTAACTTAACTTTTGATGGCTTGATTCCTTTMGATCAGTTCAAGGAACTGATAATTAAGGTTAGGAAACTTGAGAACAGTTGCTAAGGAATTAAAGAAGAAGCACCTTTAAACCCTAAGTAACCCTTTGAGARAACATTTGAGAACCAGGTAAAGGCAAGGACAGTTGCCTCATCAGCGAAATTGTATAACATTCTGGAACTGTAGTCAAAAGTTAGTATAGACATATATACGGCTTTTTCTATTCTTCCTACATCTGCACACTAAATAGTCCTGGGTAATACATTGCTTGATTATGTTCTCAAGTGCTATAACATTCCAGAACTAACTCTAACTTTATTCATCATAAACGCAGTAGACGAGGTTTCGTTGCTCATTTTCTTTGCAGTTGGTACAGGACACTTCGTTACTCTTGACTTTCGTTATTCATCCACCTTTTTGTTT